>JAPTMU010000457.1:68611-95380 GCA_028583405.1 Pogonophryne albipinna
AGAGATACAGAGAGGTAAACACCACAGAGGAAGAGATACAGAGGAGGTAAACACCACAGAGAAGAGATACAGAGAGGTAAACACCACAGAGAGAGAGATACAGAGAGGTAAACACCACAGAGGAAGAGATTACAGGGAGGTTAAACACCACAGAGAAGAGATCACAGGAGGTACACACCACAGAAGAAGAGATACAGAGAGGTAAACACCACAGAGGAAGAGATACAGAGAGGTAAACACCACAGAGGAAGAGATACAGGGAGGTAAACACCACAGAAGAAGAGATACAGAGAGGTAAACACCACAGAGGAAGAGATACAGAGAGGTAAACACCACAGAGGGAAGAGATACAGGAGGTAAACACCACAGAAGAAGAGATACAGAGAGGTAAACCACCCACAGAGAGAAGAGATACAGAGAGGTAAACACCACAGAGGAAGAGATACAGGAGGTAAACACCACAGAGGAAGAGATACAGGGATGGTAAACACCACAGAAGAAGAGATACAGAGAGGTAAACACCACAGAGGAAGAGATACAGAGAGGTAAACACCACAGAGGAAGAGATACAGGGAGGTAAACACCACAGAAGAAGAGATACAGAGAGGTAAACACCACAGAGGAAGAGATACAGAGAGGTAAACACCACAGAGGAAGAGATACAGGGAGGTAAACACCACAGAAGAAGAGATACAGAGAGGTAAACACCACAGAGGAAGAGATACAGAGAGGTAAACACCACAGAGGAAGAGATACAGGGAGGTAAACACCACAGAGGAAGAGATACAGAGAGGTAAACACCACAGAGGAAGGCCCTTTCTCATTTCATCAAATCCCCCTCCTCGACTCCTCGACTCCTCGGTCCTCCGGTCGTGACCCGGAAATGAATTTCAGCGCGCCATGTTGAAGGACATCTCATTTCTCTAAATGCACTTCGAGGACCGAGCATCGAGCATCGAGGAGGCTCTCTGGAGGAGCTCTAACCGAGGATACACTGATGGGTCCTCCACGGTCCTCCACGGCTCCTTCGTGGATGCATTTCCGGCAACAGAGATGTTTCAAAGAGTCGTGACGCACGGCCGGACTGATCTCAGCCAATCACAGCTCTGCATGCATCCCCTGGATATTATTTTATTAACTGCTCTCATCGTGACGCGATGTTTCCAGAGAGAACAGCTGAGAGGTCCGTGCAGAAAGCAGAGCAGTGTGTATAATATATATCACTCAGTAGAACAGGCCTACTCTCTCTGCTGTAGTTTAGTAGATATCTACAAACAAAGAGTCCAGATGTTTCTGAGACCATTTAGTGCTTCACAAAATAAAATACACAACGGCTGTTAGGCTGTAGGTGTGTGTGTGTGTGGTACAGTGTGTAGGTGTGTGTGGTACAGTGTGTAGGTGTGTGTGGTACAGTGTGTAGGTGTGTGTGGTACAGTGTGTAGGTGTGTGTGGTACAGTGTGTAGGTGTGTGTGTGGTACAGTGTGTGTGTGTGTGGTACAGTGTGTAGGTGTGTGTGTGGTACAGTGTGTGTGCGTGTGGTACAGTGTGTGCGTAGATGCAGCGGACAGACAGGTCTCAGTTGGTTTGGTGTCCTCTGCTTACTTTTAATACTTGTAAATAAAACTTTTGGTCCGTCATTTATTTTCCTCATTGTAGCGACCAGAGAGGGGGGGGGGGATATATCCAGTCTCTGATAGTGTTACGTTAATATGAGAGTGCTCTGTTTGATTCTGAAATTGTATATATATATGTATATAAATATATACATATATGTGTGTGTGTGTGTATGTGTGTGTGTGTGTGTGTCCTCATCTGTAGCCTGTTATTGTCTCATTATTCCGCACTGTGAATGAATCAAAGTGGTCATGAACTCATCTGTCCATCAGACAGAGGCTGCTGTGCCTCCTGTCATCATTAATGGACGTCTCTTTAAAATGACCGCTCAGAGGAGAGGAGTTCTCATTTCTCTAACCGCCTGCTGCTTCCCCTCCTCTCTCCTCGGTTCCCCTCCTCGACTCCTCTCTCCTCGGTTCCCCTCCTCGACTCCTCTCTCCTCGGTTCCCCTCCTCGACTCCTCTCTCCTCGGTTCCCCTCCTCGGCTCCTCCGCTCACATCTCCTGTGGGCGGGACTAAGTCCCGAGGATAGGAGTCGAGGAGGGGAGTCGAGGAGGGGAGTTAGAGAAATGAGAAAGGGCCGAAGAGATACAGGGAGGTAAACACCACAGAAGAAGAGTTACAGGGAGGTAAACACCACAGAAGAAGAGATACAGAGAGGTAAACACCACAGAGGAAGAGATACAGGGAGGTAAACACCACAGAGGAAGAGTTACAGGGAGGCAAACAACACAGAAGAAGAGATACAGAGAGGTAAACACCACAGAGGAAGAGCTACAGGGAGGTAAACACCACAGAAGAAGAGATACAGAGAGGTAAACACCACAGAGGAAGAGACACAGAGAGGTAAACACCACAGAGGAAGAGATACAGAGAGGTAAACACCACAGAGGAAGAGATACAGAGAGGTAAACACCACAGAGGAAGAGTTACAGAGAGGTAAACACCACAGAGGAAGAGATACAGAGAGGTAAACACCACAGAAGAAGAGATACAGAGAGGTAAACACCACAGAGGAAGAGATACAGAGAGGTAAACACCACAGAGGAAGAGTTACAGGGAGGTAAACACCACAGAAGAAGAGATACAGAGAGGTAAACACCACAGAGGAAGAGATACAGGGAGGTAAACACCACAGAGGAAGAGTTACAGGGAGGCAAACAACACAGAAGAAGAGATACAGAGAGGTAAACACCACAGAGGAAGAGCTACAGGGAGGTAAACACCACAGAAGAAGAGATACAGAGAGGTAAACACCACAGAGGAAGAGATACAGGGAGGTAAACACCACAGAGGAAGAGTTACAGGGAGGTAAACAACACAGAAGAAGAGATACAGAGAGGTAAACACCACAGAGGAAGAGCTCTTACTCCTTCTCGTGGTTCACGTCTCGGAGGCGGCGTCCGCTCAGGTCTCTGCACGCCTCGCGGTTCGTCGTCTTCTCGATCTGAGCGCCGAGAGCTCGCAGCATCGAGCCGAACCCTGAAACACCACAGAAGAAGAGACACACAAATTAACACCACAGAACAAGTGTTGTAATGTCAATATGTGGATCTGATAAACTTTGGTTCTGTCTATTTCCTGGACCTCACCTCCTTTGCCCCCACAGAGGCGGGGCTCCAGGTGATAGACGGCCCCCGCCTGCAGGGGGTCCTCCAGCTCAGACAGGCGTCCATTACTGTGCACGTAGAAATCTGCAGATGAGGAAAGTCCCTACACACACACACACACACACACACACACACACACACACACACACACACACACACACACACACACACACACACACACACACACACACACACACACACACACACACACACACACACACACACACACACACACACACACACACACACACACACACACACACACACACACACACACACACACACACACACGTAAATGATTTGCTGTTTTGTCCTAAACAAACATCCAATGAAAGAACTCAAGGTGTAAAACTGTTTAAATATTTGACAACATGTTAGCCCGCGCCGATGTGCTTTTAAGATCATTAGATCTAGTCTCTGCAGTAATACTGTCCTCCCTTACAGTTAAATGTATTTATTTCACAGTTTCTGATTATCGGCTATATCTGTGAGGATTTTAGTTTCATTAAATCTTTATTTCAGATCAAAGTTCAGTCAGCTGTACACAGAGGTGAGTACATCTACTCAAGTACTGAACTAAAGTACACATTTCAGGTACTTGTACTGCAAGTATCTCCATTTTATATTACTTTATACTTCTACTCCCCTACATTTAGCAAGCAAATATTGTACTTTTTACTACATTTATTATCCTTAATACTCCTTATATATATAATTATCTTTATCTTAACGTTGAGAGTTCCCCTTCATTCGTCCTGTTTGTTTGTTAGCTACCGTTAGCTCCTGAGCTAACCCATTTCTCCCCGTTTATGTCTGTTTATGTTTCTCCTCTTGTAGTTAACTCACCTGTTGTTGTAAGAACCGGGTCAGCACCTCTCTGACCGGAGACCCGTCCGGAAACACCCAGGAAGAAAAGCTGAATCTCGGGGAGCTGACAATCACCTCCATGTTAGCTTCGCTGTTAGCTTCACTGTTAGCTGCTTCCTTTAGCCCTGTAGGAAGAGCTTAGGGCGCATGCGCAGCTTCTTCTGAGCTCAGCCAGTAGCCGTTGGTATATTCTCTTCACTTATCTACGCTCTGCTGCTGTAATACCTTAAAGGTCCCGGGCGGGACAGACAAAGGGAAACCTTTCTGTTTCTGGTTCTGGATCTGTTTCTGGATCTGTTTCTGGATCTGGATCTGGATCTGGTTCTGGTTCTGGATCTGGTTCTGGTTCTGATGCCCCTATATTTGAGTTAAATGAATCTGAATCTCCTTGCAGTACCGGAAGAGCAGCCAGGAGGCGCCCAACGTCTCTTCTCTACCGGAAGAAGTTCCCGTGCTGTATCCCCTCAGTGAAGACAACATGGCGGCGCTGTGGAAGGTTGTCTCCCGGAGCTCAGTCCCGTCCTCCGGGGTCCTCTGGTCCTCTCTCCCCGGATCCAGAGCTTCTCTCCCCGGATCCAGAGCTTCTCTCCCCGGATCCAGAGCCTACAGCTCGGACAGACCGCTCGGCTTCGCTGCTGCCTTCGACCTGCACTCCTCCCTTCGAGGAGAAGAGAGCCCGGAAAACAAGACCTCTGAGTGGGTATAACAAGACCTCCGAGTGGGTATAACAAGACCTCTGAGTGGGTATAACAAGACCTCCGAGTGGGTATAACAAGACCTCCGAGTGGGTATAACAAGACCTCTGAGTGGGTATAACAAGACCTCTGAGTGGGTATAACAAGACCTCCGAGTGGGTATAACAAGACCTCCGAGTGGGTATAACAAGACCTCCGAGTGGGTATAACAAGACCTCCGAGTGGGTATAACAAGACCTCCGAGTGGGTATAACAAGACCTCCGAGTGGGTATAACAAGACCTCCGAGTGGGTATAACAAGACCTCCGAGTGGGTATAACAAGACCTCCGAGTGGGTATAACAAGACCTCTGAGTGGGTATAACAAGACCTCTGAGTGGGTATAACAAGATGTATGTGTACTCTCTCTCAGCTGCTCATAGTGTAGTGTGTATAAGTACTCGTAGTATAATGTACTCTCTCTCAGCTGCTCATAGTGTAGTGTGTATAAGTACTCGTAGTATAATGTACTCTCTCTCAGCAGTTCCCCAGCTGCTCATAGTGTAGTGTGTATAAGTACACATAGTATAATGTACTCTCTCTCAGCTGCTCATAGTGTAGTGTGTATAAGTACTCGTAGTATAATGTACTCTCTCAGCTGCTCATAGTGTAGTGTGTATAAGTACTCGTAGTATAATGTACTCTCTCTCAGCAGTTCCCCAGCTGCTCATAGTGTAGTGTGTATAAGTACACATAGTATAATGTACTCTCTCTCAGCTGCTCATAGTGTAGTGTGTATAAGTACTCGTAGTATAATGTACTCTCTCTCAGCTGCTCATAGTGTAGTGTGTATAAGTACTCGTAGTATAATGTACTCTCTCTCAGCAGTTCCCCAGCTGCTCATAGTGTAGTGTGTATAAGTACACATAGTATAATGTACTCTCTCTCAGCTGCTCATAGTGTAGTGTGTATAAGTACTCGTAGTATAATGTACTCTCTCTCAGCAGTTCCCCAGCTGCTCATAGTGTAGTGTGTATAAGTACTCGTAGTATAATGTACTCTCTCTCTCAGCTGCTCATAGTGTAGTGTGTATAAGTACCCGTAGTATAATGTACTCTCTCTCAGCAGCATTTCCCCAGCTGCTCATAGTGTAGTGTGTATAAGTACACATAGTATAATGTACTCTCTCTCTCAGCTGCTCATAGTGTAGTGTGTATAAGTACACATAGTATAATGTACTCTCTCTCAGCTGCTCATAGTGTAGTGTGTATAAGTACTCGTAGTATAATGTACTCTCTCTCTCAGCTGCTCATAGTGTAGTGTGTATAAGTACACATAGTATAATGTACTCTCTCTCAGCTGCTCATAGTGTAGTGTGTATAAGTACTCGTAGTATAATGTACTCTCTATCCCCCAGCAGCAGCTTCCCCTGCTGCTCATAGTGTAGTGTGTATAAGTACTCGTAGTATAATGTACTCTCTGTCCCCCAGCAGCAGCTTCCCCTGCTGCTCATAGTGTAGTGTGTATAAGTACTCGTAGTATAATGTACTCTCTCTCTCAGCTGCTCATAGTGTAGTGTGTATAAGTACACATAGTATAATGTACTCTCTCTCAGCTGCTCATAGTGTAGTGTGTATAAGTACTCGTAGTATAATGTACTCTCTGTCCCCCAGCAGCAGCTTCCCCTGCTGCTCATAGTGTAGTGTGTATAAGTACTCGTAGTATAATGTACTCTCTGTCCCCCAGCAGCAGCTTCCCCTGCTGCTCATAGTGTAGTGTGTATAAGTACACATAGTATAATGTACTCTCTCTCAGCTGCTCATAGTGTAGTGTGTATAAGTACACATAGTATAATGTACTCTCTGTCCCCCAGCAGCAGCTTCCCCTGCTGCTCATAGTGTAGTGTGTATAAGTACACATAGTATAATGTACTCTCTGTCCCCCAGCAGCAGCTTCCCCTGCTGCTCATAGTGTAGTGTGTATAAGTACACATAGTATAATGTACTCTCTCTCAGCTGCTCATAGTGTAGTGTGTATAAGTACACATAGTATAATGTACTCTCTGTCCCCCAGCAGCAGCTTCCCCTGCTGCTCATAGTGTAGTGTGTATAAGTACACATAGTATAATGTACTCTCTGTCCCCCAGCAGCAGCTTCCCCTGCTGCTCATAGTGTAGTGTGTATAAGTACACATAGTATAATGTACTCTCTGTCCCCCAGCAGCAGCTTCCCCTGCTGCTCATAGTGTAGTGTGTATAAGTACACATAGTATAATGTACTCTCTCTCAGCAGCATTTCCCCAGCTGCTCATAGTGTAGTGTGTATAAGTACACATAGTATAATGTACTCTCTCTCTCAGCTGCTCATAGTGTAGTGTGTATAAGTACACATAGTATAATGTACTCTCTCTCAGCTGCTCATAGTGTAGTGTGTATAAGTACTCGTAGTATAATGTACTCTCTCTCTCAGCTGCTCATAGTGTAGTGTGTATAAGTACACATAGTATAATGTACTCTCTCTCAGCTGCTCATAGTGTAGTGTGTATAAGTACTCGTAGTATAATGTACTCTCTCTCTCAGCTGCTCATAGTGTAGTGTGTATAAGTACACATAGTATAATGTACTCTCTCTCAGCTGCTCATAGTGTAGTGTGTATAAGTACTCGTAGTATAATGTACTCTCTGTCCCCCAGCAGCAGCTTCCCCTGCTGCTCATAGTGTAGTGTGTATAAGTACTCGTAGTATAATGTACTCTCTCTCTCAGCTGCTCATAGTGTAGTGTGTATAAGTACACATAGTATAATGTACTCTCTCTCAGCTGCTCATAGTGTAGTGTGTATAAGTACTCGTAGTATAATGTACTCTCTGTCCCCCAGCAGCAGCTTCCCCTGCTGCTCATAGTGTAGTGTGTATAAGTACACATAGTATAATGTACTCTCTCTCAGCTGCTCATAGTGTAGTGTGTATAAGTACACATAGTATAATGTACTCTCTGTCCCCCAGCAGCAGCTTCCCCTGCTGCTCATAGTGTAGTGTGTATAAGTACACATAGTATAATGTACTCTCTGTCCCCCAGCAGCAGCTTCCCCTGCTGCTCATAGTGTAGTGTGTATAAGTACACATAGTATAATGTACTCTCTGTCCCCCAGCAGCAGCTTCCCCTGCTGCTCATAGTGTAGTGTGTATAAGTACACATAGTATAATGTACTCTCTGTCCCCCAGCAGCAGCTTCCCCTGCTGCTCATAGTGTAGTGTGTATAAGTACACATAGTATAATGTACTCTCTGTCCCCCAGCAGCAGCTTCCCCCAGCTGCTCCGCCGGGCCCCTCTGGTGCAGCTCGGTCCGGCCCGAGGGAAGGTGGTGGTGGGCAGGATCTTCCACGTGGTGCAGGACGACCTGTACGTGGACTTCGGGGGGAAGTTCCACTGCGTGGTGAGGAGGCCTGAGGAGGGACACCGGCTGCAGAGAGGCAGCAGAGTCCGGCTGAGGCTCAGCGACCTGGAGCTCACTGCCAGGTTCCTGGGAGCCTCCAGTGACATCACCCTGCTGGAGGCAGAGGCCCTGCTGCTGGGCCAGCTGGACCTCAAGGGGGACCAGTACCAGGACCTGAAGGAGGCAGACGCGCTGCTGCTGGGCCAGCTGGACCTCAAGGGGGACCAGGACCTGAAGGAGGCAGACGCCCTGCTGCTGGGCCAGCTGGACCTCAAGGGGGACCAGTACCAGGACCTGAAGGAGGCAGACGCGCTGCTGCTGGGCCAGCTGGACCTCAAGGGGGACCAGGACCTGAAGGAGGCAGACGCCCTGCTGCTGGGCCAGCTGGACCTCAAGGGGGACCAGGACCTGAAGGAGGCAGACGCCCTGCTGCTGGGCCAGCTGGACCTCAAGGGGGACCAGAACCAGGGCCTGAAGGACAAGGACCTCCCGAACAAGGACCAGGACCTGAAGAACAAGGACTGACTGCAGGGTTTCTGAAGGACCTGGGTCCTTTGTTTGTGGACTTGAAGCTTCTCTGTGAACCAGGAGAACACTGGACTCGTGATCATTAGTTATCATTCAATAATAAATATCTTTATATGAACAAAACCTTTATTCCTTTTCTGTTCCTTCACATTCCTCAGGGGAGAAGTGCTCCGATCATCTGGTGCCAAAGTACACAAGTATTATCATCTACATATAGTGAAAGTAGCCAAAGTACACAAGTATTATCATCTAAATATAGTGAAAGTACCCAAAGTACACAAGTATTATCATCTAAATATAGTGAAAGTAGCCAAAGTACACAAGTATTGTCATCTAAATATAGTGAAAGTAGCCAAAGTACACAAGTATTATCATCTAAATATAGTGAAAGTAGCCAAAGTACACAAGTATTATCATCTAAATATAGTGAAAGTAGCCAAAGTACACAAGTATTGTCATCTAAATATAGTGAAAGTAGCCAAAGTACACAAGTATTATCATCTAAATATAGTGAAAGTAGCCAAAGTACACAAGTATTATCATCTAAATATAGTGAAAGTAGCCAAAGTACACAAGTATTGTCATCTAAATATAGTGAAAGTAGCCAAAGTACACAAGTATTATCATCTAAATATCGTGAAAGTAGCCAAAGTACACAAGTATTATCATCTAAATATAGTGAAAGTAGCCAAAGTACACAAGTATTGTCATCTAAATATAGTGAAAGTAGCCAAAGTACACAAGTATTATCATCTAAATATAGTGAAAGTAGCCAAAGTACACAAGTATTATCATCTAAATATAGTGAAAGTAGCCAAAGTACACAAGTATTATCATCTAAATATAGTGAAAGTAGCCAAAGTACACAAGTATTATCATCTAAATATAGTGAAAGTAGCCAAAGTACACAAGTATTATCATCTAAATATAGTGAAAGTAGCCAAAGTACACAAGTATTGTCATCTAAATATAGTGAAAGTAGCCAAAGTACACAAGTATTATCATCTAAATATAGTGAAAGTAGCCAAAGTACACAAGTATTGTCATCTAAATATAGTGAAAGTAGCCAAAGTACACAAGTATTATCATCTAAATATAGTGAAAGTAGCCAAAGTACACAAGTATTATCATCTAAATATAGTGAAAGTAGCCAAAGTACACAAGTATTGTCATCTAAATATAGTGAAAGTAGCCAAAGTACACAAGTATTATCATCTAAATATAGTGAAAGTAGCCAAAGTACACAAGTATTATCATCTAAATATAGTGAAAGTAGCGACAGTAAAAGTAGAAGTACTCAGATCTTGTACTTGAGTAAAAGTAGAAGTACTCAGATCTTGTACTTGAGTAACAGTAGAAGTACTCAGATCTTGTACTTGAGTAAAAGTAGAAGTACTCAGATCTTGTACTTGAGTAAAAGTAGAAGTACTCAGATCTTGTACTTGAGTAAAAGTAGAAGTACTCAGATCTTGTACTTGAGTAAAAGTAGAAGTACTCCGATCTTGAGTAAAAGTACTCAGATCTTGTACTTGAGTAAAAGTAGAAGTACTCAGATCTTATACTTGAGTAAAAGTAGAAGTACTCAGACCTTGTACAGTAAAAGTAGAAGTACTCAGACCTTGTACTTGAGTAAAAGTAGAAGTACTCAGATCTTGTACAGTAAAAGTTGAAGTACTCAGATCTTGTACAGTAAAAGTAGAAGTACTCAGATCTTGTACTTGAGTAAAAGTAGAAGTACTCAGATCTTGTACTTGAGTAAAAGTAGAAGTACTCAGATCGTGTACTTGAGTAAAAGTAGAAGTACTCAGATCTTGTACTTGAGTAAAAGTAGAAGTACTCAGACCTTGTACTTGAGTAAAAGTAGAAGTACTCAGATCTTGTACAGTAAAAGTAGAAGTACTCAGATCTTGTACAGTAAAAGTAGAAGTACTCAGATCTTGTACTTGAGTAAAAGTCGAAGTACTCAGATCTTGTACAGTAAAAGTAGAAGTACTCAGACCTTGTACTTGAGTAAAAGTAGAAGTACTCAGATCTTGTACAGTAAAAGTAGAAGTACTCAGATCTTGTACTTGAGTAAAAGTAGAAGTACCAGAGTGTAGGAATACTCTGTCACAGTAAAAGTCCTGCATTCAAAATGTTCCTCAAGTGAAAGTAGAAAAGTATTCTCATCAAAATATAGTGAAAGACAGTAAAAGTATTCGTTGTGCAGATTGGTCCATTTCAGAATAATATATATGATATGTTTTATAATGATTGATCCTGAAAGTGTTCTCAGAGCTGCTGAAGGAGCAGCTGGTGCTCAGCTTTCCACATGTCTACAGTCATAGATCATCTTCTCTGTAAGCCTTCTGTGGTTAGCAGTGACATCACCTCACTGACCTTCAAACGTGCTCTAACATACCGAAAGAACATAAACACCAACAGGGCTATGGGGGTGTACCTGCAACTTATTCAAACAAGGGGGCATAGAAGGAAAAAGTACTACGAATATATACAAATCCAGACGAATGATGGTCGTATTGGTGAAACAGATATTATCCGTGTTTCCCATCTGGACACACCGACTCCCTGCTGCAGCCTCAGAGCCAGGGCTTTGCTTTCCGTCTGAAACATCAGACTCAAGTAGGGTTGCAAAATCCTGGGAATTTTCAAAGATGGAAACTTTCCATGGGAATAAACTGTGAATGTTCTAAAGGTTGGCTCTTCATAGGGAACTTGAATGTAATTGGGGAAAGTATATTTTAGCATACTCTTGACTAAAACAAACAGATGCCATTAAAGCAGAGCTTGAAATCCGGACTATCCACTGACAGACAGATTCACTCGTAACAAGGTAACTCAAACACTAAGACAGGCCAAAGCTAACTTCTTCATCAATATAATGGAAGGTGCGAAAGGTAACGGTAAAAACGTTTGGCAAACCCTAAATAAACTATTAGGTAAACATAAGAAACAGGAAAATAATGCTCTAGAATTAAAAATCAAGGATGCCCTGATACAAGACCCTGCCGTGTTGGCCAGCTCTCTAATGAGTATTTCATAAATAGTGCTCTGGGGCCTCATTTATAAAGGGATATACGCTCAAAAGATGGCGTACGCCAGTTTCTACGCAATGTTTGCGATTTATAAAATACTAACTTGACGGGAAAACGTGCGGTCCTCCACGCAAACTCTGACCCATGCGTACGCACTAAGCACAACAACGGGAGAGACGAGAAACTGCGACCCCGTTGGCAGAAGGAAGAATGGAGAGAAATGTGTGGAAATAATACCATCAACAAAATGTTACCTCTCATTTATCAGATATGAAGAATTCATTTTCAAACATTGATTAAAGCCAATCTTAAAATGATTAATCAAACGCCTGTTTGCGACTCCTCAGTGCACACACACACATAACTTGGAGAAATAAATAAATACGGAAATGTTATTTAAAATAGGGCTGCCAACACTCACGCATTGAGCGTGCAGGGCCGTTTCTAGCTTTTTGGGGGCCCTATGCAAGATGCTGTTTGGGGGCCCTATGCAAGATGCTGTTTGGGGGCCCTATGCAAGATGCTGTTTGGGGGCCCTATGCAAGATGCTGTTTGGGGGCCCTATGCAAGATGCTGTTTGGGGGCCCTAGTTTTGACAGTTTTTTAACTACAATGGGGGGGGGGGATTCCGAAGCCTTTAAGATGATCTGTGGAGACGCATCAATCTGTTACACTTTAATAGGAAAACCGGCTAATTTCACGAAAACCAAGCAATTGAATATTACAAAGGTAAACAATAAGGCTCCTCTACGTCAATAAATGCAAGAGATGCAGCATTTTCTCAACAATGTTTAATTTACATTTCTCATCTTCCTCAGTCGTCACTCATTGGCTGTCAGCCCAACGATGATTTGGACTTTATTACCCCAAAAACCCAAGCCTCAGCTTTGCTATCATTGCAGTTTAGTTGTGTTTATATCCTACATTGGATTTGTAAGCATATCATGCTTCAGCGAACAAAGGGGGGGGGGGGGGGGCTCGGCTGTCTGCAAATAAAGACGGCTCATTTTAATTCTCCCCAAATATATTGAGGCTGAACCTGAACTTTGAATTCTCTGCTCCCATGTGATCTTGGTGATCTTGTTAAAATTGTGAATGCAGAATTAGAAATACTATGTAACTGGTTAGCAGTTAATAAACGATCCCTTAATGTGGCCACAACTAATGACATGATTCAATACAGAGTCTGAGAGCAGAAATGACTGCATGATACGGATTTGCAATACAGAGATAGAGAAAGTTGGTGCATGTACATTTTTAGGACTGCTTGTTGACGAAAAACTCAATTGGAAGCAGCATATAAATGATGTACAGACTAAACTGTCAAAAACAAGGTATTTTGTATCGTACTAAGAACATTCTTGAAGAAAAGATACTCTTTATAACAGTCTATTTCTCCCTTACCTTTAATACTGCTCTGAAATATGGGGAAACACGTACGAACAGTCTGTGGTGAATATGAACACACAACTCCCATATTTAAAAAACTCAATCTATTAAAATGTGTTGAGAGAGTACAGCTTCAAACAGTGCTGATTATGCACAACATGTTCCATCACAACAGGCCTAACATTCAAAAGCAGTTCCAAACCACAGCGTGAACATATGAGTGTAAAGAAAGTCACTTGAAAATAAGTGTTCACAATGTTTATATGCAATTATGCATATATTATTATTATTATTATTCCTTTGCCAAGTACATGTGTACCTATGTATATATTTGTATATAGTATTTTCCTTTCCAAAAAAAGATAGTTGAAACTGCCATGTGCAGAAAATGCCCCTATATCTAGTTTTCGTATATATATATTAGGGCTGTCAAGTTAACGCGTTAATAACAAATTAACGCCACTAATTATTTTAACGCGATTAACGCATGTGTATTTTTTGTCCTCGGCCGCCCCGTAGTTTCAGAGCGCATCGGATTGTTGTGTTTAATATTCATGAGAATATTTGTCATTGTTCAAATGATAATAAACATTTGCATAAAGCATATTTGTCCACTCATATGTTGAGTATTAAAAACTTGAAAAATATTCCTAAGGTTCATTTAGAACAGATACAAAATGTGCGATTAATTTGCGATTAATCGCGATTAACTATTTTAATCGACTGACAGCCCTAATATATATATATGCGCATTTATTGTTTTCCTGCCCTAACTTTGATTGAATTTTTTCTCCTGTTTTCTTTGTTTCTTTGTACTCCTTCATTTCTATATGTTTTTGACGCAATAATGCCTTTGATGGAAACTTCGGAGCAGCAATGCAGAAAGGATGGAAACTGGAATCTTTGTAGTCAAACACTGGGATTTATTGAGGGTGATACGGCCGGAGAGATCACACAGTTTATCACACTTTCCATGTGAGACACCAAGCACACTCTGAAGACAAAGTTAAACATGGATCTGTATATCTGAAAAGGAGGGACTTAGAAAGCCCGCCTTTACCTACCTTAATCATTACCAGACATTGGAACAAAGACACGTTTGTGTTACAACCTCCCATCAGCCAAACTTCTCTCCCACAGGAAGGCAGAGGACCTCTTGACCTGTGTCCTCCTCAAGTCACAGGCAGGAGCATATTGCGACTTAACGAAAAGCATATGTTTGTAATTTGACAGGTTCTCAGGAAAGCTGAGAAACTCAAGACACAATAGGATCGGATTAAAATATTCTCTCACAATGCCGATGTTGTATTAGGATGATGCACGGGAGGGCTACTTTCCATAAGCTATGCTTCAGCTTCTACTAATTTCATCTTTGTGTGTATGAATTATACTTTTTTTGTTTTTTGGATGAATAAAAAAGAATAATACTTTCAGCTTGGGGGCCTCCCAGTGGCCGCGGGGGCCCTCTGCATCTGCATAGTCCGCCTCTAGGAAGAAACGGCCCTGAGCGTGAGAGTCACGCCTTAACCCATATCTCACGCACTCACGCCACACTTGCCTTTCCTCACGCTAAGTTTTCATCCAAAATAAATGTATATAAATATAAAAATAAAGTGAAGGAACAGCAAACCGAGCGGTCGACGAAATGAGACGGTCTTCTGGCTTGGTTCAGTAAAGTTGGAACGATATTGGGAGATTCAGATTTCACGGATCAATAACTCATGAACAGAGTTGGGTGTAACGCGTTACTGTAATAATATTACTTTTGTCGGTAACGGAGTAGTGTAACGCGTTACCTTTATAATTCAGTAATCACACTACAGTTACTAACATTGCCCCGACACGCGTTACTTTGTTACTTTTATAAAATAATCACACTCACTGACAGACAAGAGGGGTTTCCGCCGCAGGTTTATATACATGTAGGCCTATGTAATCTGCGCGACTTGCGAGACCACATCTCCACGTGCAGTGCTGCATAAACATGGCTTTCATCTGTAAACTCCCTCAACGGGGCCGCTCGCACTCTTTTGTTGTTCGCCCTCTCACGGGTGAACAGTTCAATGTCCCGCTTCATTGTAGGAGTTCTGCCATGTCTCTACTGTAGTTTGACCATCTCTGTTACTAAGTTATGGAATACTAAATAAATAAGTAATTAGATACCTTACCGTTACTGCGCTCATAAAGAATGATAAGAATAATTCGTCTTGAACTGGTTTCATTAATTAGTGTCTTGACGTTTCACAGACTGTTAGCTTGTTGTGGCTGGTAGCCTATTTTAGAGCATATAAAAAGAAAGACTTGTGTTATGTCTTCCTTAATGCAATAGTAATTGGGGATGCAAGTGGAGTCTCGCAGAGGCAAAACTGTGGCGCGCTTACACTGTAGGTGCGCCGCAGTCTGCGTGATCTGCCAAGTAACGAGTAAAGTAACGAGTAAAGTAACGAGTAAAGTAACGAGTTACTTTATGTAGAGAGTAACGAAGTAGTGTAATATATTACTTTTTTTTAAAGTAATATGTCATTTGTAATATATTACTTTTTTTTAGTAACGACCTCATCTCTGCTCATGAACAAAACGTTATTCAGACACAAAGTACGTCTCCTAAGTACCGTGGTAAGGTTGACAACTAAAAAAAAAGCCAATACGCGCCGTCCTCCGAGCTGGACACATTACATTGGTCTCTATCCGCAGCTGGAGAAGAAACGAGAGCTCAGGGACCGTCTGCAAAGTGCAACTCCCAAAAAAGAGAATACAATAATATTCAATCACTATTATACAGCTTATTTCTACCAAACTCACCACACACACCAATAGTCTCCTGGTGGTCAGACTACAGCAAGGAGTTTGGGAGAATGTGTTTTTGAATAATTTTGGGGAATATTTATAATGTAAAATCTTCAATAAATATGGCATCATCTTAAATAACTTTACTATTATACAGTATCTACCAAACCCACTATTTACATTGTTGTTGTTAGCATCTGGTTAGCTAGCTGTGCTAACGGATATTAGAAGCTGTTTCTAAAACAAGGAGAGGGAGAGCTCTGTCCTGTCAGACTGAGAGATACCTACAGCTCAGTGAGGTAAGGGACTCTGTTTAGATAGTTCACTTTAGTCTAGTTATCTCAGTGGCTCTCAAACGCTTTGGTCACCATTTATGAGAATAAATGAAAAACAGTTATGAAATACTATATGACAGTAAAACAAGAATACAGTTTGAAAGGGGAGTGATTTGTAAAATATCCATAAAGAAAAATCTGTTCACCATAAATTCATGTTGCTCTCAAAGTGCACCAGGTGGATGCATTTAACTTCAATATTTAAAAATATATATATCGTCCCGGGGGAGCATGTCACCCAGAGACTCTCTCACCTGGCCTCACTGCGTAAAACACAGTCACCCAGAGACTCTCTCACCTGGCCTCGCTGCGTAACACAGTCACCCAGAGACTCTCTCACCTGGCCAGAGAGACTCTCTCATCTGGCCTCACTGCGTAACACAGTCACCCAGAGACTCTCTCACCTGGCCAGAGAGACTCTCTCATCTGGCCTCGCTGCGTAACACAGTCACCCAGAGACTCTCTCACCTGGCCAGAGAGACTCTCTCACCTGGCCTCACTGCGTAAAACACAGTCACCCAGAGACTCTCTCACCTGGCCTCGCTGCGTAACACAGTCACCCAGAGACTCTCTCACCTGGCCAGAGAGACTCTCTCACCTGGCCTCACTGCGTAAAACACAGTCACCCAGAGACTCTCTCACCTGGCCTCGCTGCGTAACACAGTCACCCAGAGACTCTCTCACCTGGCCTCGCTGCGTAACACAGTCACCCAGAGACTCTCTCACCTGGCCTCACTGCGTAACACAGTCACCCAGAGACTCTCTCACCTGGCCTCACTGCGTAACACAGTCACCCAGAGACTCTCTCACCTGGCCTCGCTGCGTAACACAGTCACCCAGAGACTCTCTCACCTGGCCTCGCTGCGTAACACAGTCACCCAGAGACTCTCTCACCTGGCCTCGCTGCGTAACACAGTCACCCAGAGACTCTCTCACCTGGCCTCGCTGCGTAACACAGTCACCCAGAGACTCTCTCACCTGGCCTCGCTGCGTAACACAGTCACCCAGAGACTCTCTCACCTGGCCTCGCTGCGTAACACAGTCACCCAGAGACTCTCTCACCTGGCCTCGCTGCGTAACACAGTCACCCAGAGACTCTCTCACCTGGCCTCGCTGCGTAACACAGTCACCCAGAGACTCTCTCACCTGGCCTCACTGCGTAACACAGTCACCCAGAGAGACTCTCTCACCTGGCCTCACTGCGTAACACAGTCACCCAGAGAGACTCTCTCACCTGGCCTCACTGCGTAACACAGTCACCCAGAGAGACTCTCACCTGGCCTCACTGCGTAACACAGTCACCCAGAGAGACTCTCACCTGGCCTCACTGCGTAACACAGTCACCCAGAGACTCTCTCACCTGGCCTCACTGCGTAACACAGTCACCCAGAGACTCTCTCACCTGGCCTCACTGCGTAACACAGTCACCCAGAGAGACTCTCTCACCTGGCCTCACTGCGTAACACAGTCACCCAGAGAGACTCTCTCACCTGGCCTCACTGCGTAACACAGTCACCCAGAGAGACTCTCACCTGGCCTCACTGCGTAACACAGTCACCCAGAGAGACTCTCACCTGGCCTCACTGCGTAACACAGTCACCCAGAGACTCTCTCACCTGGCCTCACTGCATAACACAGTCACCCTGAGACTCTCTCACCTGGCCTCACTGCGTAACACAGTCACCCAGAGACTCTCTCACCTGGCCTCACTGTGTAACACAGTCACCCAGAGAGACTCTCTCACCTGGCCTCACTGCGTAACACAGTCACCCAGAGAGACTCTCTCACCTGGCCTCACTGTGTAACACAGTCACCCAGAGAGACTCTCTCACCTGGCCTCACTGCGTAACACAGTCACCCAGAGAGACTCTCTCACCTGGCCTCACTGCGTAACACAGTCACCCAGAGAGACTCTCACCTGGCCTCACTGCGTAACACAGTCACCCAGAGAGACTCTCTCACCTGGCCTCGCTGTGTAACACAGTCACCCAGAGACTCTCTCACCTGGCCTCGCTGTGTAACACAGTCACCCAGAGACTCTCTCACCTGGCCTCACTGTGTAACACAGTCACCCAGAGAGACTCTCTCACCTGGCCTCGCTGCGTAACACAGTCACCCAGAGACTCTCTCACCTGGCCTCGCTGCGTAACACAGTCACCCATAGAGACTCTCTCACCTGGCCTCACTGCGTAACACAGTCACCCAGAGAGACTCTCTCACCTGGCCTCACTGCGTAACACAGTCACCCAGAGACTCTCTCACCTGGCCTCACTGCGTAACACAGTCACCCAGAGAGACTCTCTCACCTGGCCTCGCTGCGTAACACAGTCACCCAGAGAGACTCTCTCACCTGGCCTCGCTGCGTAACACAGTCACCCAGAGACTCTCTCACCTGGCCTCGCTGCGTAACACAGTCACCCAGAGACTCTCTCACCTGGCCTCGCTGCGTAACACAGTCACCCAGAGACTCTCTCACCTGGCTTCGCTGTGTAACACAGTCACCCAGAGACTCTCTCACCTGGCCTCACTGCGTAACACAGTCACCCAGAGACTCTCTCACCTGGCCTCACTGCGTAACACAGTCACCCAGAGAGACTCTCACCTGGCCTCACTGCGTAACACAGTCACCCAGAGACTCTCTCAACTGGCCTCACTGCGTAACACAGTCACCCAGAGAGACTCTCACCTGGCCTCACTGCGTAACACAGTCACCCAGAGAGACTCTCTCACCTGGCCTCGCTGCGTAACACAGTCACCCAGAGAGACTCTCACCTGGCCTCGCTGTGTAACACAGTCACCCAGAGACTCTCTCACCAGGCCTCGCTGCGTAACACAGTCACCCAGAGAGACTCTCTCACCTGGCCTCACTGCGTAACACAGTCACCCAGAGAGACTCTCACCTGGCCTCACTGCGTAACACAGTCACCCAGAGAGACTCTCACCTGGCCTCACTGCGTAACACAGTCACCCAGAGACTCTCTCACCTGGCCTCACTGCGTAACACAGTCACCCTGAGACTCTCTCACCTGGCCTCACTGCGTAACACAGTCACCCAGAGACTCTCTCACCTGGCCTCACTGTGTAACACAGTCACCCAGAGAGACTCTCTCACCTGGCCTCACTGCGTAACACAGTCACCCAGAGAGACTCTCTCACCTGGCCTCGCTGTGTAACACAGTCACCCAGAGAGACTCTCTCACCTGGCCTCACTGCGTAACACAGTCACCCAGAGAGACTCTCTCACCTGGCCTCGCTGCGTAACACAGTCACCCAGAGAGACTCTCACCTGGCCTCACTGCGTAACACAGTCACCCAGAGAGACTCTCTCACCTGGCCTCGCTGTGTAACACAGTCACCCAGAGACTCTCTCACCTGGCCTCACTGCGTAACACAGTCACCCAGAGAGACTCTCTCATCTGGCCTCGCTGTGTAACACAGTCACCCAGAGACTCTCTCACCTGGCCTCACTGTGTAACACAGTCACCCAGAGAGACTCTCTCACCTGGCCTCGCTGCGTAACACAGTCACCCAGAGACTCTCTCACCTGGCCTCGCTGCGTAACACAGTCACCCATAGAGACTCTCTCACCTGGCCTCACTGCGTAACACAGTCACCCAGAGAGACTCTCTCACCTGGCCTCACTGCGTAACACAGTCACCCAGAGACTCTCTCACCTGGCCTCGCTGCGTAACACAGTCACCCAGAGAGACTCTCTCACCTGGCCTCGCTGCGTAACACAGTCACCCAGAGACTCTCTCACCTGGCCTCGCTGCGTAACACAGTCACCCAGAGACTCTCTCACCTGGCCTCACTGCGTAACACAGTCACCCAGAGAGACTCTCACCTGGCCTCACTGCGTAACACAGTCACCCAGAGACTCTCTCACCTTCTATGTGTTTGCTTCTATGTGCTTGCTTCTATGTGTTTGCTTCTATGTGCTTGCTTCTATGTGCTTGGTTCTATGTGTCTGGTCCTATGTGTCTGCTTCTATGTGCTTGCTTCTATGTGCTTGCTTCTATGTGTCTGCTTCTATGTGTCTGCTTCTATGTGCTTGCTTCTATGTGCGTGTTTCTATGTGCTTGCTTCTATGTGTCTGGTTCTATGTGTCTGGTTCTATGTGTCTGCTTCTATGTGTCTGCTTCTATGTGTCTGCTTCTATGTGTCTGTTTCTATGTGTCTGGTTCTATGTGACTGGTTCTATGTGTCTGCTTCTATGTGTCTGGTTCTATGTGTCTGGTTCTATGTGTCTGGTTCTATGTGTCTGGTTCTATGTGCTTGCTTCTATGTGTCTGGTTCTATGTGTCTGATTCTATGTGTCTGCTTCTATGTGTCTGGTTATATGTGTCTGGTTCTATGTGTCTGCTTCTATGTGTCTGGTTCTATGTGTCTGCTTCTATGTGTCTGGTTCTATGTGTCTGGTTCTATGTGTCTGCTTCTATGTGTCTGCTTCTATGTGCTTGCTTCTACGTGCTTGGTTCTATGTGTCTGCTTCTATGTGTCTGGTTCTATGTGTCTGGTTCTATGCGTCTGGTTCTATGTGTCTGGTTCTATGTGTCTTTTTCTATGTGTTTGCTTCTATATGCTTGCTTCTATGTGCTTGCTTCTATGTGTTTGCTTCTATGTGCTTGCTTCTATGTGTCTGCTTCTATGTGCTTGCTTCTATGTGCTTGCTTCTATGTGCTTGATTCTATGTGTCTGCTTCTATGTGTTTGCTTCTATGTGTCTGGTTCTATGTGTCTGCTTCTATGTGTCTGCTTCTATGTGTCTGGTTCTATGTGTCCGCTTCTATGTGTCTGGGTCTATGTGTCTGCTTCTGTGTGTCTGGTTCTATGTGTCTGGTTCGATGTGTCTGGTTCTATGTGTCTGCTTCTATGTGTCTGGGTCTATGTGTCTGCTTCTGTGTGTCTGGTTCTATGTGTCTGGTTCTATGTGTCTGGTTCTATGTGTCTGCTTCTATGTGTCTGGTTCTATGTGTCTGGTTCTATGTGTCTGGTTCTATGTGTCTGCTTCTATGTGTCTGGTTCTATGTGCTTGCTTCTATGTGTCTGGTTCTATATGTCTGGTTCTATGTCTCTGGTTCTATGTGTCTGGTTCTATGTGTCTGGTTCTATGTGCTTGCTTCTATGTGTCTGGTTCTATGTGTCTGGTTCTATGTGTCTGGTTCTATGTGTCTGCTTCTACGTGTCTGGTTCTATGTGTCTGCTTCTATGTGTCTGGTTCTATGTGTCTGGTTCTATGTGTCTGGTTCTATGTGTCTGCTTCTATGTGTCTGGTTCTATGTGTCTGCTTCTATGTGTATGTGTCTGGTTCTATGTGTCTGGTTCTATGTGTCTGGTTATATGTGTCTGCTTCTATGTGCTTGCTTCTATGTGCTTGTTTCTATGTGTCTGCTTCTATGTGCTTGCTTCTACGTGCTTGGTTCTATGTGTCTGCTTCTATGTGTCTGGTTCTATGTGTCTGGTTCTATGTGTCTGCTTCTACGTGTCTGGTTCTACGTGTCTGGTTCTACGTGTCTGGTTCTATGTGTCTGCTTCTATGTGTCTGGTTCTATGTGTCTGGTTCTATGTGTCTGCTTCTATGTGTCTGGTTCTATGTGCTTGCTTCTATGTGTCTGGTTCTATGTGTCTGGTTCTATGTGTCTGCTTCTATGTCTCTGGTTCTATGTGTTTGGTTCTATGTGTCTGGTTCTATGTGTCTGGTTATATTTGTCTGGTTCTATGTGCTTGCTTCTATGTGTCTGGTTCTATGTGTCTGCTTCTATGTGTCTGCTTCTATGTGCTTGCTTCTATGTGCTTGCTTCTATGTGTCTGCTTCTATGTGCTTGCTTCTACGTGCTTGGTTCTATGTGTCTGCTTCTATGTGTCTGGTTCTATGTGTCTGGTTCTATGTGTCTGCTTCTACGTGTCTGGTTCTACGTGTCTGGTTCTACGTGTCTGGTTCTACGTGTCTGCTTCTACGTGTCTGGTTCTATGTGTCTGATTCTATGTGTCTGGTTCTATGTGTCTGGTTCTATGTGTCTGGTTCTATTTGTCTGCTTCTATGTGCTTGCTTCTATGTGTCTGGTTATATGTGTCTGGTTATATGTGTCTGGTTCTATGTGTCTGCTTCTATGTGTCTGGTTCTATGTGCTTGCTTCTATGTGTCTGGTTCTATGTGTCTGGTTCTATGTGTCTGCTTCTATGTCTCTGGTTCTATGTGTCTGGTTCTATGTGTCTGGTTCTATGTGTCTGCTTCTATGTGTCTGGTTCTATGTGTCTGATTCTATGTGTCTGCTTCTGTGTGCTTGCTTCTATGTGTCTGCTTCTATGTGCTTGCTTCTACGTGCTTGGTTCTATGTGTCTGCTTCTATGTGTCTGGTTCTATGTGTCTGGTTCTATGTGTCTGGTTCTATGTGTTTGCTTCTATATGCTTGCTTCTATGTGCTTGCTTCTATGTGTTTGCTTCTATGTGCTTGCTTCTATGTGTCTGCTTCTATGTGCTTGCTTCTATGTGTCTGCTTCTATGTGCTCGCTTCTATGTGCGTGCTTCTATGTGCTTGCTTCTATGTGTCTGGTTCTATGTGTCTGCTTCTATGTGTCTGCTTCTATGTGTCTGGTTCTACGTGTCTGGTTCTACATGTCTGGTTCTATGTGTCTGCTTCTATGTGTCTGGTTCTATTTGTCTGCTTCTATGTGCTTGCTTCTATGTGTCTGGTTCGATGTGTCTGGTTCTATGTGTCTGCTTCTATGTGTCTGGTTCTATGTGCTTGCTTCTATGTGTCTGGTTCTATGTGTCTGGTTCTATGTGTCTGCTTCTATGTGTCTGGTTCTATGTGTCTGGTTCTATGTGTCTGGTTCTATGTGTCTGCTTCTATGCGTCTGGTTCTATGTGTCTGGTTCTATGTGTCTGGTTCTATGTGTCTGCTTCTATGTGCTTGCTTCTATGTGTCTGCTTCTATGTGCTTGCTTCTACGTGCTTGGTTCTATGTGTCTGCTTCTATGTGTCTGGTTCTATGTG
This sequence comes from Pogonophryne albipinna, assembly GCA_028583405.1. Classification (NCBI taxonomy): domain Eukaryota; kingdom Metazoa; phylum Chordata; class Actinopteri; order Perciformes; family Artedidraconidae; genus Pogonophryne; species Pogonophryne albipinna. Next base: position 91,878 of record JAPTMU010000457.1, read on the forward strand.
TCTGGTTCTATGTGTCTGGTTCTATGTGTTTGCTTCTATTTGCTTGCTTCTATGTGCTTGCTTCTATGTGTTTGCTTCTATTTGCTTGCTTCTATGTGTCTGCTTCTATGTGCTTGCTTCTATGTGCTTGCTTCTATGTGTCTGCTTCTATGTGTTTGCTTCTATGTGTCTGCTTCTATGTGCTTGCTTCTATGTGCGTGCTTCTATATGCTTGCTTCTATGTGTCTGCTTCTATGTGTCTGGTTCTATGTGTCTGGTTCTATGTGTCTGCTTCTATGTGTCTGGTTCTATGTGTCTGATTCTATGTGTCTGGTTCTATGTGTCTGGTTCTATGTGTCTGGTTCTGTGTGTCTGCTTCTGTGTGTCTGGTTCTGTGTGTCTGCTTCTGTGTTACTGGTTCTATGTGTCTGGTTCTATGTGTCTGGTTCTATGTGTCTGCTTCTATGTGTCTGGTTCCATGTGTCTGGTTCTATGTGCTTGCTTCTATGTGTCTGGTTCTATATGTCTGGTTCTATGTGCTTGCTTCTATGTGTCTGGTTCTATATTTCTGGTTCTATGTGTCTGGTTCTATGTGTCTGCTTCTATGTGTCTGCTTCTATGTGTCTGGTTCTATGTGTCTGGTTCTATGTGTCTGCTTCTATGTGTCTGCTTCTATGTGTCTGGTTCTATGTGTATGTGTCTGGTTCTATGTGTCTGGTTCTATGTGTCTGGTTCTATGTGTCTGCTTCTATGTCTCTGCTTCTATGTGCTTGCTTCTATGTGTCTGCTTCTATGTGCTTGCTTCTACGTGCTTGGTTCTATCTGTCTGCTTCTATGTGTCTGGTTCTATGTGTCGGGTTCTATGTGTCTGGTTCTATGTGTCTGCTTCTATGTGCTTGCTTCTACGTGCTTGGTTCTATGTGTCTGCTTCTATGTGTCTGGTTCTATGTGTCTGCTTCTATGTGTCTGGTTCTATGTGTCTGCTTCTATGTGTCTGGTTCTATGTGTCTGCTTCTATGTGTCTGGTTCTATGTGTCTTGTTCTATGTGTCTGGTTCTATGTGTCTGCTTCTATGTGTCTGGTTCTATGTGTCTGCTTCTATGTGTCTGGTTCTATGTGTCTGGTTCTATGTGCTTGCTTCTACGTGCTTGGTTCTATGTGTCTGCTTCTATGTGTCTGGTTCTATGTGTCTGCTTCTATGTGTCTGCTTCTATGTGTCTGCTTCTATGTGTCTGGTTCTATGTGTCTGGTTCGATGTGTCTGGTTCTATGTGCTTGCTTCTACGTGCTTGGTTCTATGTGTCTGCTTCTATGTGTCTTGTTCTATGTGTCTGCTTCTATTTATCTGGTTCTACGTGTCTGCTTCTACGTGTCTGGTTCTACGTGTCTGCTTCTACGTGTCTGGTTCTACGTGTCTGCTTCTACGTGTCTGGTTCTACGTGTCTGGTTCTACATGTCTGCTTCTACGTGTCTGCTTCTACGTGTCTGCTTCTACGTGTCTGGTTCTACGTGTCTGGTTCTACGTGTCTGCTTCTACGTGTCTGGTTCTACGTGTCTGGTTCTATGTGACTGCTTCTACGTGTCTGCTTCTACGTGTCTGCTTCTACGTGTCTGGTTCTACGTGTCTGCTTCTATGTGTCTGGTTCTTCGTGTCTGGTTCTACGTGTCTGGTTCTACGTGTCTGGTTCTACGTGTATGCTTCTACGTGTCCGCTTCTACGTGTCTGGTTCTATGTGTCTGGTTCTATGTGTCAGCTTCTATGTGTCTGGTTCTATGTGTCTGGTTCTACGTGTCTGGTTCTACGTGTCTGCTTCTACATGTCTGGTTCTACGTGTCTGCTTCTATGTATCTAGTTCTACGTGTCTGCTTCTACGTGTCTGGTTCTACGTGTCTGGTTCTACGTGTCTGCTTCTACGTGTCTGGTTCTACGTGTCTGCTTCTACTTGTCTGGTTCTACGTGTCTGGTTCTACGTGTCTGGTTCTACGTGTCTGGTTCTACATGTCTGCTTCTAAGTGTCTGGTTCTACGTGTCTGCTTCTACGTGTCTGGTTCTACGTGTCTGCTTCTACGTGTCTGCTTCTACGTGTCTGGTTCTATGTGTCTGGTTCTATGTGTCTGCTTCTACGTGTCTGGTTCTACGTGTCTGGTTCTATGTGTCTGCTTCTATGTGTCTGCTTCTATGTGTCTGCTTCTATGTGCTTGCTTCTATGTGCGTGCTTCTATGTGCTTGCTTCTATGTGTCTGCTTCTATGTGTCTGGTTCTATGTGTCTGGTTCTATGTGTCTGGTTCTATGTGTCTGCTTCTATGTGTCTGGTTCTATGTGCTTGCTTCTACGTGCTTGGTTCTATGTGTCTGCTTCTATGTGTCTGGTTCTATGTGTCTGCTTCTATGTGTCTGCTTCTATGTGTCTGGTTCTATGTGTCTGGTTCGATGTGTCTGGTTCTATGTGCTTGCTTCTACGTGCTTGGTTCTATGTGTCTGCTTCTATGTGTCTTGTTCTATGTGTCTGCTTCTATGTGTCTGGTTCTACGTGTCTGCTTCTACGTGTCTGGTTCTACGTGTCTGCTTCTACGTGTCTGCTTCTACGTGTCTGGTTCTATGTGTCTGCTTCTATGTGCTTGCTTCTACGTGCTTGGTTCTATGTGTCTGCTTCTATGTGTCTGGTTCTATGTGTCTGCTTCTATGTGTCTGGTTCTATGTGTCTGCTTCTATGTGTCTGGTTCTATGTGTCTGCTTCTATGTGTCTGGTTCTATGTGTCTGCTTCTATGTGTCTGCTTCTATGTGTCTGGTTCTATGTGTCTGGTTCTATGTGTCTGCTTCTATGTGTCTGGTTCTATGTGTCTGGTTCTATGTGTATGTGACTGGTTCTATGTGTCTGGTTCTATGTGTCTGGTTCTATGTGTCTGCTTCTATGTCTCTGCTTCTATGTGCTTGCTTCTATGTGTCTGCTTCTATGTGCTTGCTTCTACGTGCTTGGTTATATCTGTCTGCTTCTATGTGTCTGGTTCTATGTGTCTGGTTCTATGTGTCTGCTTCTATGTGCTTGCTTCTACGTGCTTGGTTCTATGTGTCTGCTTCTATGTGTCTGGTTCTATGTGTCTGCTTCTATGTGTCTGGTTCTATGTGTCTTGTTCTATGTGTCTGGTTCTATGTGTCTGCTTCTATGTGTCTGGTTCTATGTGTCTGCTTCTATGTGTCTGGTTCTATGTGTCTGGTTCTATGTGCTTGCTTCTACGTGCTTGGTTCTATGTGTCTGCTTCTATGTGTCTGGTTCTATGTGTCTGCTTCTATGTGTCTGCTTCTATGTGTCTGGTTCTATGTGTCTGGTTCGATGTGTCTGGTTCTATGTGCTTGCTTCTACGTGCTTGGTTCTATGTGTCTGCTTCTATGTGTCTTGTTCTATGTGTCTGCTTCTATGTGTCTGGTTCTACGTGTCTGCTTCTACGTGTCTGGTTCTACGTGTCTGCTTCTACGTGTCTGCTTCTACGTGTCTGGTTCTATGTGTCTGCTTCTATGTGCTTGC
>JAPTMU010000457.1:96380-111998 GCA_028583405.1 Pogonophryne albipinna
GTGTCTGGTTCTATGTGTCTGCTTCTATGTGTCTGGTTCTATGTGTCTGCTTCTATGTGTCTGGTTCTATGTGTCTGCTTTTGTTCTTCTTCTGTGTTCTTCTATGTGTCTGCTTCTATGTGTCTGGTTCTATGTGTTGGTTCTATGTGTCTGCTTCTATGTGTCTGGTTCTATGTGTCTGGTTCTATGTGTATGTGACTGGTTCTATGTGTCTGGTTCTATGTGTCTGGTTCTATGTGTCTGCTTCTATGTCTCTGCTTCTATGTGCTTGCTTCTATGTGTCTGCTTCTATGTGCTTGCTTCTACGTGCTTGGTTATATCTGTCTGCTTCTATGTGTCTGGTTCTATGTGTCTGGTTCTATGTGTCTGCTTCTATGTGCTTGCTTCTACGTGCTTGGTCTATGTGTCTGCTTCTATGTGTCTGGTTCTATGTGTCTGCTTCTATGTGTCTGGTTCTATGTGTCTTGTTCTATGTGTCTGGTTCTATGTGTCTGCTTCTATGTGTCTGGTTCTATGTGTCTGCTTCTATGTGTCTGGTTCTATGTGTCTGGTTCTATGTGCTTGCTTCTACGTGCTTGGTTTCTATGTGTCTGCTTCTATGTGTCTGGTTCTATGTTGTCTGCTTCCTATGTGTCTGCTTCTATGTGTCTGGTTCTATGTGTCTGGTTCGATGTGTCTGGTTCTATGTGCTTGCTTCTACGTGCTTGGTTCTATGGTGTCTGCTTCTATGTGTCTTGTTCTATGTGTCTGCTTCTATGTGTCTGGTTCTACGTGTCTGCTTCTACGTGTCTGGTTTCTACGTGTCTGCTTCTACGTGTCTGCTTCTACGTGTCTGGTTCTATGTGTCTGCTTCTATGTGCTTGCTTCTACGTGCTTGGTTTCTATGTGTCTGCTTCTATGTGTCTGGTTCTATGTGTCTGCTTCTATGTGTCTGGTTCTATGTGTCTGCTTCTATGTGTCTGGTTCTATGTGTCTGCTTCTATGTGTCTGGTTCTATGTGTCTTGTTCTATGTGTCTGGTTCTATGTGTCTGCTTCATGTGTCTGGTTCTATGTGTCTGCTTCTATGTGTCTGGTTCTATGTGTCTGGTTCTATGTGCTGCTTCTACGTGCTTGGTTCTATGTGTCTGCTTCTATGTGTCTGGTTCTATGGTCTGCTTCTATGTGTCTGCTTCTATGTGTCTGCTCTATGTGTCTGGTTCTATGTGTCTGGTTCGATGTGTCTGGTTCTATGTGCTTGCTTCTACGTGCTTGGTTCTATGTGTCTGCTTCTATGTGTCTTGTTCTATGTGTCTGCTTCTATTTATCTGGTTCTACGTGTCTGCTTCTATGTGTCTGCTTCTATGTGCTTGCTTCTACGTGCTTGGTTCTATGTGTCTGCTTCTTATGTGTCTGGTTCTATGTGTCTGGTTTCTATGTGTCTGCTTCTACGTGTCTGGTTCTACGTGTCTGGTTCTACGTGTCTGGTTCTACGTGTCTGCTTCTACGTGTCTGGTTCTATGTGTCTGATTCTATGTGTCTGGTTCTATGTGTCTGGTTCTATGTGTCTGGTTCTATTTGTCTGCTTCTATGTGCTTGCTTCTATGTGTCTTGGTTATATGTGTCTGGTTATATGTGTCTGGTTCTATGTGTCTGCTTCTATGTGTCTGGTTCTATGTGCTTGCTTCTATGTGTCTGGTTCTATGTGTCTGGTTCTATGTGTCTGCTTCTATGTCTCTGGTTTCTATGTGTCTGGTTCTATGTGTCTGGTTCTATGTGTCTGCTTCTATGTGTCTGGTTCTATGTGTCTGATTCTATGTGTCTGCTTCTGTGTGCTTGCTTCTATGTGTCTGCTTCTATGTGCTTGCTTCTACGTGCTTGGTTCTATGTGTCTGCTTCTATGTGTCTGGTTCTATGTGTCTGGTTCTATGTGTCTGGTTCTATGTGTTTGCTTCTATATGCTTGCTTCTATGTGCTTGCTTCTATGTGTTTGCTTCTATGTGCTTGCTTCTATGTGTCTGCTTCTATGTGCTTGCTTCTATGTGTCTGCTTCTATGTGCTCGCTTCTATGTGCGTGCTTCTATGTGCTTGCTTCTATGTGTCTGGTTCTATGTGTCTGCTTCTATGTGTCTGCTTCTATGTGTCTGGTTCTACGTGTCTGGTTCTACATGTCTGGTTCTATGTGTCTGCTTCTATGTGTCTGGTTCTATTTGTCTGCTTCTATGTGCTTGCTTCTATGTGTCTGGTTCGATGTGTCTGGTTCTATGTGTCTGCTTCTATGTGTCTGGTTCTATGTGCTTGCTTCTATGTGTCTGGTTCTATGTGTCTGGTTCTATGTGTCTGCTTCTATGTGTCTGGTTCTATGTGTCTGGTTCTATGTGTCTGGTTCTATGTGTCTGCTTCTATGCGTCTGGTTCTATGTGTCTGGTTCTATGTGTCTGGTTCTATGTGTCTGCTTCTATGTGCTTGCTTCTATGTGTCTGCTTCTATGTGCTTGCTTCTACGTGCTTGGTTCTATGTGTCTGCTTCTATGTGTCTGGTTCTATGTGTCTGGTTCTATGTGTCTGGTTCTATGTGTATGCTTCTATTTGCTGCTTCTATGTGCTTGCTTCTATGTGTTTGCTTCTATTTGCTTGCTTCTATGTGTCTGCTTCTATGTGCTTGCTTCTATGTGCTTGCTTCTATGTGTCTGCTTCTATGTGTTTGCTTCTATGTGTCTGCTTCTATGTGCTTGCTTCTATGTGCGTGCTTCTATATGCTTGCTTCTATGTGTCTGCTTCTATGTGTCTGGTTCTATGTGTCTGGTTCTATGTGTCTGCTTCTATGTGTCTGGTTCTATGTGTCTGATTCTATGTGTCTGGTTCTATGTGTCTGGTTCTATGTGTCTGGTTCTGTGTGTCTGCTTCTGTGTGTCTGGTTCTGTGTGTCTGCTTCTGTGTTACTGGTTCTATGTGTCTGGTTCTATGTGTCTGGTTCTATGTGTCTGGTTCTATGTGTCTGCTTCTATGTGTCTGGTTCCATGTGTCTGGTTCTATGTGCTTGCTTCTATGTGTCTGGTTCTATATGTCTGGTTCTATGTGCTTGCTTCTATGTGTCTGGTTCTATATTTCTGGTTCTATGTGTCTGGTTCTATGTGTCTGCTTCTATGTGTCTGCTTCTATGTGTCTGGTTCTATGTGTCTGGTTCTATGTGTCTGCTTCTATGTGTCTGCTTCTATGTGTCTGGTTCTATGTGTATGTGTCTGGTTCTATGTGTCTGGTTCTATGTGTCTGGTTCTATGTGTCTGCTTCTATGTCTCTGCTTCTATGTGCTTGCTTCTATGTGTCTGCTTCTATGTGCTTGCTTCTACGTGCTTGGTTCTATCTGTCTGCTTCTATGTGTCTGGTTCTATGTGTCGGGTTCTATGTGTCTGGTTCTATGTGTCTGCTTCTATGTGCTTGCTTCTACGTGCTTGGTTCTATGTGTCTGCTTCTATGTGTCTGGTTCTATGTGTCTGCTTCTATGTGTCTGGTTCTATGTGTCTGCTTCTATGTGTCTGGTTCTATGTGTCTGCTTCTATGTGTCTGGTTCTATGTGTCTTGTTCTATGTGTCTGGTTCTATGTGTCTGCTTCTATGTGTCTGGTTCTATGTGTCTGCTTCTATGTGTCTGGTTCTATGTGTCTGGTTCTATGTGCTTGCTTCTACGTGCTTGGTTCTATGTGTCTGCTTCTATGTGTCTGGTTCTATGTGTCTGCTTCTATGTGTCTGCTTCTATGTGTCTGCTTCTATGTGTCTGGTTCTATGTGTCTGGTTCGATGTGTCTGGTTCTATGTGCTTGCTTCTACGTGCTTGGTTCTATGTGTCTGCTTCTATGTGTCTTGTTCTATGTGTCTGCTTCTATTTATCTGGTTCTACGTGTCTGGTTCTACGTGTCTGCTTCTACGTGTCTGGTTCTACGTGTCTGCTTCTACGTGTCTGGTTCTACGTGTCTGGTTCTACATGTCTGCTTCTACGTGTCTGCTTCTACGTGTCTGCTTCTACGTGTCTGGTTCTACGTGTCTGGTTCTACGTGTCTGCTTCTACGTGTCTGGTTATACGTGTCTGGTTCTATGTGACTGCTTCTACGTGTCTGCTTCTACGTGTCTGCTTCTACGTGTCTGGTTCTACGTGTCTGCTTCTATGTGTCTGGTTCTTCGTGTCTGGTTCTACGTGTCTGGTTCTACGTGTCTGGTTCTACGTGTATGCTTCTACGTGTCCGCTTCTACGTGTCTGGTTCTATGTGTCTGGTTCTATGTGTCAGCTTCTATGTGTCTGGTTCTATGTGTCTGGTTCTACGTGTCTGGTTCTACGTGTCTGCTTCTACATGTCTGGTTCTACGTGTCTGCTTCTATGTATCTAGTTCTACGTGTCTGCTTCTACGTGTCTGGTTCTACGTGTCTGGTTCTACGTGTCTGCTTCTACGTGTCTGGTTCTACGTGTCTGCTTCTACTTGTCTGGTTCTACGTGTCTGGTTCTACGTGTCTGGTTCTACGTGTCTGGTTCTACATGTCTGCTTCTAAGTGTCTGGTTCTACGTGTCTGCTTCTACGTGTCTGGTTCTACGTGTCTGCTTCTACGTGTCTGCTTCTACGTGTCTGGTTCTATGTGTCTGGTTCTATGTGTCTGCTTCTACGTGTCTGGTTCTACGTGTCTGGTTCTATGTGTCTGCTTCTATGTGTCTGCTTCTATGTGTCTGCTTCTATGTGCTTGCTTCTATGTGCGTGCTTCTATGTGCTTGCTTCTATGTGTCTGCTTCTATGTGTCTGGTTCTATGTGTCTGGTTCTATGTGTCTGGTTCTATGTGTCTGCTTCTATGTGTCTGGTTCTATGTGTCTGATTCTATGTGTCTGGTTCTATGTGTCTGATTCTATGTGTCTGGTTCTGTGTGTCTGCTTCTGTGTGTCTGGTTCTGTGTGTCTGCTTCTGTGTTACTGGTTCTATGTGTCTGGTTCTATGTGTCTGGTTCTATGTGTCTGCTTCTATGTGTCTGGTTCTATGTGTCTGCTTCTATGTGTCTGGTTCCATGTGTCTGGTTCTATGTGCTTGCTTCTATGTGTCTGGTTCTATATGTCTGGTTCTATGTGCTTGCTTCTATGTGTCTGGTTCTATATTTCTGGTTCTATGTGTCTGGTTCTATGTGTCTGCTTCTATGTGTCTGCTTCTATGTGTCTGGTTCTATGTGTCTGGTTCTATGTGTCTGCTTCTATGTGTCTGGTTCTATGTGTCTGGTTCTATGTGTATGTGACTGGTTCTATGTGTCTGGTTCTATGTGTCTGGTTCTATGTGTCTGCTTCTATGTCTCTGCTTCTATGTGCTTGCTTCTATGTGTCTGCTTCTATGTGCTTGCTTCTACGTGCTTGGTTATATCTGTCTGCTTCTATGTGTCTGGTTCTATGTGTCTGGTTCTATGTGTCTGCTTCTATGTGCTTGCTTCTACGTGCTTGGTTCTATGTGTCTGCTTCTATGTGTCTGGTTCTATGTGTCTGCTTCTATGTGTCTGGTTCTATGTGTCTTGTTCTATGTGTCTGGTTCTATGTGTCTGCTTCTATGTGTCTGGTTCTATGTGTCTGCTTCTATGTGTCTGGTTCTATGTGTCTGGTTCTATGTGCTTGCTTCTACGTGCTTGGTTCTATGTGTCTGCTTCTATGTGTCTGGTTCTATGTGTCTGCTTCTATGTGTCTGGTTCTATGTGTCTGGTTCGATGTGTCTGGTTCTATGTGCTTGCTTCTACGTGCTTGGTTCTATGTGTCTGCTTCTATGTGTCTTGTTCTATGTGTCTGCTTCTATGTGTCTGGTTCTACGTGTCTGCTTCTACGTGTCTGGTTCTACGTGTCTGCTTCTACGTGTCTGCTTCTACGTGTCTGGTTCTATGTGTCTGCTTCTATGTGCTTGCTTCTACGTGCTTGGTTCTATGTGTCTGCTTCTATGTGTCTGGTTCTATGTGTCTGCTTCTATGTGTCTGGTTCTATGTGTCTGCTTCTATGTGTCTGGTTCTATGTGTCTGCTTCTATGTGTCTGGTTCTATGTGTCTTGTTCTATGTGTCTGGTTCTATGTGTCTGCTTCTATGTGTCTGGTTCTATGTGTCTGCTTCTATGTGTCTGGTTCTATGTGCTTGCTTCTACGTGCTTGGTTCTATGTGTCTGCTTCTATGTGTCTGGTTCTATGTGTCTGCTTCTATGTGTCTGCTTCTATGTGTCTGCTTCTATGTGTCTGGTTCTATGTGTCTGGTTCGATGTGTCTGGTTCTATGTGCTTGCTTCTACGTGCTTGGTTCTATGTGTCTGCTTCTATGTGTCTTGTTCTATGTGTCTGCTTCTATTTATCTGGTTCTACGTGTCTGCTTCTACGTGTCTGGTTCTACGTGTCTGCTTCTACGTGTCTGGTTCTACGTGTCTGCTTCTACGTGTCTGGTTCTACGTGTCTGGTTCTACATGTCTGCTTCTACGTGTCTGCTTCTACGTGTCTGCTTCTACGTGTCTGGTTCTACGTGTCTGGTTCTACGTGTCTGCTTCTACGTGTCTGGTTCTACGTGTCTGGTTCTATGTGACTGCTTCTACGTGTCTGCTTCTACGTGTCTGCTTCTACGTGTCTGGTTCTACGTGTCTGCTTCTATGTGTCTGGTTCTTCGTGTCTGGTTCTACGTGTCTGGTTCTACGTGTCTGGTTCTACGTGTATGCTTCTACGTGTCCGCTTCTACGTGTCTGGTTCTATGTGTCTGGTTCTATGTGTCAGCTTCTATGTGTCTGGTTCTATGTGTCTGGTTCTACGTGTCTGGTTCTACGTGTCTGCTTCTACATGTCTGGTTCTACGTGTCTGCTTCTATGTATCTAGTTCTACGTGTCTGCTTCTACGTGTCTGGTTCTACGTGTCTGGTTCTACGTGTCTGGTTCTACGTGTCTGCTTCTACGTGTCTGGTTCTACGTGTCTGCTTCTACTTGTCTGGTTCTACGTGTCTGGTTCTACGTGTCTGGTTCTACGTGTCTGGTTCTACATGTCTGCTTCTAAGTGTCTGGTTCTACGTGTCTGCTTCTACGTGTCTGGTTCTACGTGTCTGCTTCTACGTGTCTGCTTCTACGTGTCTGGTTCTATGTGTCTGGTTCTATGTGTCTGCTTCTACGTGTCTGGTTCTACGTGTCTGGTTCTATGTGTCTGCTTCTATGTGTCTGCTTCTATGTGTCTGCTTCTATGTGCTTGCTTCTATGTGCGTGCTTCTATGTGCTTGCTTCTATGTGTCTGCTTCTATGTGTCTGGTTCTATGTGTCTGGTTCTATGTGTCTGCTTCTATGTGTCTGGTTCTATGTGTCTGATTCTATGTGTCTGGTTCTATGTGTCTGATTCTATGTGTCTGGTTCTGTGTGTCTGCTTCTGTGTGTCTGGTTCTGTGTGTCTGCTTCTGTGTTACTGGTTCTATGTGTCTGGTTCTATGTGTCTGGTTCTATGTGTCTGCTTCTATGTGTCTGGTTCTATGTGTCTGCTTCTATGTGTCTGGTTCCATGTGTCTGGTTCTATGTGCTTGCTTCTATGTGTCTGGTTCTATATGTCTGGTTCTATGTGCTTGCTTCTATGTGTCTGGTTCTATATTTCTGGTTCTATGTGTCTGGTTCTATGTGTCTGCTTCTATGTGTCTGCTTCTATGTGTCTGGTTCTATGTGTCTGGTTCTATGTGTCTGCTTCTATGTGTCTGGTTCTATGTGTCTGGTTCTATGTGTATGTGACTGGTTCTATGTGTCTGGTTCTATGTGTCTGGTTCTATGTGTCTGCTTCTATGTCTCTGCTTCTATGTGCTTGCTTCTATGTGTCTGCTTCTATGTGCTTGCTTCTACGTGCTTGGTTATATCTGTCTGCTTCTATGTGTCTGGTTCTATGTGTCTGGTTCTATGTGTCTGCTTCTATGTGCTTGCTTCTACGTGCTTGGTTCTATGTGTCTGCTTCTATGTGTCTGGTTCTATGTGTCTGCTTCTATGTGTCTGGTTCTATGTGTCTTGTTCTATGTGTCTGGTTCTATGTGTCTGCTTCTATGTGTCTGGTTCTATGTGTCTGCTTCTATGTGTCTGGTTCTATGTGTCTGGTTCTATGTGCTTGCTTCTACGTGCTTGGTTCTATGTGTCTGCTTCTATGTGTCTGGTTCTATGTGTCTGCTTCTATGTGTCTGCTTCTATGTGTCTGGTTCTATGTGTCTGGTTCGATGTGTCTGGTTCTATGTGCTTGCTTCTACGTGCTTGGTTCTATGTGTCTGCTTCTATGTGTCTTGTTCTATGTGTCTGCTTCTATGTGTCTGGTTCTACGTGTCTGCTTCTACGTGTCTGGTTCTACGTGTCTGCTTCTACGTGTCTGCTTCTACGTGTCTGGTTCTATGTGTCTGCTTCTATGTGCTTGCTTCTACGTGCTTGGTTCTATGTGTCTGCTTCTATATGTCTGGTTCTATGTGTCTGCTTCTATGTGTCTGGTTCTATGTGTCTTGTTCTATGTGTCTGGTTCTATGTGTCTGCTTCTATGTGTCTGGTTCTATGTGTCTGCTTCTATGTGTCTGGTTCTATGTGTCTGGTTCTATGTGCTTGGTTCTATGTGTCTGCTTCTATGTGTCTGGTTCTATGTATCTAGTTCTATGTGTCTGCTTCTATGTGTCTGCTTCTATGTGTCTGGTTCTATGTGTCTGGTTCGATGTGTCTGGTTCTATGTGCTTGCTTCTACGTGCTTGGTTCTATGTGTCTGCTTCTATGTGTCTGCTTCTACGTGTCTGCTTCTACGTGTCTGGTTCTACGTGTCTGCTTCTACGTGTCTGCTTCTACGTGTCTGGTTCTACGTGTCTGGTTCTACGTGTCTGCTTCTACGTGTCTGGTTCTACGTGTCTGGTTCTATGTGACTGCTTCTACGTGTCTGCTTCTACGTGTCTGGTTCTACGTGTCTGCTTCTATGTGTCTGGTTCTACGTGTCTGGTTCTACGTGTCTGGTTCTACGTGTATGCTTCTACGTGTCTGCTTCTACGTGTCTGGTTCTACGTGTCTGCTTCTATGTGTCTGGTTCTACGTGTCTGGTTCTACGTGTCTGGTTCTACGTGTATGCTTCTACGTGTCCGCTTCTACGTGTCTGGTTCTATGTGTCTGGTTCTACGTGTCTGGTTCTACGTGTCTGCTTCTACATGTCTCGTTCTACGTGTCTGCTTCTATGTATCTAGTTCTATGTGTCTGCTTCTACGTGTCTGCTTCTACGTGTCTTGTTCTACGTGTCTGGTTCTACGTGTCTGCTTCTACGTGTCTGGTTCTACGTGTCTGGTTCTACGTGTCTGCTTCTATGTGTCTGGTTCTACGTGTCTGCTTCTACGTGTCTGGTTCTACGTGTCTGCTTCTATGTGTCTGCTTCTACGTGTCTGGTTCTACGTGTCTGGTTCTATGTGTCTGCTTCTATGTGTCTGGTTCTACGTGTCTGCTTCTACGTGTCTGGTTCTACGTGTCTGCTTCTATGTGTCTGCTTCTATGTGTCTGGTTCTACGTGTCTGCTTCTATGTGTCTGCTTCTACGTGTCTGCTTCTACGTGTCTGCTTCTATGTGTCTGGTTCTACGTGTCTGCTTCTATGTGTCTGGTTCTACGTGTCTGGTTCTACGTGTCTGGTTCTACGTGTATGCTTCTACGTGTCCGCTTCTACGTGTCTGGTTCTATGTGTCTGGTTCTATGTGTCAACTTCTATGTGTCTGGTTCTATGTGTCTGGTTCTACGTGTCTGGTTCTACGTGTCTGCTTCTACATGTCTCGTTCTACGTGTCTGCTTCTATGTATCTAGTTCTATGTGTCTGCTTCTACGTGTCTGCTTCTACGTGTCTGGTTCTACGTGTCTGGTTCTACGTGTCTGGTTCTACGTGTCTGCTTCTATGTGTCTGGTTCTACGTGTCTGCTTCTACATGTCTGGTTCTACGTGTCTGCTTCTATGTGTCTGCTTCTACGTGTCTGGTTCTACGTGTCTGGTTCTATGTGTCTGCTTCTATGTGTCTGGTTCTACGTGTCTGCTTCTACGTGTCTGCTTCTACGTGTCTGCTTCTATGTGTCTGCTTCTATGTGTCTGGTTCTACGTGTCTGCTTCTACGTGTCTGCTTCTACGTGTCTGGTTCTACGTGTCTGCTTCTATGTGTCTGGTTCTACGTGTCTGGTTCTACGTGTCTGGTTCTACGTGTCTGGTTCTACGTGTCTGCTTCTACATGTCTCGTTCTACGTGTCTGCTTCTATGTATCTAGTTCTATGTGTCTGCTTCTACGTGTCTGCTTCTACGTGTCTGGTTCTACGTGTCTGCTTCTACGTGTCTGGTTCTACGTGTCTGCTTCTACGTGTCTGGTTCTACGTGTCTCTTTCTACGTGTCTGGTTCTACGTGTCTGGTTCTACGTGTCTGCTTCTATGTGTCTGGTTCTACGTGTCTGCTTCTACGTGTCTGGTTCTACGTGTCTGCTTCTATATGTCTGCTTCTACGTGTCTGGTTCTACGTGTCTGGTTCTATGTGTCTGCTTCTATGTGTCTGGTTCTACGTGTCTGCTTCTACGTGTCTGGTTCTACGTGTCTGCTTCTACGTGTCTGCTTCTATGTGTCTGGTTCTACGTGTCTGCTTCTACGTGTCTGCTTCTACGTGTCTGGTTCTACGTGTCTGCTTCTACGTGTCTGGTTCTACGTGTCTGGTTCTACGTGTCTGCTTCTACGTGTCTGGTTCTACGTGTCTGCTTCTACGTGTCTGGTTCTACGTGTCTGGTTCTACGTGTCTGGTTCTACGTGTCTGGTTCTATGTGTCTGGTTCTATGTGCTTGCTGGATGAGTCGTCAGGTTATTTCAATGCTTCAGAGATTACAAGCTGCTCTGAGTGGCTCAGAGCTCGACTCTCAGCACCTCTCCCTGGAGAAAGCTGCAGTCCTTCCTCAATGAAGCGGAGGAACAGATTCTTATTGCTTCGACTGTGCTGTAAGTCAAAAGGAAGAAGACTGAGGATGTTTGTAAAGGCGTCTTCTTCACAGTCCGACTCACGCACACGCACAAAATACACAGAAGGCATGAAGTTGCTTTAATCAATTTATTGCAAAGGCTTCTACAATGTTGTTGAATCATGTATTTCCAAATCCATTTGCACCTTTTGCTTGTTTTCAATCAGACAAGTCCCGACAGGGAAATACACACGTATAAAAGATCCACCGCGTGTTTAGACCGACTTGGCCAGACCGATTGTCTGAGTGCTGGAGTCAAAGATGGCGTAGTACTGCCTGATGAACACATCCCCCAGGATCCAGAGCTGCTGGCCGCCTGGGCCAAAGCCAGTGCTGCAGCCGTAGGAGCTCTGTGGACAGACAACAGAACATGTATTCACCAAGAATCTCATCATATTGTTTTAAAGCTTTCTGTGCAGCGACTCTCCTGACCTGAGAGACGTAGGCAGATGCAGGGATGGTGAAGGCGTGTCCGTTGAGGGTGAAGGTGACCTCAGGCATGCTCTGGATGTCCTGGCAGTTCACTGTGGCCTGCAAGAAGAAGGTCACACATAACGCTGAGTATCGTGTGGTTGTATTTATTGGTATTTTCCAGGCTTCCAGCTAAAGCAAGTATAAGTCCTGCCTAATTATTTGTATTGGAGAGTTTTGACGTCAGAGAGTTTTGATACTCAGCGTTATGTGTGACCTTCTTCTTGCAGGCTTACCTTCAACATGTCTGTTTACTCTGGGATCAGAAGATGGGGAAATACTTCAAATGTTCCGGTCTGATGGTGTGACTCACCTCTCCGTTCTGGTTGGTTGAGGCTCCAACCCGGGAATTCATGTTGCTGATGTCACTGTTTGGGCCAACGATCAGGGAGGTACCAGTGTCAATGATGGCCTGGCAGCCACCGGAGCAGGCGACAGGCTGTCCATTGATGGTAACACTGTGGAGGAAGAACAGCAGGCGATCAAACTAGGAGGCTTTTTGCAATTTACACTTGTGGTTAGTATTTTGTTTCTGTTCCCTTTGTACCTGTCCATGTTGATCTGCCAGTAGGTGGCAGAGGACAGAGGGATCCAGGCGATTTGTCCAGTGTAGTGGCTGCTGTCAATACCACCGAAGACCACCTCACTGCCCTGTGCACTGTTGCTATCAGAGGGAAAAACAAACAAATGTCAATACATGAATTCAATGTCACATGAACTGCCAAGTAACAGATGTCCACCCTGTTTCAACACCTGCTCAGGTAGACTGAGAACAGGGGCTGAGACACAAGCCGCTCCTGGACCATCATGTCAAAGACAGGCACGACGTCGTCAGAAGCGATGGTCTGGAAGGCCAATCCCAGGATGCCATCAGCCGCCATGTGAGCCAAGAAGGCAGCCTCTGTCTGGCTGAGTCCAAACACCTGGTTGGCCACAGAGATGCCGCCCACCTGGAAACACAAGACAGCTGTCAGTCACAGTTCAACAGACCGCAGAGCCATGCCTGTTGGACGTCCAAATAGACTTTGCATTTAGTTCCAGGGCAGTTGGTCACCTCAACAGTGTCACTGGCCAGATATCCAGTCATGCTGCCGGTGCCGTACTGGATGGACAGAGACTTGCTTCCCCATTTGAAAGTACTGGACTCCTTTGGGTTGAATTTACGGTGGTTCTCTGCAGAGGAATTAGGTCTTTGTCAAATTGTAGGTAAATCTCTAGTAAGTAAATCAACTTAAAATACTGCATTACAAGTTGAATTCTTAAAACCAAGGAAAGAAGCTTCGGCTTATTTAGAGTGAAATGTACTTTAGCTTCAAAGATAGAACTGATGTTGCACAATGGCTCCTGTCAGTGAAATATAATCTGAGTTACTGTTACGGTTGCATTACTTATGTTGCTGAAGTGAAAGAACCTTCAAATTGTTCTAAGTACTTGAGTAAATATTGTTACTTTCCACCACTGTGTAAAACCCTATCCAGAAGCTTGAAGCATATGATCCAACTGTTAACAGCGCTGGTCCCAGGAACACTCACGGCAGGCCTGGCTGGAGCAGAACACTGAAGGGATCCACAGGTTGGAGGAGCCGGTGTCGAAGATCACGCTGAAGGACTGGGGAGGCGTGCCGATGGAGATCACACCGTAGTATGAAAGCTAAGGGACACAAAGCACACCACACATTGACATCATCAGGCACTGGACTTGATATCTAGCACAGACAAATAGCTTAGTGATGTAATGTTGAGCTTAGCATGAAATAGATGCTATATGCTGGAAGAGGCTGCTCTACAATGGTGGTCTCCGGTCTGGACTCACGTCAGCATCGTTGGTCATGGACTCAGTACCACTCTGGTAGAACTTGGCCATGGGGTTGTATGGATGCTCCCTTCTGTACTCCTCCCAGATGCCTTTCTCCTGCAGGGCTTCCCTGGCAGTCTTTCCCTTGATCAGGGGAATCCTGTGCTCACAAAGGCCAAAACCAAAAGCATCAGCAAGTTGTACAAATGTAGAAAGTGAGCTCTGCTTTAAGCTTTGTGCAGGTTTGAAAGGTGTGATAGCTCAAAGCGAGAGCCTGTGGATTCCCCGCAGGAGATGGAGAGATTGCCTTTCACAGTTCAGCCTATTCACAAATACATTAGAGCAGCTCGGCAGGACTTACTTGTGGAAGCATTGGGCGAACGCCACGAGGGCAGACAGGACCAGGAGCCACTTCATCATATCACTTTATGGTTGGCTCCAGGGCAGAGCCTTTATATGCAGCAGCAGCTCAAGGCTCAAACGCCCTCCACACCATGTCGTGTATCAGCTGGAGATAAGAAGCGGCTCCCTTTTATCAGAAAGCAAACACCGTTAAACAAATGAACAATGGAAACTTTGCTGGAATTCCTGTCAGCAATTTACAGTCAGATGAAGTATGAGGCTGAGAGGTTTGTTCTGTCGTTTCACAACGCTCAGGAAACTGAATCAGCGCTTTGCTGTTTCTGCTGCCTGGAGACGAGCCCTTCGTGGGTCGCTCTCTGTGTCCTCTCATTTCTCTTGATTCATGAAGTTGAAAGTGAAGCACACACACGTTTCTTCAAAGCGAACTTGTCGGTTTGACTTCTATTGACAGAGAAGGCGTGCGGTGCAGTGGGCTAGTGCGTTGGTGTTGGGATCAGGGGTCACAGGTTCAAACCCCGCTGCTGCTTGTGTCCCTGAGACGCTTCACCCCAAAGTGCTAACACAAGTAACATGTGACGTGGTTGGATTATATTAATGGCAAAACAAATGTATAATAGATCCAGTGCACAATGGGTGTGTTGACATCTAGATTCAGCAATTTGATATCCAGAGTTTCTGTGACGATGAGCAGTGAGCAAAGGTTGCTCTGTTTCACACTGCATTTAGCTGAGGCTTTTATCCAAAGCGACTCACAATAAGTGCATCGACCAGGAAGACACAACCTTCTGTCGTTTCACTTCTCTTGATTCATGAAGTTGGAAAGTGAAGCACTTTTCTTCAAGGGGAACTTGTCGGTTTGACTTCTATTATCACGTCATTGGGTGATATTAATGATACAGATACAGATACAGTGCGATATCCAGAGTTTCTGTTTGCCATGATACCGGTGAGCTCAGGTCGTGTGATAACAGCAACACACAAAAGAAATGTAGTACTCTTGAAGTGGTAACAAAATGTTGCAGCCCAGAACAAAGTTTGTTATGTATCACATGTTCATAGTTCATGTAGTATTCACATTAGCTTCCAGTGGGTTTCACAGAGGAAGCTTTTGCCACGGCTCAGAAGGTGATTTATTGTTGTGTAATTCAATCCATTAGAAAAATGTAACCTTTTTGTTGTCTTTAATAATAAGATATGTAAGTAATGATGTTGTGAAGTTATTTTTTTGTAACTTCATTTTTATTTTCAGGTTTTACAGGAAGAAAGAACACAGACAGTATTGCAGCAAGTATATCAGGTACAAGTATACTTCGGGACAATGGTAGAGTTAGCAAAGTAGGATACACATGCCAACCCTCCAGCTAGGGAACAGATAACAACACAACAACAAAGACAGTTCAAAATAAAACCGAAAGAAGGAAATATCAATCAATCAATCAATGTTTATTTATATAGCCCAATATCACAAATGTTACATTTGTCTCAGTGGACTTCACAGTTTGTACAAAATATCAGTATGACAATACGACACCCTCTGTCCTCAGACCCTCTGTCCTCAGACCCTCTGTCCTTAGACCCTCACATCGTACAAGGAAAAACTTCCGAAGAAAACCCACAGTTTAAAGGGAACATGGGAGAAACCTCAGGGAGAGCAACAGAGGAGGGATCCCTCTCCCAGGACGGACAGACGTGCAATAGATGCCGTGTGTAAATTGAAAAGATAATACATTTGCAACATAGGTAGTCCAAATGTTTGGAAATGCATGTGTGTATAATAGGAAGATGAATCCACGAGGATATCCATCCAGGACCTATGATCCAGGACCACAGCCACGACTCAAGATCCAGGGCTCGCGATGCAGGACACAGGACCGCAGGATCATCCATGACTCCGGATCCCAGCGTATAAAGACACCAAAAAGAAAGACATTTGGGGAAGCTGGGTTAATCGGAACATGAGAGTACACAGGTATAGACAGAGAGAAGGAAGAAGTAAGATGTCCCCCGACAAACTAAGCCTATCAGCAAAACTAGGGGCTG
>JAPTMU010000458.1:0-2500 GCA_028583405.1 Pogonophryne albipinna
AACAGTTACATCTACACAACTACACCTTGTATGAAATATAAAATGAATGCATGAGGAAAAGCACTTTAAAAATCCCATGTATTATTATAATGAATGTGTGTGTGTTTCTGTCTGTGTGTGTGTGTGTGTGTGTGTGTGTGTGTGTGTGTGTGTGTGTGTGTGTGTGTGTGTTACCTGGGTGACAGAGCAGCAGACAAGTGTGTCCACAGGAAGGTTTGATGTCTTTCTGACACACAGAGCCGCAGGAGTGAGGAGCCAACCAGGGGTCAGGGGGCGGGTCCTGCTGTTTCCCACAGTAACACATGTACCTGAACACAACACACACACATTAATAAACCAGGGGGGGGTCCTGCTGTTTCCCACAGTAACACATGTACCTGAACACAACACACACCCTGGATTAAATGTCCCCATCACTAGTTTGACTCTGAAAAGACTCTTATTTTGAAAAACCCTGCTGTTTCTTAATGTGCTTTTAGAGAAAGTGGAGTGTGGCGCCCTCTGCTGGCAGCCTGTACTTTTACAGTGTAGTAACAAGTGTTTCTGTGTACTTGTACAGGGTAGTAACAGGTGTTTCTGTGTACTTGTACAGTGTAGTAACAGGTGTTTCTGTGTACTTGTACAGTGTAGTAACAGGTGTTTCTGTGTACTTGTACAGGGTAGCAAAAGGTGTTTCTGTGTACTTGTACAGGGTAGCAAAAGGTGTTTCTGTGTACTTGACTTGTACAGGGTAGTAACAGGTGTTTCTGTGTACTTGTACAGGGTAGTAACAGGTGTTTCTGTGTACTTGTACAGTGTAGTAACAAGTGTTTCTGTGTACTTGTACAGGGTAGTAACAGGTGTTTCTGTGTACTTGTACAGTGTAGTAACAGGTGTTTCTGTGTACTTGTACAGTGTAGTAACAGGTGTTTCTGTGTACTTGTACAGGGTAGCAAAAGGTGTTTCTGTGTACTTGTACAGGGTAGCAAAAGGTGTTTCTGTGTACTTGTACAGGGTAGTAACAGGTGTTTCTGTGTACTTGTACAGGGTAGTAACAGGTGTTTCTGTGTACTTGTACAGTGTAGTAACAAGTGTTTCTGTGTACTTGTACAGGGTAGTAACAGGTGTTTCTGTGTACTTGTACAGTGTAGTAACAGGTGTTTCTGTGTACTTGTACAGTGTAGTAACAGGTGTTTCTGTGTACTTGTACAGGGTAGCAAAAGGTGTTTCTGTGTACTTGTACAGGGTAGCAAAAGGTGTTTCTGTGTACTTGTACAGGGTAGTAACAGGTGTTTCTGTGTACTTGTACAGGGTAGTAACAGGTGTTTCTGTGTACTTGTACAGTGTAGTAACAAGTGTTTCTGTGTACTTGTACAGGGTAGTAACAGGTGTTTCTGTGTACTTGTACAGTGTAGTAACAGGTGTTTCTGTGTACTTGTACAGGGTAGTAACAGGTGTTTCTGTGTACTTGTACAGGGTAGTAACAGGTGTTTCTGTGTACTTGTACAGAGTAGTAACAGGTGTTTCTGTGTACTTGTACAGGGTAGTAACAGGTGTTTCTGTGTACTTGTACAGAGTAGTAAAAGGTGTTTCTGTGTACTTGTACAGGGTAGTAACAGGTGTTTCTGTGTACTTGTACAGGGTAGTAACAGGTGTTTCTGTGTACTTGTACAGGGTAGTAACAGGTGTTTCTGTGTACTTGTACAGGGTAGTAACAGGTGTTTCTGTGTACCTGTACAGGGTAGTAACAGGTGTTTCTGTGTACTTGTACAGGGTAGTAACAGGTGTTTCTGTGTACTTGTACAGAGTAGTAAAAGGTGTTTCTGTGTACTTGTACAGGGTAGTAACAGGTGTTTCTGTGTACTTGTACAGGGTAGTAACAGGTGTTTCTGTGTACTTGTACAGGGTAGTAACAGGTGTTTCTGTGTACTTGTACAGGGTAGTAACAGGTGTTTCTGTGTACCTGTACAGGGTAGTAACAGGTGTTTCTGTGTACTTGTACAGGGTAGTAACAGGTGTTTCTGTGTACTTGTACAGAGTAGTAAAAGGTGTTTCTGTGTACTTGTACAGGGTAGTAACAGGTGTTTCTGTGTACTTGTACAGGGTAGTAACAGGTGTTTCTGTGTACCTGTTGGGCGTCTCGCTCGGCTGATACTCTGCTCGACACTTTGGGCTGCGGAGAGAAAATCAAACAGGATGATTATTTACTAAATAAAGGGTATATTTAAGCAATAGCTCACGACAGGCCGTGGTATATGCTCATTATATCACAGCTAAGGGGCGTGGTTCGGCCCGACGCGAAGCGGAGGGTCGACAACCCCCTTAGCTGTGATATAATGAGCATATATCACGGCCTGAAGTGAGCTATTGCTTTTATAAAACGGTTACCAAGTGTGGCAATATGAAAGAAAAATACACACTCTAATTTAAATAGTTTTTATTAGTAAATAATGATGTTCAAAATAAAATAGTCCCTCCGTTGCCTTCTGCACAAAACATAGTGCGAGGTGGTTGCTATGCA
>JAPTMU010000458.1:7500-60000 GCA_028583405.1 Pogonophryne albipinna
GAAATAAGCGATATCTGCAGAGCTAGCTGTTAGCCGGTTAGCTCCTGTAAGCTAACTGTCATTACATTAGCAGTACAAAAGAGGCGTGAACAGACGTCACATCCGGTCAATAACACTTATTAGAATACAAAACATCACCTCAGTTTGTGTTAGTATAAGTTTTATAATAAAGTTCATAGAGGAAAGTAATTTAAGAAGCTTTTATGTGTGAAACAAACCTCAGTAGTGTGAAGCTGCAGCAGTGGAGTCTGTTGCCTGGTTGTCATGCGCAGAGCCGCCGCGGTGCATGCCGGTAATTGTAGTCTTTGATACGAATGCGTCTGAAGGTGGCTGATTTGGGTTTTGAGGGGATTAGAACTACAACTCCCAGAAAGCATTGGAGAGGCGCAGCAGTGCGACGTGTCAACGACAACAGCTGGACGTTTCATTCAAATTCTGGACTGAAAATAGAAGAATATTGTTTATTTTTACTCTAATTTTTAATTTTTTTAATTGACAGTAAAATATTTATCACAAACTATAACAATTAAGAAAAAAGCGTTGTATTTTACAGCTCATTAATTAAATGCAGTAAAGTTATATTTGTATTTAAAAATAATTGTGGTGATAAAATATATACAATTAAATAAATATATAAATACAATTAAATTAAAGTTTTAAAAATAGTTATTAAAGGTATTAAAATAAAAAAACGTTAAATTAGAAAAACTCCTAGTATATATACACATTTAAAAAATAGATGGATATATTGCAAGCAGTTATTTAAATTAGAAATACTTAAAACATAGTAAATTAATAAAAGTAAAGTAGTTTTTCATAGCTTTAATTTTGCAGCTAAACATTTCACTATTCTTATTTCTTTGATGCTAACTTCCCCCCGTACATTATTATGTTATCTAATAATAAACAATGCATTTTGTTTTTTTGATGATTTGGAATAAAAGAAGCCTTTTTGCGTTTTACTTTAAAAATATGTTTATTGCAGCGCAGTGCTTCCAGAATGAATTGCTTTCTAATTTGTGGCTTTAATGACTTTTTACACAAAATATACATCTAATTTCTTTTGGAACATTTGAGTTTCTTCTTCGGTTCTTTAGGCGGTTCCAGCTCCTTCTTCTTCTGTGGTTCTCTCGGTTGTCACCAGCTTGCTCTCCAGGCGGTGGACTCGGTGCTTCAGTTTGCTCTGCGTGGCTTCGTGTTCGGCTAACAGTCGAGCGTATCGAGTCTGCAGGGCGTCCAGCGAGGTCGTCATCCTCTCCACCTTCTCCTCCATCTCCTTGGGGTCCGGACCCTGTGCCGCCAGCTGCAGGACAACAACAGATATTACACCTTTGTGGTTTTATTTTATTAAAGCTCTCCTATCATCCTATTTTTAGGCATATATTATGGGTCTCAGATATATACAAATATATAATTGTTCATGTTGGTGATCATCGAACTAACGTTACCGACGATGGTGGCAAAGATCAACACACCCACCTGGAGGACAATAAAACAACAAGTTCATCCATCAAAATATCTAAATATCTCTCCAACCCTGGGACACAAACTTGGTAGTCCGTTGAATCCTTTAAAGGTCTCCTATTAAACTATTTGTAGGCTTATATTATAGGTCTCAGATATATAAAAAATATGTCTATGATGTGTTTTCCTCAAAATACCAAACAGATCATTTTAGACAACCCTCATATCCCTCTATTTCAGCCCTGTTAGAGAAGTGCTGATTCTGGGTCTAAAGCTTTAAAAAAAAGAGTTTCTGATTGGCCCGTGGGGGTAAAGCCCGCCCACATTTCCAATATAACTTCATATCGGCAGCAAATCTGGATCAGCTCCGTCGTTCCCCCGTTTTTAGAGATGTGGGTACGGAGGAAAAGAGAGAGGGGTTTATTTTCACTTTGTATTTATATATGTGACCCGCTCTATCGAAATCAGTCGGAAGTCTCAACGGCTCATTTCAAAATAAATGTGGATTTACGTAAAAAACTATTTTTTGGGGGTTCGGGTGTTTTGTTTGATTTTAAACAAACAAAGTCTTTCAGAATATGAAACTTTTATTTCCCAAATCACACGATAAATACATTTTTGAAGCTTGTAAAGGGACGAAGACAGGCACCTCTCACTCGCACTCTGCTGTTCCGCAGCGCCGCCTCCCCTCCCTCCGGCTGACATTATGAATGTAAGCGTATAGTAATCATAGATAACACGGCAGGGTCCGTTACAGTTTGTTTTCATCTGATTACAATTAAACAAAGTCTTGGCTTTCAGAATATTAAACTTGTTTCGGCAAATTCAGATGATAAATACAGCTTTGAAGCTTCGGCATAATTACAAGCGGAGAACGGAGTAATTTAACATCACAGCAGGCAAAACAACAGCCGGTGTTTCTCCTGAGGGTTTTCCCCGGGAAACAAACACAATATACACAAACAAACACACACACAGCTATACACACACACTCGCGAGCTTCCCCTCCAAACGAAAATATCTTCCCTCCGTAGTACTTTGATCATTTGCTAATAATCAATCAGATCGATGGATTCCAGAGAAGAGGAAACTTTGAAGGCCTTTTTCTCAAAATGACGACTCGGTGACAGTCATTATATAATGTGACATATTTCGCTTAATATTTGGAGAACAACAAAAATCCTGATATCATTAGAAAGCTAGGAATATCCTCTTTCCAACAGTGTTACAACTCTAAATGTGTCTTCGGGTCAATGCGACTGATTTCGATGGAGCAGGTCACATATAAAATACATACAAAAGTGCATTTTGCACGATAGGATTACCTCCAGGTCCAGCAGCCCGTCCTTCATCAGGATCTGCCGTCCCTTCTCCTCCAGTAGAGCTTTAGCGTCGGGGTACTCTGTTAGCGCCTCCATCAGGTCGTCTTTGGAGAGGCAGAAGAGGTCAGAGTACCCGATGCTCCGGATGTTCGCCGTCCTACGATTTCCTGCCTTACTGCCTGTGGAAGAACAACGATCTATATATCCGGCATGAATCGCTGAAAGGTTTGGGAAGCTTTGTTTCGTGAAATGCTGGCAGAGGGTGTGGCCTCTGGGTATCCCCACGTCATACCCAGGAAGTAAACAATGGAAAATGAGAAATCTCCAACGAGGCGTTTTGGGGCAGCATAGACTTGAGTATTACTCGCTAGTCGCTGCAGGGTGTACTTTGAGGGTTTTTGACTCTGCAGACCGTTTACATGCATACAAACCTTCATAACACAAGGGGACGGGTAAGAACCGGAAAAGCATGGCATGGGACCTTTAAACAGGAGGCAGTAATTATAAAGGATAGGACTAGATGGCCTGGGAGCGCCTTGGGATCCCCCAGTCAGAGCTGGTTGATGAGGGGAAAGGAACGTTTGGGGCTCTCTGCTGGAACTGATACCTCCGCGACCCGACCACGGATAAGGGGAGAAGATGGATGACTAGATGCAGGCTACATCATGTTAGATAGATACATCATACAAACACTTGTATTTTGTATGTTTGTACATTTAGACTCTGTGGCCCTTTCTCATTTCTCTTATTCCTCTCCTCGACTCCTCGTGTTTTAGTCCCGCCCACAGGAGATGCGAGCGGAGGAGTTGAGGGGAGGAACCGAGGAGAGAGGAGGGGAACCGAGGAGAGAGGAGGGGAACCGAGGAGAGAGGAGAGGAAGCAGCAGGCGGTTAGAGAAATGAGAACTCCTCTCCTCTGAGCGGTCATTTTAAAGAGACGTCCATTAATGATGACAGGAGGCACAGCAGCCCTCTGTCTGATGGACAGATGAGTTCATGACCACTTATATATTTACTTTGATTCATTCACAGTGCGGTATAATGAGACAATAACAGGCTACAGATGCGGACACACACACACTAGGTATATAGTTATATAAATATTAGGGCTGTCAAACGATTACAATTTTTAATCAGATTAATCACAGCTTAAAAATTAATTAATCATGATTAATCACCATTCGAACTATGTCCAGAATATGCCATTTATTTATGTATATTGTGGGAATGGAAAGATAAATGAAAGAAGGCGGATATATCCATTTCACATACAGTATGTTTATTATAACATTTTTCTGCGTGTCAAAATGAAAGAGAGCCCACACACCTATCAATCATCAAACCGTGGGGTCTTAATTCATTACGTGTTGATTTCTATCAACGGGGAAGTACTTCAGGAAAGTCGACACAAGTTTCAGATTACGCACATAACCTGCGTACCAGTTATGTGCACCCCTGTACTACAGCAAAAGTATTCTCCGTCGGGACTTCCTGCAACAACACCGACATTATCAAAGATGTTCTATTGAGAAGACGATCACTACGTGACAAAAGTTTTCAAAACCGTTTCTGGTCTTCGGTATTTCCAGACAAGTGGCTTCTGAAATCAATCTTACTAACTGCTGTCTGTGCAATTTACTCTGCGCGAGTTGGCAGACTTTATTTAGCTTACTTTAACATCATTTTTCATGGAGGGGCTAAGCCATTTCTTGGTATGGGTGTAGCCTACCCCAGCCATACCCTGGCGCTGCCACTGGTGGCACGTATGGGGCGGGCCATTCTGCACATGCGTTAAATGCGTTAAATATTTTAACGCAATTAATTCAAAAAATTAATTACCGCCGTTAACGCGATAATTTTGACAGCACTAATAAATATATACAATTTCAGAATTAAACAAGTATGAGAGCACTCTTATAATAACGTAACACTATCAGAGACTGGATATATCTAATATACAATGTCAAATACCATTGTTCTTAGTTTTAGAGTTGTAGAGTTGACCTAAGTTTTTCATTGCCATATCTGCACTGTAGCTAATGTGCAATAAATAAAACTACAATAAACTAGATGCTGTCTCTATTTGTACGTTTATTTACATTTTAATAGTTGAGAATAAAGTCAAAAGTTTGAATAAAGTCGACCTTTTGAGTATATCATCTTCATGGTGGGAATACAATTGTTAGTTCAAGAACATGACCAAAATGTTGAGAATAAAGTAAGACATTTGGGGAAAAAAGGCAAATGTCTTCCTCTCACTTTTCCCTAAACTGGGTAAAGTTAAATCACTCTTACCTTTAATAGCCAGGATGCTGATCTCTCCGAAGTAGCTCCCATCGCTCAGAACCACAAACTGCTTGATGCCGTCGTCAGCGACCACAGCCAGCTTCCCCTCCTTGATGATGTACATCTCCCTCCCGATGTCGCCCTTCTTACAGATGTAATCTCCGGGACTGTAGACCTGAGGCTGCAGCTTCAGCACCAGCTCCACCAGCAGACCTGCCTCGCAGTCCGCAAAGATACGAACCTGACCAAAGAAACACAAGAAAATTATGTTTTTTGATACTTTGAGGGTTTCTAAGGTGCTGTTTGATGTGCACACCTTCTTCAGGGTGTCCAGGTGGACGTTGATGGCGATTTCAGCTCTCAGTTTGTCTGGCAGGTACTTCAACACCTCCCTCTCATCCACTGCTTTCTTATTGGTCCACAGGAAATCAAACCATTTGATCACTCGCTTCTCCAGGTCCTTAGTTACCTGGAAGACAAGTCAAAGATAAGACCCAAACTTACCAACCAACCAACCAACCAACCCATTAACAAACCAATCAACCAACAAACCAACAAACCAACCAACCAACCAACCAACCAACCAACCAACCAACCAACCAACCAACCAACCAACCAACCAACCAACCAACCAACCATACAACCAACAAACAGTACAACCAAGCAAACAACTACACAACCAACCACCACAACATTCAACCAAATTACCGACCAACCAACCGATCAAACAACCAACTACCCAACAAACCAACTTACATACTAACCTTTCTGAAGGTCATGTACTGTTTGATTGCGTCGATGCGAGCCTGGAAGTTGGCTCTGGCAGCGTTCATGTTGGTGATCATCGAACCAACGTTACCGACGATGGTTGCAAAGATCAACACACCCACCTGGAGGACAATAAAACAACAAGCTCATCCATCAAAATATCAAAATATCTGGGACACAAACTTGGTGGTCCATTGAACCCTTTAAGCCACATTTACCAGGAAGTCAGTGACGACGAAAAAGTACTCCGAGTTCTCCACAGGGGGCGGGGTCTCTCCTATGGTGGTGAGCGTCAGTGTGGACCAGTACATACTGTATGCGTACTTCCTTATCAGACGACCAAACTCTGGATTTGCCGGGTCGGGATACACAAATCTGTCGGCCCCGAAACCTGAAGGAAAAAAGAGGATGAGTCAGATGTTTCTATATGAACAACACCAACCAAACAACCACTGGAGATTCAAACCAGCAACCGTACCGATAGCCTTGGAGAAGGAGTAGTAGAGGCAGGCGTTCCAGTGGATGATGATGACGATGTACATGACGAGGTTGGAGATTCGGAGAGCGTTTGGGTAGTTAGTCCTCGTCTCCGTCCTCTGGAAGAACTCTAGCATCCTGAAACAAAGAAAAACATTTTAATCTAACTTGCAGAAATCAGGAAATTGTCAGCATTGATGTTTAAAGAAATACTTTTGATACACAAATATAATTTGTGTATCAAAAGTCACCTTGTGTTAACTTGAATTTGTGAGAAAAGCATTTTCAAGTAATATTTTGAAGTACTTTTATGCTGCCTTTTACTTAAACTTCTACTCTACTTCTACAATATTATCCAACCAACTCACTAACTTACCAACTAACAAACTATTCAACCAACCAACCAACCAACCAACCAACTAACCTACCATCCAACCATCCAACCAACTAACCTACCATCCAACCAACCATCCAACAAACCAACTACCCAACCAACCAACCATCCAACCATCCAACCATCCAACCAACCAACCAACCAACCAACTACCCAACCAACCAACCAACCAACCAACCAACCAACCAACCAACCAACCAACCAACCAACCAACCAACCAACCAACCAACCAACCAACCAACCAACCAACCAACCAACCAACCAACCAACCAACCAACCATCCAACCAACCAACCAACCAACCAACCAACAAACCAACCAACCAACCAACCAACCAACCAACCAACCAACCAACCAACCAACCAACCAACCAACCAACCAACCAACCAACCAACCAACCAACCAACCAACCAACCAACCAACCAACCAACCAACCAACCATCCAACCAACCAACCAACCAACCAACCAACCAACCAATCAAGCAAACCAACCATCCATCCAACCAACCAATCAAGCAAACCAACCAACTACCAATGTTGTGTGTACCTGTTGAATCGTAACAGCTTGTTGAGGCGTATCTCAGGGTATTTCAGTCCAAAGATGAAGTACAGGAGGTCGGTGGGGATCATGGAGACCATGTCCAGTTTGAACTGTAAGCTAACCAAGTAGCGTTCACGCAACTTTGGAACGTCCTTCACCAGCAGACCCTGCTCCAGGTAACCTGCAGGAACATGTATCAAAGTTTAGTGTCATATTTCAGTGTGTGTGTGTGTGTGTGTGTGTGTGTGTGTGTGTGTGTGTGTGTGTGTGTGTGTGTGTGTGTGTGTGTGTGTGTGTGTGTGTGTGTGTGTGTGTGTGTGTGTGTGTGTGTGTGTGTGTGTGTGTGTGTGTGTGTGTGTGTGTGTGTGTGTGTGATCTGACCGGTCCTTGTTCTGAATATCATGTCAGCGATGTACAGGAGGTCGCATAGAAAATCCACGAAGAACCAAAAATACAAATAATCAGACTGTAGTTCCTCTAAGCATGCCCTGAAACACACAACGTTGGGGTTAGTCACTTTTAAACATGGTAAAATCAGTATGTGTGTGTGTGTGTGTGTGTGTGTGTGTGTGTGTGTGTGTGTGTGTGTGTGTGTGTGTGTGTGTGTGTGTGTGTGTGTGTGTGTGTGTGTGTGTGTGTGTGTGTGTGTGTGTGTGTGTGTGTGTGTGTGTGTGTGTGTGTGTGTGTGTGTGTGTGTGTGTGTGTGTGTGTGTGTGTGTGTTACCTGGCTATGATCAAGGTCCAGTTGTACATGACAGGGATGGTGATAAGACCCAGCCAGTGGTAGTAGAGGTCACTCGCCGGGTCAATTACTGTGAGCTCTTTAGGACTGAAACATATATGAATTATTAGAATAAGTCTGGTGGCACATTTTAAGATCAATGCTAAGTTTTTTCAGAAAAATCAAAGCCTTGTATTTTGTGATTCAGTGGATAATAAACAACCAAACCTACGCCTCGTCTTTGGCCTTCTTCTCTTTCTCCTTTTCCTCTTTCTCCTTCTTCTCTTTCTCCTTTTCCTCTTTCTCCTTTAGTTTGTTCTCCTTCCTCTCCTTTTTCTCCTGCTTCTCCTTCCTGAGAATAAAGACCAACGTCACATTAAGGAAAACTCATAATATAGTTATCTTGGTTGGTTTTGTATCCGGTAAGGCCTCAGAAAGCTTTTAACGTACTCCTTCTTCTCCTTCTTCTCCTTCCTCTCCTTCTTGTCTTTCTTCTTCTTTGTCTTTTCCTTCCTAGAAGACAAAAGGGAATCCATCAGAAAACACCTTGTGAGTAATTATTTTTGATGTTCTATGTGCTAAAGAAAAAAACATACTCTTCTTCTTCGTTGTCGTTGCTGTTGTTGGCGTTAAACAGAACTCCTGGTCCGGCTTGTTGATCGGTTCTGAAACGACGACAGGACTGGTTTACCAAGATCATCAGTTCTAGTTGGGAACTCTCAAAAGGATCCCTAAAATATTTTTAAAGGATCCTGAGAACATCTTCATAGGGCCCTTAGATCTCTTTACAGACTCCTAGATCCTTGAGAAAAACCAGGACCAGTGAAATCTCTTTAAGTAACTCAAGAAATGGACCTTCTTGCGTATCGGTTGAACCTGCCCATGGACACCAGGAACCTTTTTAAAGGACCATTAGAACATCTTAAAGGCAGTATATAACATCCTTAAGGAAGCTTAGAGTCTTTAGAACTGCCTCAAAACCACATTAAACCTTGTCAAGCAACAAGGACCTCAAGAACTTCCTAAATCAACCATCGATCCTTAAGAGGACCCCTATAACCTGCAGAAACATTTTACAGGACCAGTAGAACATATTTAAGACTCTTTAGAACTGCCACAACACCCCATTAAACTTCATCAAGCAACTTTGAGACCACCTAAAGGACCTCTAGAACTTCCTAAAGAAAACATCGATCCTTAAGAGGACCCCTATAAACTACAAAAACATTTTAAAGGAGCATTAGAACATATTTAAGACTCTTTAGAACCGCCACAACACCCCATTAAACTTCATCAAGCAACTTTGAGACCACCTAAAGGACCTCTAGAACTTCCTAAAGAAACCATCGATCCTTAAGAGGACCCCTATAACCTACAAAAACATTTTAAAGGACCATTAGAACATATTTAAGACTCTTTAGAACCGCCACAACACTCCATTAAACTTCATCAAGCAACTTTGAGACCTCCTAAAGGACCTCAAGAACTTCCTAAAGAAACCATCGATCCTTAAGAGGACCCCTATAACCTACAAAAACATTTTAAAGGACCATTAGAACATCTTTAAGACTCTTTAGAACTGCCACAACACCCCATTAAACTTCATCAAGCAACTTTGAGACCACCTAAAGGACCTCTAGAGCTTCCTAAAGAAACCATCGATCCTTAAGAGGACCCCTATAAACTACAAAAACATTTTAAAGGACCATTAGAACATATTTAAGACTCTTTAGAACCGCCTCAACACCCCATTAAACTTCATCAAGCAACTTTGAGACCACCTAAAGGACCTCTAGAACTACCTAAAGAAACCATCGATCCTTAAGAGGACCCCTATAACCTACAAAAACATTTTAAAGGACCATTAGAACATATTTAAGACTCCTTAGAACTGCCACAAAACCCCATTAAACTTCATCAAGCAACGTTGAGACCTCCTAAAGGACCTCAAGAACTTCCTAAAGAAACCATCGATCCTTAAGAGGACCCCTATAACCTACAAAAACATTTTAAAGGACCAGTAGAACATATTTAAGACTCTTTAGAACTGCCACAACACCCCATTAAACTTCATCAAGCAACTTTGAGACCACCTAAAGGACCTCTAGAACTTCCTAAAGAAACCATCGATCCTTAAGAGGACCCCTATAACCTACAAAAACATTTTAAAGGACCATTAGAACATATTTAAGACTCTTTAGAACCGCCACAACACTCCATTAAACTTCATCAAGCAACTTTGAGACCTCCTAAAGGACCTCAAGAACTTCCTAAAGAAACCATCGATCCTTAAGAGGACCCCTATAACCTACAAAAACATTTTAAAGGACCATTAGAACATCTTTAAGACTCTTTAGAACCGCCACAACACCCCATTAAACTTCATCAAGCAACTTTGAGACCACCTAAAGGACCTCTAGAACTTCCTAAAGAAACCATCGATCCTTAAGAGGACCCCTATAAACTACAAAAACATTTTAAAGGACCATTAGAACATATTTAAGACTCTTTAGAACTGCCACAAAACCCCATTAAACTTCATCAAGCAACGTTGAGACCTCCTAAAGGACCTCAAGAACTTCCTAAAGAAACCATCGATCCTTAAGAGGACCCCTATAACCTACAAAAACATTTTAAAGGACCATTAGAACATCTTTAAGACTCTTTAGAACCGCCTCAACACCCCATTCAACTTCATCAAGCAACGTTGAGACCTCCTAAAGGACCTCAAGAACTTCCTAAAGAAACCATCGATCCTTAAGAGGACCCCTATAAACTACAAAAACATTTTAAAGGACCATTAGAACATCTTTAAGACTCTTTAGAACCGCCTCAACACCCCATTCAACTTCATCAAGCAACGTTGAGACCTCCTAAAGGACCTCTAGAACTTCCTAAACGACCTATTGAAGTTCCTCCTGGATTGTTGGACTCATTCAATCATCATTTGCATTGATTGTTTGTTAGCCTTTGAGTGTTGGACCTCTCACCTGTCCCTCTCCATGTCTTCACCTGGATCGTCCTGGAGAGCGATGGTGGGTGATGTCGACCTGTTTAGAGACCGGACTGACGGAGCTACTTTGGCCATGCAGGTATCCTTTCCTCTGACTTCCTGATGACAAAGAGAAAGAGTTATAGTAATAGTCCTGAAGTTTTGGTTTGACTAAACTCAACTCTAAATATTAAAACGTTACCCTGGTTAAATCCTTTATAGTTTGCAAAGAGAGAGAGTAATAAACGCAGAAGAGGTGAGGTGTGTGTAGACGGAGAGATTGACCCTGATGGGGATTAAGAGATTACAGGAGATGATACTGTCTCGCACACACACACACACACACACACACACAAACACACACACACACACACACACACACACACACACACATACACACACACAAACACACGTATACGATATTAGGAATTACACGTCAGTGTGTGTGTGTATGCGTGTGTGTGTGTGTGTGTGTGTGTGTGTGTGTGTGTGTGTGTGTGTGTGTGTGTGTGTGTGTGTGTGTGTGTGTGTGTGTGTGTGTGTGTGTGTGTGTGTGTGTGTGTGTGTGTGTGTGTGTGTGTGTGTGTGTGTGTGTGTGTGTGTGTGTGTGTGTATGTGTGTGTGTGTGAACATGATAACACTAAGCAGGTATAGCTTTATACATTTGAGAAACACACTTGCATTTAAATAAATAAATAGTCATTAAAAATGTAAGTGGATTTAATTTAAGGAAAGATTAAGTGACAATCTTGAAAATTATTTTATATTTTATATTTGTATTTATTTAAATCAAATATTTGAGCTGAAACAGACAAAATAAACTACATTAAAAAAATATGTATATTAGAAAGATGTAAAAAACTCAAAGCGGTATGCATCGGAAATTCTTCTTAAATAATATAAGAGCAAATAAACAATAACTTCCTCCATTTATTCTGGGCTAGAATTATTTAATGAATTACTTATTCATATTTTTCAAATTGCTTTATTATTTAATTAATAATTGTATGTATTTACTTATTTGTTTAACTACTTTTTTTTTTCAATGAATAATATGATTTAAAAATAAATAATTGAAAGCATTATTTTCTTTATTCATTCATTTTTTTGAATATAATTGAACTTACTTTATTGTTCATTTGTCAAGTATTAATTGACATAGCAATATTTAATATTTACTTTATATTTAAAAATATTAAAACAAGTATTTGAAATCCTCGCTTCTCTCCTAAGAATAATAACGCTAAGTGGATCCATCATAGCCCTCTCTTTACATCCCGTAAACAACTTATAAATGAATACAAATATGTATGAAATGAGGCCTATATTTAAAGGCAATCCCTCGTGAGTTCTGTTAATATAACATGTGGGGGTTAAAAGTGTTGAAACCCAGATTTACAGCATTACAACAGCTGTTGTAATAAATAAATAATCCCTCTTGTTGCTAGGAGCGGCAGCCTCCCGCATCGCGCCTTCTGATTGGCCCGCAGCTCGTCCCCGCGGGCCAATCAGAAGCGAGTGCGTCCGCCATGAGAATCCATAATCCCCATTCTTCTTTATTATCATCAATACTACGATTTATAACCGACAGGACGTCAAAATAAACGCCTCTGTGTCACCAAGTCTTCCTTTTGTCGATCTTTCCACGCAGGAATGTGGAGATAAATGAGTGTTTTTGTCACATTTTGCTAAATAAACATGTTTTTTTCTTCCAAAATGGATGTAACTTTGGAATACAATATGAAATGTTGTGTTGTTTTGTGGTTTATTTAGTGTGTTTCTCCACTAAACCGCTGCTGCTGTTACCTGCTGTAATGGCGGGGCTGTCAAAGGTACCAAAACAAGTACACACTCTTCTTCCGGTTTGAGTAAAGGCCTACAAAATAAAAGCTTTGCAATCTGCTAATTATTTTTCTATATTTATATATCAGTTGTATGCTTTGTATAAAAACCAACCTATGCTGTATTTTATATAATTTTAGATTAACTTCTGGTCTATTTAATTGTTTAGATTATTAAAGTGCATTTAGTTGGGTTTTTCTTATGTATACACATAACTAAATCGAAGGTTTTGTTTGGGGGAAATAGCACCCATCTTTCACATCGATCCTGCTTTTATTTTGAATTCCCCCCCCTCTCACCAGGGCGGAAGTGAGTGCTGCGGCTTTGCTTGCTTCACGAGCCGCTGGAGCTGATGGCGGCTGGCGGAGGGAGAGGAGGGAGAAAGAGAGAAAGAGAGAGAGGAGAACCGAGAGGAGAGAGAGAGGAGGCCGAGCACCGAGCACTGAACACCGACCCCTGCTCCCTCACCAGGCCGACCACCGAGCACCGCAGCCCGGCACACAGACGCGCAACACCCCGGTGCAGCGGTGCGTTGTTTTTGTTTATTATCGCTACCAAAAAGGGGGTGGGATTTCACCGGAGGGTCGGTGTGCAGGTTGTGCATGTACACACTGTTAATATACTGCATCTAGGGTGCTGCAATGTGTGTATTTGTATCATAATGTGTGTTATTATACATGTGAAGTGTACATATATGTGTTTTTTTGTTATCAGAAGCGTGTATTTTGGGGGGTTTGAGGGGGGCTAGGGCCCGGATTCAACAACAGTCCTTATTAGGATTGCACCGTACTTCCTACTATAATTAAATACCACTGGTGTATCTGACTGCTGCGATGGCGTCTTAGGGCCAATGGAGAGTTAACTAATGAAGTAGAATTGGAGCCACATTGTAATATCATGAGAAAAAACTACATAGAGTGCAGTTAATATATATACAATCTATAATTCATCAGGATTATATTAAAAAAGGGATATTCTTGTATACTTAAATGGTAAATCAACGATACAAAAACATTACAAAAATATTCTATAATGTATTTATATCTGAGATGACAAAATATTGCACGTACCATCAACAAACACAATCTGATATATTTTGGTATTAAACTCATTTATTTTTAAAAACGATTTGAAATTTGCACGAAATAAGAGCAAAAATATGAACAAATTCAACATAAAATAAAATATGGTCTGAGATGACAAAATAATACATTTGCAAGAAAAAAACCTGACATTTCTCCGTATTAAAGCCATAATTTACAAGAAAAAGTCTTGATATTTACAGAAATAAAACACATTCCCTCAACATTATGAGTTGATTACTTTGAGAGTAAAAAAAGGAACGTTATTAAAGTCGTAATTTAACAAAAATAAACTCTGATATTATCTGAAAAGTGGCAAATTCTTGCCTGTTTTGGACTCACTTTTGGATATGCTTTGAGGTTGAAATAACACATTTTCAAATGTAAAACAAATTCTCCAAGATTAGGAACTTAATTAGCGAGAATGAAATAGGGAAATATCTTCAGAGATTAAAGTGGAATAAAAGCCAAACATTTGCTGAAAAAATCTCAAAATATTATGAATTAATGTCACTAATTTACTAGATATATTTTCTTAAGTTGGATCAACGACACCACAGCAACCACCTGTGCATTCAGATAATAGTTGATAAACTAATCAAATAATTCTTTGTAAAGGGTTTTTCAGTTAGGAAATCCTGGTCATTTTAGCCTAAAATCACAACGATTCATTACATAGAAGCTACTAAGATGCAAAGGGGTATAATAGGAATATTGTAGGTACCGTTATTTCTATTATATGTATATTTGAGGTATTAGTGTTATATATATATAAGTGTGTGTGTGTGTGTGTGTGTGTGTGTGTGTGTGTGTGTGTGTGTGTGTGTGTGTGTGTGTGTGTGTGTGTGTGTGTGTGTGTGTGTGTTTACTGACCCTCACACTGTCCTTTAATAGTGTGTATGCCAGTATCTAGTATGTGTGCAAGAACTCTTTACAGACCACCTACGTTTCCTGCAGTGTGTGTGTGTGTGTGTGTGTGTGTGTGTGTGTGTGTGTGTGTGTGTGTGTGTGTGTGTGTGTGTGTGTGTGTGTGTGTGTGTGTGTGTGTGTGTGTGTGTGTGTGTGTGTGTGTGTGTGTGTGTGTGTGTGTGTGTGTGTGTGTGTGTGTGTGTGTGTGTGTGTGTGTGTGTGTGTGTGTGTGTGTGTGTGTGTGTGTGTGTGTGTGTGTGTGTGTGTGTGTGTGTGTGTGTGTAAAGCCTTGGGATTAAGGACATCTCTGCAAAGTGAGGGTCGTTCCTCTTGTTGGTTTAATGTTCAGGGTTTCCCTTACTAGTCAATACTGGCTTTAAAAATAACATGTTTTTTAAAGGGTAATTATGTGTGTTTAAAGAACTGCACTGATTTAATGGTGAATTTGGCAAAAAGCCAACATAACAAAGGTATTTGAGTTATTTATTTGTTGAGTAATTCTCTCTATGTGGATGCAGATGATGCCAACCTTTGAATATTTCTTTACATTTCAAAAAATATTTCAAACCTTTTTCCTGACAAACAGCTGTGTGCAATT
This sequence comes from Pogonophryne albipinna, assembly GCA_028583405.1. Taxonomy (NCBI): domain Eukaryota; kingdom Metazoa; phylum Chordata; class Actinopteri; order Perciformes; family Artedidraconidae; genus Pogonophryne; species Pogonophryne albipinna. Next base: position 22,895 of record JAPTMU010000458.1, read on the forward strand.
CAAATGCGAATTAATAAATATAAATTAAAGAATTCCAGAAAAAGGATCTTTCTTTCTGATCGGACCTTCAGTGTACACAAGGACAGGGAAGTGTTTGTTTTTTTATGTCGGACTTGAATTTGTGTTTGACCCTCTTTAAGGTCAGGGTCCTTGGATTGCACCCTGTCGTTAACAGTTCTCAGAAGTACACAAAAACAAGCGTGTGTGTGTTGTGGATAGAGAGGCAGCTTTGTGTCGGGTTGTGGTTTGAGTTCTGCAGGGATGAATATCAAACAGGCCTGTAGTAGTGTGTGTGTGACGTGTTGTCTTGTTGTCTGTCAATAAACTATTGTCTTTTCTCTCTCTCTCCGGTGCAGGACCTCGTATCGGCCGTCATCCCGTCTCGCTCAGAAACTACAGCTGCAGTTCTTGTAGTATTTAGTTGCAGTAGTCAGCACTTCTACCTGTGAAACATCAGAGGGGTTTTAGTCAGAGAGGTGACCTCTAAAGTGGATTACAGCAGCTTTAAAGTCTTTTAATTGAAGCATTTTGATGCTAATGAGCCTGGAAAGACTAGCTTAGCTTGTTAGCTTGCAGGGGGTTCTACATCCCTTCATGTTTGTTGTCTGAAATCTGACAAAACTGGCAGGGTAGCAGCTCCTTCACTGGAAAAAAAAAAAAGGCTCTTAAAAATGTAGATTATCTTAATTATTAAGATACTTGCAGTTATCAGATAACAGCTAGTGCAGCAGTTCCAAACCAAACACTCTTCAGAAAACAAATTCAGATTTTGAAAGGAAAATGTAGTTGGGACTTGGACCACAGTGAAGTGTTTGGCAAGCTAACGGCTTGTTAGCGGCTAGTGGTGAGCGTGCAGCGGTGGCGCGGGGCTAGCTCCGGGCAGAGCGGGGGTGCGATGGAGTACCACTCTAGTGGCAGCCTGCCCCTGCTGGGGAGACCGCGGTACTGCCCCGGAGCTAACGCTAATGGAGGCTACCTGTGTGAGACGGGACACTGCTGCGGGGAGACCGGATGCTGCACCTACTACTACGAACTCTGGTGTAAGTGGGTTTTACTGTGTTTCAAGTAAAGTAAAGGAACTACATTAAAGTAAAAAGCAAATGTTGGGCTATAAAGGAACTACAGCAAGGTCACATGACTTCACGTCACCACCGCTAAGCTAAAGGAGGCTAATATTGGGCTCTAAAGGAACTACAGCACGGTCACATGACTTCACGTCACCACCGGCACCGCTAAGCTAAAGGTGGCTAATGTTGGGCTATAAAGGAACTACAGCAAGGTCACATGACTTCACGTCACCACCGCTAAGCTAAAGGCGGCTAATGTTGGGCTATAAAGGAACTACAGCACGGTCACATGACTTCACGTCACCACCGCTAAGCTAAAGGCGGCTAATGTTGAGCTATAAAGGAACTACAGCACGGTCACATGACTTCACGTCACCACCGCTAAGCTAAAGGTGGCTAATGTTAGGCTATAAAGGAACTACAGCACGGTCACATGACTTCACCACCACTAAGCTAAAGGAGGCTAATGTTGGGATGTAAAGGAACTACAGCATGGTCACATGACTTCACGTCACCACCGCTAAGCTAAAGGTGGCTAATGTTGGGCTATAAAGGAACTACAGCACGGTCACATGACTTCACGTCACCACCGCTAAGCTAAAGGTGGCTAATGTTAGGCTATAAAGGAACTACAGCACGGTCACATGACTTCACCACCACTAAGCTAAAGGAGGCTAATGTTGGGCTATAAAGGAACTACAGCACGGTCACATGACTTCACGTCACCACCACTAAGCTAAAGGTGGCTAATGTTAGGCTATAAAGGAACTACAGCACGGTCACATGACTTCACCACCACTAAGCTAAAGGAGGCTAATGTTGGGCTATAAAGGAACTACAGCACGGTCACATGACTTCACGTCACCACCGCTAAGCTAAAGGAGGCTAATGTTGGGCTATAAAGGAACTACAGCACGGTCACATAACTTCACGTCACCACCGCTAAGCTAAAGGAGGCTAATGTTAGGCTATAAAGGAACTACAGCACGGTCACATGACTTCACCACCACTAAGCTAAAGGAGGCTAATGTTGGGCTATAAAGGAACTACAGCACGGTCACATGACTTCACGTCACCACCGCTAAGCTAAAGGAGGCTAATGTTGGGCTATAAAGGAACTACAGCACGGTCACATGACTTCACGTCACCACCGCTAAGCTAAAGGAGGCTAAAGTTGAGCGTGAGGACGTTTAGTAGTTTCATTTGCAGTGATGGAAAGTAACTAACTAAATGTATTCAAGTACTGTACTTAAGTACACATTTGAGGTACTTTACCTTTACTTTATAAATTCAGTTTTTGCCACAAAAAACCTTTAAAATATGATTATTTGGTATTGATTGAACCATCCAGCGTTATATTTAAGTAACTGAAACCATGAGTGGGTTAACAGATAATGAGTTGGCAATATTTTTGCTAATAACTGTTTTGTTCAAAAATATTTAATAGTTCCAGCTTCTTAAATGTTTTGAAAGATTTGCTGCTTTTGCTTTTAAATATAAAACAATATTTAAGTTTTGTTTTTGTTTTTCCTGAGTACGTTTTTATTTGTTAACATTATATGTGTTGGGTTTTTTAACATAGAAAGAACATACAGTCACACATTGGAAAAATAACACTCCCCTCCCTCAACATCTAACATTCAGGGAAACCTCACCGATTGAAATGAAACACAATAAATACACGATGTGAAACAATAATACAAAAAATATATATGAAAGAATAACTCGTTTCTATATTTAGAGATAGATTTTTATTCCTTATTCTTGTATCAGTGTTTGATAGCGATATTCATAAATGTTCACTTCACAGTACTTTTATTCTTATACTCAGTACGTTAGTATGTTTGTGTTCAGGGTTCTGGCTGCTGTGGACGGTCCTCATCCTGTTCAGCTGCTGCTGTGCGTATCGACACCGAAGAGCCAAACAGAGAGTCCAGCAGCAGCAGAGGCAGCGAGAGATCAGCCTGCTGGCGTATCATGGAGCCAACTCATACCCATCCTCCATGCTGGACCTCAGTAAGACCCCGTCAACCTGTGATGCCTGAAAACACAGAGAAGTTATCGCAGATTTTAAAAACAAATCAAGATTCAAGGCTAATCTTAGGTCACTGGCTCCTCCAACAGAGCAACGCAATAAAACAGATAGACTGCAAGGAAATACAAATAAAATTGAATATAAATAGTGCAGTAATTGGGATATAATATATTAGATACATTTGTAAGTTGCAAACAGATATTATGGATGTTCTTTTCAAAAGTTCAGGCGTTTAACCGTTTTATAAGATAAGATCAAAAGTACTTCGATCGATCCCTATTTGGGAAATGTTTGCGTTGCAGCAGCATAAAAAGACACATGTAAACATCAAATAGAAATAAAATAGCCTTAAAAAAGTTAAAAATATACATGAGGAAATACTAATTTACAGTAACAAAATATAAAGCAGGATATTATAAATACATTAATTGTGCAAGGAATGGATTATTAAATATTAGATTGAATATGAATGTAAAAGTCCAGTTGGAGCAGAGAGTTCTCTTCCAGCCAGAGGAGATTTGTTATACAGAGTTATTGCAGTCGGCAGGAATGTTTTCCTGTATCGGTTCTTGTTCATAGATACATTTCAAACTCATCTTGATACTTATACTGTCGGTTATGTGTGATTGCACCATCGGGAATGCTTGGAATTTGGCTGTACTCTGTGCAGTGACAATAAAGGAGTCTAATCTTATCTTAGTTCCAGAGATGGCAGAAGAACACACATCCGTAGAAGTACAGATACTCGTGTTTAAAAATACTCTGGTAAAAGTAGAAGTACTGACTAAACTTCTTTACTCAAGTAAAAGTAAAGAGGCTTTGAAATGTGCTTAAAGGTCCCATGTCATGCTTTTCCGGTTAGTACCCGTCCCCTTGTGTTATGAAGGTTTTTCTGCATGTAAACGGTCTGCAGAGTCAAAACCCTCAAAGTACACCATGTAGCGAGTAAAACTCTAACACAGAAAATACCTCCCCAAAACGCCTCGTTGGAGATAAGTCCATTGTTTACTTCCTGGGTATTGTGACGTAGGAATGGCCAGTAGCCGCGGCCAGAGCTATGACGCGATACGGTCATGTGTTACCCGGAACCAAATGGACCAATCCGCGGAGCCGTTACGTTACGTCCACGGAGCCGTTACGTTAAGCCCCCGCTGATTGGTCCAAATTGACCAATCCACGGACTTCCTCACACACTCAGTGCAGCTCTGCTGATTTCTCCTCCCTGGCTGCAGGCTGATAACAGACAGTTGGGATCGCGGTGAAATTCTCTCTGCAGACCCATTCTCACAGCGTTTATCAACCTTTTTCTGACTCAATATCAAGCACACTTATTGTTTTTACTTCGGCTGTGACTTTGTGTGTTCAGGGTGAGTTTGGCTGTGTTTCGCTAAACAAGGAAATCACACCTCCACGGAGCTCAGCGCGATTCACAACGTCCCGACCAATCAGAGCACACTGTGCTCACAGGGAGGGGGGGGGCTGGAGCTACTGGAGCTACAACGAGCCGTTAAAGGCAGAGAGTGACATTCAGTGAATACACGTAGTTTACAGAGATGCTGTTTGAGAAACCAATGTGAGTTTGGAACTTTGCACAATATAAATCTATTCTAGTAGACCTCAACAATGGAATTATGATCAGTGGAAATGGCCATGACATGTGACCTTTAAATAAAAAGTACCCATAACTAGCAGCTGTTTTAAAGAGTACCTGACCTCCCTTTATATTAATAGAACAATAATGTCATTGTTAGCTAATGAATGTTTCCATGCTGAACAACGGCAACATGACAACGTTTCCATTGGTCCCTCTTCTTTAGAGAAGACCAGGAAATGATGGATACACGGATCGTGTTCAAATCAATAGGCACGCAATGACTCTAAAGAATAATGATCACGCCACCAAACACACATTCAGACTAAAGGAACCAGCTGTTTGGGAAATGAGAGAAGTAGAAAGTACAGGTATTTGGGTTCAACATGTAAGAAGTAGAAAGTACAGGTATTTGGGTTCAACATGTAAGAAGTAGAAAGTACAGGTATTTGGGTTCAACATGTGAGAAGTAGAAAGTACAGGTATTTGAGTTCAACATGTGAGAAGTAGAAAGTACAGGTATTTGTGTTCAACATGTGAGAAGTAGAAAGTACAGGTATTTGGGTTCAACATGTAAGAAGTAGAAAGTACAGGTATTTGGGTTCAACATGTGAGAAGTAGAAAGTACAGGTATTTGAGTTCAACATGTGAGAAGTAGAAAGTACAGGTATTTGTGTTCAACATGTAAGAAGTAGAAAGTACAGGTATTTGGGTTCAACATGTAAGAAGTAGAAAGTACAGGTATTTGGGTTCAACATGTGAGAAGTAGAAAGTACAGGTATTTGGGTTCAACATGTAAGAAGTAGAAAGTACAGGTATTTGTGTTCAACATGTGAGAAGTAGAAAGTACAGGTATTTGAGTTCAACATGTAAGAAGTAGAAAGTACAGGTATTTGGGTTCAACATGTAAGAAGTAGAAAGTACAGGTATTTGGGTTCAACATGTAAGAAGTAGAAAGTACAGGTATTTGTGTTCAACATGTGAGAAGTAGAAAGTACAGGTATTTGTGTTCAACATGTGAGAAGTAGAAAGTACAGGTATTTGAGTTCAACATGTAAGAAGTAGAAAGTACAGGTATTTGGGTTCAACATGTAAGAAGTAGAAAGTACAGGTATTTGGGTTCAACATGTAAGAAGTAGAAAGTACAGGTATTTGTGTTCAACATGTAAGAAGTAGAAAGTACAGGTATTTGGGTTCAACATGTAAGAAGTAGAAAGTACAGGTATTTGTGTTCAACATGTGAGAAGTAGAAAGTACAGGTATTTGGGTTCAACATGTAAGAAGTAGAAAGTACAGGTATTTGGGTTCAACATGTAAGAAGTAGAAAGTACAGGTATTTGGGTTCAAAGTGTAAGAAGTAGAAAGTACAGGTATTTGGGTTCAACATGTGAGAAGTAGAAAGTACAGGTATTTGGGTTCAAACTGTAAGAAGTAGAAAGTACAGGTATTTGGGTTCAACATGTAAGAAGTAGAAAGTACAGGTATTTGGGTTCAACATGTGAGAAGTAGAAAGTACAGGTATTTGAGTTCAAACTGTAAGAAGTAGAAAGTACAGGTATTTGGGTTCAACATGTGAGAAGTAGAAAGTACAGGTATTTGGGTTCAACATGTAAGAAGTAGAAAGTACAGGTATTTGGGTTCAACATGTAAGAAGTAGAAAGTACAGGTATTTGGGTTCAACATGTGAGAAGTAGAAAGTACAGGTATTTGAGTTCAACATGTGAGAAGTAGAAAGTACAGGTATTTGTGTTCAACATGTAAGAAGTAGAAAGTACAGGTATTTGTGTTCAACATGTAAGAAGTAGAAAGTACAGGTATTTGGGTTCAACATGTGAGAAGTAGAAAGTACAGGTATTTGGGTTCAACATGTAAGAAGTAGAAAGTACAGGTATTTGTGTTCAACATGTGAGAAGTAGAAAGTACAGGTATTTGAGTTCAACATGTAAGAAGTAGAAAGTACAGGTATTTGGGTTCAACATGTAAGAAGTAGAAAGTACAGGTATTTGGGTTCAACATGTAAGAAGTAGAAAGTACAGGTATTTGGGTTCAAAGTGTAAGAAGTAGAAAGTACAGGTATTTGGGTTCAACATGTGAGAAGTAGAAAGTACAGGTATTTGGGTTCAAACTGTAAGAAGTAGAAAGTACAGGTATTTGGGTTCAACATGTAAGAAGTAGAAAGTACAGGTATTTGGGTTCAACATGTGAGAAGTAGAAAGTACAGGTATTTGAGTTCAAACTGTAAGAAGTAGAAAGTACAGGTATTTGGGTTCAACATGTGAGAAGTAGAAAGTACAGGTATTTGGGTTCAACATGTAAGAAGTAGAAAGTACAGGTATTTGGGTTCAACATGTAAGAAGTAGAAAGTACAGGTATTTGTGTTCAACATGTGAGAAGTAGAAAGTACAGGTATTTGGGTTCAACATGTGAGAAGTAGAAAGTACAGGTATTTGGGTTCAACATGTGAGAAGTAGAAAGTACAGGTATTTGTGTTCAACATGTAAGAAGTAGAAAGTACAGGTATTTGAGTTCAACATGTAAGAAGTAGAAAGTACAGGTATTTGGGTTCAACATGTAAGAAGTAGAAAGTACAGGTATTTGTGTTCAACATGTAAGAAGTAGAAAGTACAGGTATTTGTGTTCAACATGTAAGAAGTAGAAAGTACAGGTATTTGGGTTCAACATGTAAGAAGTAGAAAGTACAGGTATTGGGTTCAACATGTAAGAAGTAGAAAGTACAGGTATTTGTGTTCAACATGTAAGAAGTAGAAAGTACAGGTATTTGGGTTCAACATGTAAGAAGTAGAAAGTACAGGTATTTGGGTTCAACATGTAAGAAGTAGAAAGTACAGGTATTTGTGTTCAACATGTGAGAAGTAGAAAGTACAGGTATTAGGGTTCAACATGTGAGAAGTAGAAAGTACAGGTATTTGGGTTCAACATGTAAGAAGTAGAAAGTACAGGTATTTGGGTTCAACATGTAAGAAGTAGAAAGTACAGGTATTTGTGTTCAACATGTAAGAAGTAGAAAGTACAGGTATTTGGGTTCAACATGTAAGAAGTAGAAAGTACAGGTATTTGGGTTCAACATGTAAGAAGTAGAAAGTACAGGTATTTGAGTTCAACATGTAAGAAGTAGAAAGTACAGGTATTTGGGTTCAACATGTAAGAAGTAGAAAGTACAGGTATTTGGGTTCAACATGTAAGAAGTAGAAAGTACAGGTATTTGTGTTCAACATGTGAGAAGTAGAAAGTACAGGTATTTGGGTTCAACATGTAAGAAGTAGAAAGTACAGGTATTTGTGTTCAACATGTGAGAAGTAGAAAGTACAGGTATTTGGGTTCAACATGTGAGAAGTAGAAAGTACAGGTATTTGGGTTCAACATGTAAGAAGTAGAAAGTACAGGTATTTGTGTTCAACATGTGAGAAGTAGAAAGTACAGGTATTTGGGTTCAACATGTAAGAAGTAGAAAGTACAGGTATTTGGGTTCAACATGTAAGAAGTAGAAAGTACAGGTATTTGTGTTCAACATGTGAGAAGTAGAAAGTACAGGTATTTGGGTTCAACGTGTAAGAAGTAGAAAGTACAGGTATTTGGGTTCAACATGTAAGAAGTAGAAAGTACAGGTATTTGGGTTCAACATGTAAGAAGTAGAAAGTACAGGTATTTGGGTTCAACATGTAAGAAGTAGAAAGTACAGGTATTTGAGTTCAACATGTAAGAAGTAGAAACTACAGGTATTTGGGTTCAACATGTAAGAAGTAGAAAGTACAGGTATTTGAGTTCAACATGTAAGAAGTAGAAAGTACAGGTATTTGTATTCAACATGTAAGAAGTAGAAAGTACAGGTATTTGAGTTCAACATGTAAGAAGTAGAAAGTACAGGTATTTGTATTCAACATGTGAGAAGTAGAAAGTACAGGTATTTGAGTTCAAACTGTAAGAAGTAGAAAGTACAGGTATTTGGGTTCAACATGTGAGAAGTAGAAAGTACAGGTATTTGGGTTCAACATGTAAGAAGTAGAAAGTACAGGTATTTGGGTTCAACATGTAAGAAGTAGAAAGTACAGGTATTTGTGTTCAACATGTGAGAAGTAGAAAGTACAGGTATTTGGGTTCAACATGTAAGAAGTAGAAAGTACAGGTATTTGTGTTCAACATGTGAGAAGTAGAAAGTACAGGTATTTGGGTTCAACATGTGAGAAGTAGAAAGTACAGGTATTTGGGTTCAACATGTGAGAAGTAGAAAGTACAGGTATTTGGGTTCAACATGTAAGAAGTAGAAAGTACAGGTATTTGTATTCAACATGTAAGAAGTAGAAAGTACAGGTATTTGAGTTCAACATGTAAGAAGTAGAAAGTACAGGTATTTGTATTCAACATGTGAGAAGTAGAAAGTACAGGTATTTGAGTTCAAACTGTAAGAAGTAGAAAGTACAGGTATTTGGGTTCAACATGTGAGAAGTAGAAAGTACAGGTATTTGGGTTCAACATGTAAGAAGTAGAAAGTACAGGTATTTGGGTTCAACATGTAAGAAGTAGAAAGTACAGGTATTTGTGTTCAACATGTGAGAAGTAGAAAGTACAGGTATTTGGGTTCAACATGTGAGAAGTAGAAAGTACAGGTATTTGGGTTCAACATGTGAGAAGTAGAAAGTACAGGTATTTGGGTTCAACATGTAAGAAGTAGAAAGTACAGGTATTTGTGTTCAACATGTAAGAAGTAGAAAGTACAGGTATTTGTGTTCAACATGTAAGAAGTAGAAAGTACAGGTATTTGGGTTCAACATGTAAGAAGTAGAAAGTACAGGTATTTGGGTTCAACATGTAAGAAGTAGAAAGTACAGGTATTTGTGTTCAACATGTAAGAAGTAGAAAGTACAGGTATTTGGGTTCAACATGTAAGAAGTAGAAAGTACAGGTATTTGGGTTCAACATGTAAGAAGTAGAAAGTACAGGTATTTGTGTTCAACATGTGAGAAGTAGAAAGTACAGGTATTTGGGTTCAACATGTAAGAAGTAGAAAGTACAGGTATTTGTGTTCAACATGTAAGAAGTAGAAAGTACAGGTATTAGGGTTCAACATGTGAGAAGTAGAAAGTACAGGTATTTGGGTTCAACATGTAAGAAGTAGAAAGTACAGGTATTTGGGTTCAACATGTAAGAAGTAGAAAGTACAGGTATTTGTGTTCAACATGTAAGAAGTAGAAAGTACAGGTATTTGGGTTCAACATGTAAGAAGTAGAAAGTACAGGTATTTGGGTTCAACATGTAAGAAGTAGAAAGTACAGGTATTTGGGTTCAACATGTAAGAAGTAAAAAGTACAGGTATTTGAGTTCAACATGTAAGAAGTAGAAAGTACAGGTATTTGGGTTCAACATGTAAGAAGTAGAAAGTACAGGTATTTGGGTTCAACATGTAAGAAGTAGAAAGTACAGGTATTTGTGTTCAACATGTAAGAAGTAGAAAGTACAGGTATTTGTGTTCAACATGTGAGAAGTAGAAAGTACAGGTATTTGGGTTCAACATGTGAGAAGTAGAAAGTACAGGTATTTGGGTTCAACATGTAAGAAGTAGAAAGTACAGGTATTTGTGTTCAACATGTGAGAAGTAGAAAGTACAGGTATTTGGGTTCAACATGTAAGAAGTAGAAAGTACAGGTATTTGGGTTCAACATGTAAGAAGTAGAAAGTCCAGGTATTTGTGTTCAACATGTGAGAAGTAGAAAGTACAGGTATTTGGGTTCAACGTGTAAGAAGTAGAAAGTACAGGTATTTGGGTTCAACATGTAAGAAGTAGAAAGTACAGGTATTTGGGTTCAACATGTAAGAAGTAGAAAGTACAGGTATTTGGGTTCAACATGTAAGAAGTAGAAAGTACAGGTATTTGGGTTCAACATGTAAGAAGTAGAAAGTACAGGTATTTGAGTTCAACATGTAAGAAGTAGAAAGTACAGGTATTTGGGTTCAACATGTAAGAAGTAGAAAGTACAGGTATTTGAGTTCAACATGTAAGAAGTAGAAAGTACAGGTATTTGTATTCAACATGTAAGAAGTAGAAAGTACAGGTATTTGAGTTCAACATGTAAGAAGTAGAAAGTACAGGTATTTGTATTCAACATGTAAGAAGTAGAAAGTACAGGTATTTGTGTTCAACATGTAAGAAGTAGAAAGTACAGGTATTTGTGTTCAACATGTAAGAAGTAGAAAGTACAGGTATTTGTGTTCAACATGTAAGAAGTAGAAAGTACAGGTATATGGATTCAACATGTAAGAAGTAGAAAGTACAGGTATTTGAGTTCAACATGTAAGAAGTAGAAAGTACAGGTATTTGAGTTCAACATGTAAGAAGTAGAAAGTACAGGTATTTGTATTCAACATGTAAGAAGTAGAAAGTACAGGTATTTGAGTTCAACATGTAAGAAGTAGAAAGTACAGGTATTTGTATTCAACATGTAAGAAGTAGAAAGTACAGGTATTTGTGTTCAACATGTGAGAAGTAGAAAGTACAGGTATTTGAGTTCAACATGTAAGAAGTAGAAAGTACAGGTATTTGTATTCAACATGTAAGAAGTAGAAAGTACAGGTATTTGAGTTCAACATGTAAGAAGTAGAAAGTACAGGTATTTGTGTTCAACATGTAAGAAGTAGAAAGTACAGGTATTTGTATTCAACATGTAAGAAGTAGAAAGTACAGGTATTTGTGTTCAACATGAAGAAGTAGAAAGTACAGGTATTTGTATTCAACATGTAAGAAGTAGAAAGTACAGGTATTTGTATTCAACATGTAAGAAGTAGAAAGTACAGGTATTTGAGTTCAACATGTCAGAAGTAGAAAGTACAGGTATTTGTGTTCAACATGTGAGAAGTAGAAAGTACAGGTATTTGGGTTCAACATGTAAGAAGTAGAAAGTACAGGTATTTGTGTTCAACATGTAAGAAGTAGAAAGTACAGGTATTTGGGTTCAACATGTAAGAAGTAGAAAGTACAGGTATTTGAGTTCAACATGTGAGAAGTAGAAAGTACAGGTATTTGTGTTCAACATGTAAGAAGTAGAAAGTACAGGTATTTGTGTTCAACATGTAAGAAGTAGAATGTACAGGTATTTGTGTTCAACATGTAAGAAGTAGAAAGTACAGGTATTTGTATTCAACATGTAAGAAGTAGAAAGTACAGGTATTTGGGTTCAACATGTAAGAAGTAGAAAGTACAGGTATTTGTGTTCAACATGTAAGAAGTAGAAAGTACAGGTATTTGGGTTCAACATGTGAGAAGTAGAAAGTACAGGTATTTTTGTTCAACATGTAAGAAGTAGAAAGTACAGGTATTTGTGTTCAACATGTAAGAAGTAGAAAGTACAGGTATTTGTGTTCAACATGTAAGAAGTAGAAAGTACAGGTATTTGTATTCAACATGTAAGAAGTAGAAAGTACAGGTATTTGGGTTCAACATGTAAGAAGTAGAAAGTACAGGTATTTGTGTTCAACATGTAAGAAGTAGAAAGTACAGGTATTTGGGTTCAACATGTAAGAAGTAGAAAGTACAGGTATTTGTGTTCAACATGTAAGAAGTAGAAAGTACAGGTATTTGAGTTCAACATGTAAGAAGTAGAAAGTACAGGTATTTGAGTTCAACATGTAAGAAGTAGAAAGTACATGTATTTGTGTTCAACATGTAAGAAGTAGAAAGTACAGGTATTTGAGTTCAACATGTAAGAAGTAGAAAGTACAGGTATTTGTGTTCAACATGTAAGAAGTAGAAAGTACAGGTATTTGTGTTCAACATGTAAGAAGTAAAAGTAAAAAGTCGTCAGAAAAATAAGTAGTGGAGTAAAGTACTGATACCAGAAAAATGTACTTAAGTACAGTAACAAAGTATTTGTACTCCACTTGTTCCAGGTTTCTTGGCGTCTCTGAAGCTGCCGTCCTACGAGGAGGTTGCAGCTCAACCCTCAACTCCTCCCCCTCCATACAGCTCGGTGTTCACCACCCCTCGTTACCCTCAACCCCCCAGAACCAGCGACCCCCATCTGCTCACACAACACGACCCACTCCTTCATCGCCCGCTCAGCGACGGACCCTCCTCCCTCAGCTCAGACAACAGGTAACAACGATGCTAACTGTGATGGAAACTTCTGAAGCAATGGAGCCGAGACACAGGGAGAGCAGGAACTTTGATGGCAAACACTGATAGTTTATTATAGAGATACAGCCGGAGAATTTGAGAAGACATGTTCTGCCGCCTCGAGGTGACACTGCTACCAATTCTGAAGATCTCGTCTGCAGTTCTAGCTTTGAACTAGTTTGGAGTGTAATAATCAACATTCCTCATCAGCGAGACTAAACAAATATGGACCCTGAATCTAACACCTCCCGTTGAACATGTTGAATCGGCCAAAGAAATCACTCTGATTGGCTGTTGCCTTGAATGACGAGTACACACTAGTGCTGCCTGCTGGTAAGGACAGTTATTGCCACTCGTCGACTGAAGTCTTTGCGGTGTGTTCATTAGGCGGGCGACGTAGCAGAACGTAAAAGTCGGGACGCCTTCAATACGCGTTCTTTGGTTTCAGGTTGGTGTGTAGCGGCCTTAAGAGAGATAGCAGCAAAACCCAAGGCCGTAGACTACGCCGTGGGAAAAGAGAAAGTGAAAGGAGAAAACGATGAACTGTGTCAAAGGTTTATATACCTAAGCAAATGATTCCCCAACACTAACGATAACTTAGACAATGTTATAACTTACTTTGTTGTTGTTGGGGACATTTTCCCATCAAATTGGCACCCTGATATTGGGTTTTTCACGCCCACTTGCATTGTTTGGTGTATGTCTTATATCCTTCTGAGTGGTGTTTTAGTAAACCAGACATCAGAGCAACCCGACTGCAGGGAGCATAAGAGGACGAATATATAACATCAATAAACAACTTGAGAGACATACAGAGTCAGCAAGGGGCAATATCTGTAACTATATAAACATATTGTATTAGATATCGGAGGCCTTTTTCTTTAATGAAAACACTCAATCATACGCTCCTCTCTCCAGTCTATTTCTTGAGATATCTACATTATTATTACACAACACAAGCTATTGCTACCTCATCATTTCATACATCTCAATGAATAATACATGTATATCTTCCTCAATGAGAGTAAGACCGAGGTAATCTTTTTTGGACCCCAACCTCCAGCCTCTCCGGTTGATATTCTGGGCTCCCCAAGTAAAAACATCCTCCCCTCTGTCATGAACCTTGGAGTGACCTTCAATAGCACTTTTAAATTCGACAAGCAGGTCAGCACCGTAGTAAAATCCTGCTTTTTTAAAATAAGACTATTGGCCAAAACCAAGTCGTTTTTATCTTTTAAAGACCTGGAAAGGGTTATTAACGCCTTTGTGACCTCAAGACTGGACTATTGTAACGCTCTGTATGTGGGTATGGACCAGGCATCAATTAGACGCCTGCAGCTAGTTCAGAACGCAGCTGCACGTCTCCTGACTGGCCACAAAAAGCGTGACCACATCACCCCAATTCTGGCCTCACCACACTGGCTTCCAGTCCGGTTCAGAATTGATTTTAAAATCCTTTTATTTGTTTTTAAAGCTCTAAATGGGCTGGCTCCGGCCTATATAGCTGAACTCCTCCAGCGCTACACCCCAGGCAGAGCCTTAAGGTCTGCTGACCAGCTGCTGTTGATAGTGCCTAAGACTAGGCTCAAAACCAGAGGGCAGAGATGTTCACAAGTCTTTTTTTGCAAGTCCAAGTCAAGTCTCAAGTCTTTGTGGGGTGAGACTTGATCAAGTCTCAAGTCTTTGGTCACGAGTCCAAGTCAAGTCTCAAGTCTCTAAAAAAATAAAAGTCTCATGTCTCTTCTGGTTGTAATAAGCCTTCTATTGTCTGCTGCTATCCAGTCTGTTAAGAATACTGCACAGCTATATCTAAGAAATTCAAAGCATTTACTGTATTATTATCACTCCTATATCTATTAGCATACAGTATCAGTACTGATTAGTTGTTTGTTATATGATCACTTTAAACAGGCTATTGCAATATGAGGAAAAACATCACACTTTAGCTAAATGCAAACAACTTATAAGCAAAACACTTCAGAATCAGAAATCAGTATCACAAATACTTTATTAATCCCCCGCAGGGAAACTGTGTTAAAAGTACTTAAACTAAACATTTGTTCTGTGCCATTTGCAACTAAAAAACTATTGCTGCAATATTATCTGAAATATACTGAACTGGTGATATTAAAACATGACCTGTTCCAAAAGAGATATCTACCATTAACACCATTTACCAGCCAAATGCTGGTAAATCATCAAGTGGCTGGTACTGTATGTTGCACGCACCAGCTAAAAATAACAATGGCAATCTATTGAGTGGCTGGTAACATTTCAACATTCACTAGGCTAGCCATTTGGCCAGTGGACAAAAATGTTAAAATTTGACCTCTGCAACCGTATTGTTTAATTACACTGGGTCTCTAATGACATCTTTTAAGTCTACTATAAATAAACATATTCCTCTATCCTCTCACTCAAACCCAGTGTAATGGTAACCTGATAAACCTGTAACATTAACGTTACGTGGTCAACAATAAACCTGTAACCTGCCTATAAACAGACAGATGTATTTATGTATGTAACTATGTATTTTTCTACGTTTAACGTTAGCCAGTAGATGGTGGCAGCGGAACGTAATGATTAACGTTACCGACCTTTTTTATGTCATGTCAAGTGTTGGATGTCAACGCCACTCAACGCAAACAAGTGTGACAAGCAAACATTCACTCATCTTTTCAAATATTCAGTTACAAAGCTAGTAGCAAGCTAAGTTAACATTACATAGCTGATGCTGAGCTAAACATGTTTGCTAACCGTCCATTTGCGTTCATGTGACTGACCTCTCCGGGTGAGTTTTCAAGTGCCTGATGAAATTTGACGTTGTTGCACCAGCATCCTTGATTTTAATATTGCAGACTTTGCAGTGTGCGCTCCTTTTGTTGGTGCCGCCGGCGTTTTGTTCGAAGTTTTTATAGTTGAACCTAATTACAAGCGGTACAGCTGCAGGTGTGCCGCCGGTCGCCATGGTGTTACCATGATGTTAATGTTAAAGGTGGGGTAGGTAAGTTTGAGAAACCGGCTCGAGATACACTTGTTGTTATATTCCATGGAATGCTCTTAACATCCCGATAGCCGGCCCGGCTAAAGTAACTGGATGGCCTACCTGCCTGTCAGCCTCCCATCGGGGCACAAACTTATCTCGTGCCCTCATTGGTCATGTGCGCGTTCGTGTATGTTGGAGGAGGAGCTCTGTGAGGAAGTGGCAGATTTTCTCCGGTTGTGTATTTTCAAATTCTAGCGATCTCGAGCCGGTTTCTCAAACTTACCTACCCCACCTTTAATACAGCAAAAATAGAAAACACAATGATTGTTCACGAGTCCCAAAACACGAGTCCAAGTCAAGTCTGAAGTCTCTGTGTGTGCGACTTAAGTGCGACTCGAGTCCGAGTCACAAACTCGAGTCCCCATCTCTGCCAGAGGGCACCGAGCCTTCGCAGCAGCTGGCCCCAGGCTCTGGAAAACTCTTCCCCTCCATGTGAGGTCGGCCCAGACCCTAGGGGCTTTTAAATCCACACTGAAGACACACTACTTCTCTCTGGCCTTCTAGTTAGAGTGGGGTCACGATTCCTGACTGTTCCATGTGTTGTTTTATCTGTTGTGATTTATTGTGTTTTATTGTGATGTAATGTGTTTTTATGTGTTTAAATTACATGTACAGCACTTTGGCTCGACCAAAATCTTTTTTAAATGTGTTCTATAAATAAAATTTGATTTGATTTGATTTGATTCCCTTCAGCTCCAGTTGTTCCTGCGACTCCTGCTGCCCGTCCTCTCCATGTAGCTCCTCTTTATCGGCGGCCGTCACGTATGAAACCGACACCAGTCACGCCACGACGCCCAGCGAAGCCCCGCCTCTAATGCTCGACGTCACCATGGAGACCATCACAGCCGCAGCATCTCGTTTGGAGATCAACGAGACACGAATTCTGGTTTCTGAGAGGATGTTGGGCTCCGTGGCCGTTGAGATCGGAGATGAAGTCGCTTCCGGAGAACGGCAAACTGTTGTTGACTCATCGGTTCCCAACCAGGATGTTACGGTGGCGGTTGTTACCATGGCGGTCTCCCCTCTGACCTCCCCCTGCTTAGTGGTGGTTGTTCCTGTTGGAGCTACATCTCCCATCATGCAACAGCTTGACCTAGTACCATGTACCCCAACACTCAGCACCAGTAGTACTTTCCCTAGTCCAAGTGAAGTCCAAATAATAAGCATTGATGGTCCAACTGATGAAAATATCCTTACCCCAAAAACCACCTCATTGTCGGGCCCTTCTACCCCAACAGCTAGCACTTCTGACCACAACCCTGATCCAACAAGAACTTTTGATACAGCCAACGTTCCCAGTAGCCCAACCTCAGCACCAGGATCAGATGTTGGAAAGACTTTGGCCTTGATAAGTGAAGCGTCTAATCTCCCAAGCCAGGACCCAAATCCTAGCCTTGTGCCAATCCCAGCACCTTCAAACCTTCCCCAAGCCAAAGTACCTTCAACCCAAGCTCCAGAACCAGTTCCCACAAACCTAAGCCCCTTTACAGAACCATTACCCATAAGCCTTCCCCAAACTCCAGACCCTTCACCTTCAAACCTTAACCTAGTTTCAAACCTACAACCTAAAACCACCATAGTCCACGACTGTGAATCTAACCCTATCCTAAAACCAGTACCTGCAAACCTTACCCTTGCGAACCACACCCCGGATCTAACAAGAACTTTTGATACAGCCAACGTTCCCAGTAGCCCAACCTCAGTACCAGCATCAGATGTTGAAATGACTTTGGCCTTGATAAAAGACGCAACTAAATCTCCAAATCCAGACCTAAATCCTAGCCTTGTGCCAATCCCAGCGACTTCAAACCTTACACAGGCTCCAGAACCAGTACCCACAAACCTAAACGCCTTTCCAGACCCAATGCCCACAAGCCTTCCCAAAACTCCAGACTCTTTGCCTTTAATCCATACCACAAATCCAAATCTACGACCTAACATCAACATAGCTCCAGACTGTGAATCCAACCCTATTCTAAAACCAGTACCCCAAAACCTTCTCCTTCCTACAGAAGCACCTAAATTAGCACATTTCCTGATACAAGAACCGTCACCTGGGTCACCTGGGTCTGGTCTAGCCTCGGTTCCTCCCAACCCGACCTCAGACAAGAACCCAAACCATGGTTCTGTTGCTATTCTGGTTTCTTGTCAAGATCCAGCCCCAGAATCCGCCGATGTAACGGCTCAATCGACAGAACAAGACCTTATCAGTCCGTTGCCATCAAATATCCAGGCTGGATTTAGTTCTGGATCTTGTACAAGTGTTGGTTCTAGAACAAATCCACTATCGGTTCCTGCTCCAGTGCTTACGTTGACAACACCTGCATCCTCCCCTTCCTCTTGCCCAGCAATAACTATAGAATCATCTTGTACACCTGTAGCCCTCTCCCCATCCTCACCCCTTTCCTTGTCTTCAACTTTTCTCCCGGCCCCAGCTTTACTCCTGGACCCCCTCACTGCAATGCACCAGTCCAACAAAAGTGGATCTTCTTCTGGCCACGCCTCCTCTCTTTCCCCCTCGCCTCGTGCTACCCAGTCGCCGCCGAAACAGACCTTATTTTCCCCCTGTGTGGATATCTTTGAACCGGGACCTCCAAACTGGGAGGACGGGGAGGACGACCAGGAAACCGAGGACAACGACGATGAGGAGGATGAGGACATGGGAGCGGATGAAAGCCAGTATAGACACCGGCGACTTACCGGCGACTCTGGCATCGAGGTGTGTAGGTGTCGGGTGGAGGATGAGGATGAGGAAGAGGAGGAAACGAAGGAGGATGGGATTCAAGAAGGAGGTGGAGAAAGGGATAAAAAAGGAGGAGGAAATGGTGATCTTCATGACAGTGTGGACTGCCCGGCACGAGGTCAGATCACCACAGGGGAAGGACTTGTACTGTGCACCTCCACCGATACTCCAATATCTGAGGAAGGCGCCTCCGAAGTCGTCATTGTCGTGGAGTCCGTGTGATTGACAGGAAGTGAGCGGAACAAACCATTCATCATCCAGGCAAGGGTTGAAGTTAATGATGGCCTTCACCCCTTAGAACTGTTATTTGAGATTGTCCTGATAGATGATTGTGATTGCGGTTACGTCATGTGATGTTTGTTCGGCAATTGTTTGTCAGATCAGCAAAAGGTGTCGGACTTTAGGAGGAGATTCAACAGGATGCTCACGAGGAAAGGTTTTAGTCCGATGTGGTTTGGAGGTTTCTGCATGGAGAGGCATTTTCTTAAATTGCATCCAGGGTTGATCAAATTTTACAAGTACTGGGGTCGAGGTTAGGCCAAAATCGAAGTCGTATTTACAAATGAAAGATAGCAATTCATCTGAAATTCAAAATTACCCTAGGTGCAATTTTATTGGAGATAACCCAATCTGTCCACCCATAGTATTTTACCCTAACAACCATTTCTAATATTATACTTGCGTGGTCCGATGACGCTTGCTAGATGTAAACATCATTCCTCTTATCTACGTCTGTCCAAATGAAACATGTTCCCCAGAAATGACGTTTTCTTTCTTGCGTTTGTCACCAATGATAACAACTTTAAATAGTTTAGCAGTCGACACCTGGCTTGTCTGGGGCGATGACGTCTGGTTTTGAAACAAGTCAAACTGTCCGCTTTGGACACGAAAACCGACTAATGTGGGAGGATGATTCACTCTGATTGACAGAGGGACGACTGATTCATCAGAAAGCTTACTTTGATGTACAAGTCAGTCAAGGGAAGGGAAATTAGGGAAACAGTTTCTCAGATTTGACGTTTTCATGACAACTTGATCCTGTATGGAAGATTTCTGGGTTTTTTCCTGTGCGTCAGTGGACAAACGCTTTTTGCATAAATAGGAAGAAACAATAGACACTTTTAGACAGAAACAAAGCCCCTAACAAAAGGGATGTGAACACGTCATCGCTATCGTCTTTGTCTCTGAATTTGAGGACGGATACAACAAAACGTTGTAGAAACCAAACAATCTAGAGTCTTATCTCTAAAATATTCTCTTTCTGCATCCCTCCATTCATAGCCATCTTCCTTTCTATCATTCAGAACCCTCCATTATATTTTATTCTGATGGATAAATCAACAAAGTCAAGCTATTTTAGGACCCAAAATGACGGTAATCTGAATCGTGTTAAAGAATTGGAGAATATATCATTTATTTTAAGGACTTATGGACGTGTGGATATTGATATTTTGTGACAGAAAGACATAAAGGTAGAGTATATTTTGTCAATGATAGAAAACACATGTTTGTTGTACATGCTGGTGTATGTCCAATTAGTGAAGAGCAATATTTTTCATCAGCAAGAGTCTGTATATAAATGACGCCCCCTAAAAAAAGGAAAAAAGAAAGAAGCTAAAGCAATGTTTTGGTAAAAACTTACCCCAGATATAAGTGGACTTAATTTTAAATATAACTGTTTCCAATGAATATCTCCCCAAATCGCTCTGGAAGAACTAAAAATGCATCTAGAAATCAAAGTTTTCAGCAAAATGTGAGACTTTCACCCAACAGCAGTGCAATGATTGTAAGTCATTTCCAACACACTTTACGGAGGAATGCCAACACACATTTGTTAAGCTCTATAAGTAGTAGAAGTCAAAATGAATGTGATGATAATACTCTGACAGTTGGTTGTACATTTTGGTCAAAAAGTTAATATAAATTTACAACAAAAAAGGCAGGAAAACAAGATGAGGAAAAGGCAGTAAAAAGTTTCCCCAAATACACTGCATTGTTGTAGCAGGAAGTATTCTCAAATCTTTAAGACTAAAAATATCCCTACAAGTTAAATGGAGTGCGAAAATGTGATGTTTTTACCCATTTCACGTCACTTTTCCTTACATCTGCCAAAAAGTGCACTTTTCACTGCCGTTAATGTAAGCTGTTTCAGTTTCAAGTTTACCAAATGTGTGTTGGTCCAAACCAGACGTCAGACTGTGTTGGAAGAGTCACCAGAGAGTAAAGTCTGACCTTTAGCTAATGAGAGACTGAGTGTACCGAAACCTGAGGTGTTCAAAGAAACAGGAAAATCATATTGGAGGTGGTCACCTGACAATTATCACAGATATCATTAACTCAAGCTTCTCCGATGTAAACACCTTCAAAGTCTGACCCACAAACCCTGTTTCCATGCTGCATCACAACCGGACTTCACTACCCATTTCTCGCAAAAAGACGATGGGTGTACCTTTGCAGACAATGCTATGTTGGACCTCCTTACGACAAAAGCAATGTCCTGCCATGGAAAAGGACTCGAGTGGACTTCAAATGGCAGCAACAGAGCGCACAGTTTCTACGTCTAAATCTGGGTGTTTTGGTAGTCAGATTGGAAACCAACGTGCACAAGATTGGATTCACACGTGGATGGATTCATTAATCCAATCTTTTGTTTTTTAAACCTATTGCGGAGCTGAATTCACAGAAATATGGTTCTGAGCAAATGTGGATGTCAAAGACAGCTCAAGCAGATTCCTACGATGGCGGATCGGCGTCGAAAACGACACCTTCGATTGAGTGTAGGCCGACTAATCGCCTGTTGACCGTAAGAGTTTGTAGAGGCTTAAAGGACCTTTTCTCAAGGGTCATACCTAGCCATTGATGTTGTGGTTGATGGTGTTTTTTGTTTACCTGAACTAATAAGGTTATATATCTCCATGGTTAAAAGAGTGCCATTTCTACTTGACCACTGTTACTACTTAGCGTTAGATGGAGCGGCTCTCGCTCTGCGTGGGTGTGGACTTTCGACCTGAGTGACTGGGAAAATGTTCGGTCCAAAATCTGTCTGTTGTAGCTCGAGTTCCCAAAGGCTCTGCCGCTCTGAAATCAGCCTTGTGAAAAAAGGGAAATTTCCGCCAAATAATGTGGGATTTTACCCAAATGTCCTTACAGAGATAGGAGGTAACTTACAGATAACACCTTGGAGAATTACCCTGAAAACGAGCTGATGTTAGGGCGTTTAAAGCATTTGGAAAACTCCTATTTATCCTTTTTTGTTGAGTCAAACAAGTTTTTCATCAAATGTCGGTGGACAAAGAATCTCTGATAGATCGTTTCACACTGACTGGATTCACATTGATAAGATGAGACTCCTGTGGGTTTGGTCAATTATTTAGTGCATTTAATTAAACATTGGTAAAGTCCCCAAATGACCCAAAAAAGTAAAGGGTTCAAGACTTATTTGGGGAATTTTAACCGCCATCTCTTACGGTAGCTTTGAAAACTAAGCTTTTTATTTTACATAAATCATCATTTGGGAACGTTTTTAACCTTTAACTGATGTTTAATTACACATTTCTTGAGACACAACTGGTCCTGATGTAATGTGAACCCAGTCACACAATTCTGGCCTCATTAAATGTCTTTAAAGAACTTCCACTTGTTCCACGAGGATATTGGATTTAGCTTCACCTGTGGTGTTTGACAAATTATTTAATTTACTAAAAGCGTCCGTATGTTCCTCCGTCTAAATAATGTTTTTATCTCGTTTTTTCTTGTCTGCTGTCCTTCCTGTTTGCATGAGGTTTCCGTCGGAGGAGTGGAAGGAAGCAGAGGAGAGACTGGTCTTTAAAATCCCTTAATATTACGATGATAACGATGCTAATTATTAGAAATACTAAATTATTAGTGAGTGTGTATGTGTGGATGTATGTGTGTGACCTAACTAAACCAGCCTGTTCTAAAAGTGTGTGAAGATATACTGAATAAAAACTGTCAAATCTACTAAAAGTCTGTCTTTATTCACTGGTACTAATAATTACAACAAAACTGGAGATTAATCATTATTTATTTATTAAAACATTATTAATGTCAAGTTACACTCAAAAAACAAAAAGGAGGTTAATCATAAAAACGTAATATCTATATAGCTTAAATCTAACTTACATTTTGTTTCAAATTACAAGTGAATCATTTAAACTAGCTTAGCATTAGCCTAGAATTAGCTTATCTTTTGGGCAAGATGTTTTAATTTTTGGTGATTATTAAATGTATAAAAATGGTTATAAGTAGAGGTTACTCTCCAGACATTTCACTCTTTCTATCGTTCCATTAAACTCTTAATAGATAACATTTGGTAGAAAAAATCAAGCTAACTTTCTCTAATTTGACCGTAAATATGTTGAAAATCAATGTCGACCAATAACATGTCCTAATCTGAAAATGCTACTTTTTGAATAAATGGAGTCATAATAAAACAAAATGTGCCGTTTTCATGACCTATAATAAAGGAATATTAGTGTGCATATTAACACAGTCATAGTTTAAAGTACATTTTCATGTCAGCATTTAAATGTTAAATCATGTAAAATTTGATCTTAATCGCAAAATTATAGTTTTATGATTGTAAACTCCGCCCCCTTTCACTAAGCCCCGCCCTCCCACCCCTCCCTGGGAGTAACCACGACCTTATAAGGCAGCGGCTGCAGGACAACGCCCAGTCGCCCCTGCAGGTTGGGCGGGGAAGCCCCGTCCGGCAGCTTGAAGCTCATTCGCTGGAGCAGAGAAGACAGGAAGAGGAACAGCTCCAGTCTGGCCAGTGATTCGCCTACGCAGACTCGAGGCCCCGCCCCAAACGGCATGAAGCAGGGGGGCGTCACCCGGTGGCCCTGGTCGTCAAGGAAACGGTCTGGAAAGGCGGGAAAACGAAGGTGAGGAAAAGGCGGAAAAATGTGTGTTCAGGTGCATTTTCTTAAGTAGGATTTTTCCGATTAGTTAGTTGTTTTTTGTGTTTTACCTGGGTTAAAGAGGTCCGGTTTGTCCCAGTGTTCGGGGTCGTGGTGAATCGCCCACATGTTCACCAAAACTCGAGTCCCACGACGGACCGGGTGACCTCCAATACTACGAGAGAGAGAGAGAGAGAGAGAGAGAGAGAGAGAGAGAGAGAGAGAGAGAGAGAGAGAGAGAGAGAGAGAGAGAGAGAGTTTTAAACATTTTTGCACTTTATAGCTATTTCCATTATTGTTAAAACTGTCAGTTATTTCCTGACAAATGGTCACAAAAAATTGCTGTTCTTCTGAGAAACTCATGAAAAGTTGACTGTAGTTAAAGAAGTTCAAAAGACAACCAAGCGGCGGTAAAATGCTTAAAAAATACATTTAAAAAGTCTGAAAAAAAGTGAGAAAAAGTGAAACATTTAGATTATTCTGTACAAAATGTGCGGTATTTGGGGTGTAGTATTTACGGTGCTGTATTTAAGGTGTAGGATTTAAGGTGTAGTATTTACCTGCTGTCCGTCATGGCGGTGTGCGGGATCAGCACTGGACTGACCGGTCTGATCCTCATGCCCTCGTTGATCACACACTCCAGGTACGGCAGCCGGACTCGGTCCGACACACACACCGGACGCTCGCCCAGCTGTTCGTCCAGCTCCGCTTGTACCCTGCGCTGCACCTGCACCACAAGTACCTTTACTACACCGAGAATACACACACACTACACCGAGAATACACACACACTACACCGAGAATACACACACACTACACCGAGAATACACACACACTACACCGAGAATACACACACACTACACCGAGAATACACACACACTACACCGAGAATACACACACACTACACCGAGAATACACACATACTACCCTGAGAACATACACTGAGAATACACACATACTACACCGAGAATACACACACACTACACCGAGAATACACACACACTACACCGAGAATACACACACACTACACCGAGAATACACACACACTACACCGAGAATACACACATACTACCCTGAGAACATACACTGAGAATACACACATACTACACCGAGAATACACACACACTACACCGAGAATACACACACACTACACCGAGAATACACACACACTACACCGAGAATACACACATACTACCCTGAGAACATACACTGAGAATACGCACATACTACACCGAGAATACACACACTACACCGAGAATACACACACACTACACTGAGAACATACACTGAGAATACACACACACTACACTGAGAACATACACTGAGAATACACACATACTACCCTGAGAACATACACTGAGAATACACACATACTACACCGAGAATACACACACACTACACCGAGAATACACACACACTACACCGAGAATACACACACACTACACTGAGAATACACACAGTTCAGATTACTGCAGTATTGGTACTCTCTGACCTGGGGGTGGTGCAGTAGAAAGGCCAGGATCCACAGCAGCGTGGTGGATGTGGTTTCCACGCCGGCCCCAAACGCCTCGGCTGCCGTCATCAGGACGTGATCGTCTGTGATGCCCCCCCCCTCCTGATGCCCCTCCCCCTCCTGATGCCCCGCCCCCTGACCCTGCAGCAAGGCATCCAGAAGGTCCCGGGGGGGGCCGTCACTCAGGGACGCCTGCAGGAGAGTTATTACAATACAGGATTTCATTTAGGTTTTTGCAGATATAGTATACGCACACGTTTGCACGTACAAAAGTTATACATAAAAAATTAACAGGATAAAAACTATTTTTAAAAATCAGTTTAAATGGAAGCAGCTGCAGGGACATGAAGTGCATATAACTGTTGGGTCTGCTGATTTGAATAATTTTTTAAAATATATGCAAAATAATAAAAACAATATTACAGATATTTAAAAAAAACTTTAAATACCTTTTAGAAAACAATAACCCTATATTAAATATATTTCAATATTACTTCATACATTTTTTTAATAAATTGTATCAGTTCCTGTCACCTTGTGCTCTTCCAGTTTGCGGGACAGCAGCCGGTCTCTGACGGCGATGCAGTCCTTCAGTTTCCTGAGACACCTGTTGGGAAACACCTGAGAAACGATGTGTGTGTTTGAAGTAATGAAAGTTAGAATGTGATTAAAAAGTAGGGACGTTTTTTATAGAAAAGAGGTGTTTTGTGGAAAGTCATGGTCTTTTTTGCAATTAAAGTAAAGGAATATTTCAATTGAAATATTTTTTTTTTAAGTACAAATATTTTTCAAAGTAAAACTTTTTGTTTTAAGTAACAATATTTAGAAAAAATTGAAATATTTTTGAAAAAATTGAAATATTTTAAAAGAATGAAAATATTTAAAGAAAATTAATTCAAATGAAAATATGTTATGATTTTTAGAGAGGGTCTACTTCAGGCACCTTGATCCAGGGGTAGATGTCGAGCAGCCCCCCCCCGGCGATGGTCTCCACGATGCCGTCGTTGTACCGCATCACTTCCTGCAGCTCGGCGTCGCCGTGACGATACGTTGAGCTGAACACCAGTGTGCACACCACGTTAGTGACAGCTCTCGTTATCGCGGGCGACGGGTCGAAGCCCCGCCCCCCTCCTGACAACAGCTCCAAACACAGGTCGTCCACCGAGGACCGGACTAAAGGAAACACATAATCAATATATATAAAAACAAGTATTATTATTACATCCAGCTGGAGGAAGAGATTACACTTTAAGGTTTATTCATCTTTAAAGGAACAGCAGACTTGCTTTTGTAAATTTGATATTAAAAGTCTCTGTAGCTTCACATCCTGTTAGTGAATTGTCCCCTTGAAGGTAGAAGAGGAACAATTCTTAAACGAAACTCAAAAGACTCGAGACCGTTACGAGTGAAACAGATTGGAAGGAAGATAATGTTCCTGTCACCCACTAACACGTGTTCACAGATCATTCAAAACATTTGCACATCTGTTACAATAATACAAAATAAAAGACAGTTTTTTTGCTAAATATACAGGAGTAGTATCGTATTATTTTTCATGCATTATTCTTAATCCTGCAGTATTATGGTATGTCCTGTATTAATGCTGTTCTGTACCGATGTCCTGCAGGCGCCCGCTGCCCTCCCCGAACAGAGTGAAGGAGTCGTGGACGAGGCGGCGGTGCATCTTCCAGAGAGGA
Source organism: Pogonophryne albipinna (assembly GCA_028583405.1). Lineage (NCBI taxonomy): Eukaryota > Metazoa > Chordata > Actinopteri > Perciformes > Artedidraconidae > Pogonophryne > Pogonophryne albipinna. Next base: position 49,634 of record JAPTMU010000458.1, read on the forward strand.
GAGAAGTCTGAGAAGGCGATGTCTTTCCCCCCCCGAGTCAACAGGTCCGTGGTCACCTGCGAGGGAATAAAGATGTTTTTAATACATTTTTTTACTGTCATTTATTCAGTATATTGTTCTATATTTTTGGGGTCTTTTTTCTGTATTTATTTCCGGTATTTATTCTTTATTTTTCCTGTTTTTCTCCAGTATTTTTTCTGTAGCAAGGACATGTTTTAGAAAGAAAAGAATTTGAGAAAACGTTGGTCTTCCTGTGAAAGTTAGTACAGTATTAGTAAAGTAGACCTTTTTAAGAAGTTATGGCCTTTTTGAGAAAAAAATTGAATATTTGTACAAAATTAGGACTTTTTAAAGAGACTTAGAATATTTTTATAATTAAATTGAGCACTTCTTATGAAGCCCCCCCTCACCATGAAGGGTCTCCCAGCGAACTCCCTCCCGCGCTGCAGCAGGACCTCTCTGGCCTCCTGGTGCCGGTTCAAGACCACCGAGAGGTGAGGGCCGAGGAGCAGCGAGAACACAGGGCCGTACCTCAGGGAGAGAAGGAGGAAAGCTCAGAGGAAACACTGAAATAATGCAGAATTCTTTTTGAGGAAGTACAGAAATAATACACAAGATATATATATATATAAACAGAAAATAAATTAAAGAAGAAATTAAATAAAACCGGAAAATACAGAATGAATGCAGAAACAACACAGACGATAAACATATATATTGTTGGGGAGATATTTCCCAAAGCCCGTAACTGTGACCCAGTTGATCAGTTCATACTGACCTGAGGAACAAGGGCCAGGGTGGTGACCCCAGACGGCAACAGCGAGGAGTTTGACACCCTGGCTGGGGTAATGCAAGGGGACACCCTGGCCCCCTTCCTCTTCATCATGGTCTTGGATTATTGCAAATTGGTGCTGTGGGAACCAACACACGGGCATTGGTCACGAGGACGTCCCGCACAAACATACGTGGACGTACTCAAGAACGACGCAGGAGCACAAAGTACCAATGAACTGGCCAGATGTGGAGAACCGGGATGACTGGAAGCGACGATGGAGGGCTCGTCTGAGGACGACCTAGAGAGACCTGACTGAGCTCAGGCACCTGCACCTTGGCTGCTGTGCTCTCAGTGCTCTGTCTCCCTGATCCTGCCTGTTGGATCAGCTGATAGAGGTGTTATGGTTCTATGTTCCTGCCTGTTGGATCAGCTGATAGAGGGGTTATGGTTCTATGTTCCTGCCTGTTGGATGAGCTGATAGAGGTGTTATGGTTCTATGTTCCTGCCTGTTGGATCAGCTGATAGAGGTGTTATGGTTCTATGCTCCTGCCTGTTGGATCAGCTGATAGAGGTGTTATGGTTCTATGTTCCAGCCTGTTGGATCAGCTGATAGAGGTGTTATGGTTCTATGTTCCTGCCTGTTGGATCAGCTGATAGAGGTGTTATGGTTCTATGTTCCTGCCTGTTGGATCAGCTGATAGAGGTGTTATGGTTCTATGTTCCTGCCTGTTGGATCAGCTGATAGAGGGGTTATGGTTCTATGTTCCTGCCTGTTGGATCAGCTGATAGAGGGGTTATGGTTCTATGTTCCTGCCTGTTGGCGTCAGCTGATAGAGGTGTTATGGTTCTATGTTCCTGCCTGTTGGATCAGCTGATAGAGGTGTTATGGTTCTATGTTCCTGCCTGTTGGATCAGCTGATAGAGGGGTTATGGTTCTATGTTCCTGCCTGTTGGATCAGCTGATAGAGGTGTTATGGTTCTATGTTCCTGCCTGTTGGATCAGCTGATAGAGGTGTTATGGTTCTATGTTCCAGCCTGTTGGATCAGCTGATAGAGGTGTTATGGTTCTATGTTCCTGCCTGTTGGCGTCAGCTGATAGAGGTGTTATGGTTCTATGTTCCAGCCTGTTGGATCAGCTGATAGAGGTGTTATGGTTCTATGTTCCTGCCTGTTGGATCAGCTGATAGAGGTGTTATGGTTCTATGTTCCTGCCTGTTGGATCAGCTAATAGAGGTGTTATGGTTCTCTGTTCCTGCCTGTTGGATCAGCTGATAGAGGTGTTATGGTTCTATGTTCCTGCCTGTTGGATCAGCTAATAGAGGTGTTATGGTTCTATGTTCCTGCCTGTTGGATCAGCTGATAGAGGTGTTATGGTTCTATGTTCCTGCCTGTTGGATCAGCTGATAGAGGTGTTATGGTTCTATGTTCCTGCCTGTTGGATCAGCTGATGGAGGTGTTATGGTTCTATGTTCCTGCCTGTTGGATCAGCTGATAGAGGTGTTATGGTTCTATGTTCCTGCCTGTTGGATCAGCTGATAGAGGTGTTATGGTTCTATGTTCCTGCCTGTTGGATCAGCTGATAGAGGTGTTATGGTTCTATGTTCCTGCCTGTTGGCCGAAGCTCCAAATTAACCGTCAGTGTTTGCCATCAGAGCTCCAGCTCTCCTCGTGTCTCTGAGTCCTGACTCCATCAGAGCTCCAGCTCTCCTCGTGTCTCTGAGTCCTGACTCCATCAGAGCTCCAGCTCTCCTCGTGTCTCTCTGAGTCCTGACTCCATCAGAGCTCCAGCTCTCCTCGTCTCTCTGAGTCCTGACTCCATCAAAGCTCCAGCTCTCCTCGTGTCTCTCTGAGTCCTGATTCCATCAGAGCTCCAGCTCTCCTCGTCTCTCTGAGTCCTGACTCCATCAGAGCTCCAGCTCTCCTTGTGTCTCTGAGTCCTGACTCCATCAAAGCTCCAGCTCTCCTGGTGTCTCTCTGAGTCCTGACTCCATCAAAGCTCCAGCTCTCCTCGTGTCTCTGAGTCCTGACTCCATCAAAGCTCCAGCTCTCCTGGTGTCTCTCTGAGTCCTGACTCCATCAAAGCTCCAGCTCTCCTCGTGTCTCTGAGTCCTGACTCCATCAAAGCTCCAGCTCTCCTCGTGTCTCTCTGAGTCCTGACTCCATCAAAGCTCCAGCTCTCATCGTGTCTCTCTGAGTCCTGACTCCATTAGAGCTCCAGCTCTCCTCGTGTCTCTGAGTCCTGACTCCATCAAAGCTCCAGCTCTCCTCGTGTCTCTCTGAGTCCTGACTCCATCAAAGCTCCAGCTCTCCTCGTGTCTCTCTGAGTCCTGACTCCATCAGAGCTCCAGCTCTCCTCGTGTCTCTGAGTCCTGACTCCATTAGAGCTCCAGCTCTCCTCGTGTCTCTGAGTCCTGACTCCATCAAAGCTCCAGCTCTCCTCGTGTCTCTCTGAGTCCTGACTCCATCAGAGCTCCAGCTCTCCTCGTGTCTCTCTGAGTCCTGACTCCATCAAAGCTCCAGCTCTCCTCGTGTCTCTCTGAGTCCTGACTCCATCAAAGCTCCAGCTCTCCTCGTGTCTCTTTGAGTCCTGACTCCATCAAAGCTCCAGCTCTCCTCGTGTCTCTTTGAGTCCTGACTCCATCAAAGCTCCAGCTCTCCACGTGTCTCTGAGTCCTGACTCCATCAAAGCTCCAGCTCTCCTCGTGTCTCTCTGAGTCCTGACTCCATCAGAGCTCCAACTCTCCTCGTGTCTCTGAGTCCTGACTCCATCAGAGCTTCAGCTCTCCTCGTGTCTCTCTGAGTCCTGACTCCATCAGAGCTCCAGCTCTCCATGTGTCTCTGAGTCCTGACTCCATCAAAGCTCCAGCTCTCCTCGTGTCTCTGAGTCCTGACTCCATCAAAGCTCCAGCTCTCCTCGTGTCTCTCTGAGTCCTGACTCCATCAGAGCTCCAGCTCTCCACGTGTCTCTGAGTCCTGACTCCATCAAAGCTCCAGCTCTCCTCGTGTCTCTGAGTCCTGACTCCATCAAAGCTCCAGCTCTCCTCGTGTCTCTCTGAGTCCTGACTCCATCAGAGCTCCAGCTCTCCTCGTGTCTCTCTGAGTCCTGACTCCATCAAAGCTCCAGCTCTCCTCGTGTCTCTTTGAGTCCTGACTCCATAAAAGCTCCAGCTCTCCTCGTGTCTCTGAGTCCTGACTCCATCAAAGCTCCAGCTCTCCTCGTGTCTCTCTGAGTCCTGACTCCATCAGAGCTCCAGCTCTCCACGTGTCTCTGAGTCCTGACTCCATCAAAGCTCCAGCTCTCCTCGTGTCTCTGAGTCCTGACTCCATCAGAGCTTCAGCTCTCCTCGTGTCTCTCTGAGTCCTGAATCCATCAGAGCTCCAGCTCTCCTCGTGTCTCTGAGTCCTGACTCCATCAGAGCTTCAGCTCTCCTCGTGTCTCTCTGAGTCCTGACTCCATCAAAGCTCCAGCTCTCCTCGTGTCTCTGAGTCCTGACTCCATCAGAGCTTCAGCTCTCCTCGTGTCTCTCTGAGTCCTGACTCCATCAGAGCTCCAGCTCTCCTCGTGTCTCTCTGAGTCCTGACTCCATCAAAGCTCCAGCTCTCCTCGTGTCTCTGAGTCCTGACTCCATCAGAGCTTCAGCTCTCCTCGTGTCTCTCTGAGTCCTGACTCCATCAGAGCTCCAGCTCTCCTCGTGTCTCTCTGAGTCCTGACTCCATCAGAGCTCCAGCTCTCCTCGTGTCTCTCTGAGTCCTGACTCCATCAGAGCTCCAGCTCTCCTCGTGTCTCTCTGAGTCCTGACTCCATTAAAGCTCCAGCTCTCCTCGTGTCTCTCTGAGTCCTGACTCCATCAAAGCTCCAGCTCTCCTCGTGTCTCTGAGTCCTGACTCCATCAAAGCTCCAGCTCTCCTCGTGTCTCTCTGAGTCCTGACTCCATCAGAGCTCCAGCTCTCCTCGTGTCTCTCTGAGTCCTGACTCCATCAGAGCTCCAGCTCTCCTCGTGTCTCTGAGTCCTGACTCCATCAGAGCTCCAGCTCTCCTCGTGTCTCTCTGAGTCCTGACTCCATCAAAGCTCCAGCTCTCCTCGTGTCTCTCTGAGTCCTGACTCCATCAAAGCTCCAGCTCTCCTCGTGTCTCTTTGAGTCCTGACTCCATCAGAGCTCCAGCTCTCCTCGTGTCTCTCTGAGTCCTGACTCCATCAGAGCTCCAGCTCTCCTCGTGTCTCTCTGAGTCCTGACTCCATCAGAGCTCCAGCTCTCCACGTGTCTCTGAGTCCTGACTCCATCAAAGCTCCAGCTCTCCTCGTGTCTCTTTGAGTCCTGACTCCATCAAAGCTCCAGCTCTCCTCATGTCTCTGAGTCCTGACTCCATCAAAGCTCCAGCTCTCATCGTGTCTCTCTGAGTCCTGACTCCATCAGAGCTCCAGCTCTCCTCGTGTCTCTCTGAGTCCTGACTCCATCAGAGCTCCAGCTCTCCTCGTGTCTCTCTGAGTCCTGACTCCATCAGAGCTCCAGCTCTCCACGTGTCTCTGAGTCCTGACTCCATCAAAGCTCCAGCTCTCCTCGTGTCTCTCTGAGTCCTGACTCCATCAAAGCTCCAGCTCTCCTCGTGTCTCTGAGTCCTGACTCCATTAAAGCTCCAGCTCTCCTCGTGTCTCTCTGAGTCCTGACTCCATCAAAGCTCCAGCTGTCCTCGTGTCTCTGAGTCCTGACTCCATCAAAGCTCCAGCTCTCCTCGTGTCTCTCTGAGTCCTGACTCCATCAAAGCTCCAGCTCTCCTCGTGTCTCTCTGAGTCCTGACTCCATCAAAGCTCCAGCTCTCCTCGTGTCTCTCTGAGTCCTGACTCCATCAAAGCTCCAGCTCTCCTCGTGTCTCTCTGAGTCCTGACTCCATCAGAGCTCCAGCTCTCCTCGTGTCTCTCTGAGTCCTGACTCCATCAGAGCTCCAGCTCTCCTCGTGTCTCTCTGAGTCCTGACTCCATTAGAGCTCCAGCTCTCCTCGTGTCTCTGAGTCCTGACTCCATCAGAGCTCCAGCTCTCCTCGTGTCTCTCTGAGTCCTGACTCCATCAGAGCTCCAGCTCTCCTCGTGTCTCTGAGTCCTGACTCCATCAAAGCTCCAGCTCTCCTTGTGTCTCTGAGTCCTGACTCCATCAAAGCTCCAGCTCTCCACGTGTCTCTGAATCCTGACTCCATCAAAGCTCCAGCTCTCCTCGTGTCTCTGAGTCCTGACTCCATCAGACCTCCAGCTCTCCTCGTGTCTCTCTGAGTCCTGACTCCATCAGAGCTCCAGCTCTCCTCGTGTCTCTCTGAGTCCTGACTCCATCAAAGCTCCAGCTCTCCTCGTGTCTCTCTGAGTCCTGACTCCATCAAAGCTCCAGCTCTCCTCGTGTCTCTGAGTCCTGACTCCATCAAAGCTCCAGCTCTCCTCGTGTCTCTCTGAGTCCTGACTCCATCAAAGCTCCAGCTCTCCTCGTGTCTCTCTGAGTCCTGACTCCATCAAAGCTCCAGCTCTCCTCGTGTCTCTGAGTCCTGACTCCATCAAAGCTCCAGCTCTCCTCGTGTCTCTCTGAGTCCTGACTCCATCAGAGCTCCAGCTCTCCTCGTGTCTCTCTGAGTCCTGACTCCATCAGAGCTCCAGCTCTCCACGTGTCTCTGAGTCCTGACTCCATCCAAAGCTCCAGCTCTCCTCGTGTCTCTGAGTCCCTGACTCTATCAAAGCTCCAGCTTCTCCTCGTGTCTCTCTGAGTCCTGACTCCATCAAAGCTCCAGCTCTCCTCGTGTCTCTCTGAGTCCTGACTCCATCAAAGCTCCAGCTCTCCTCGTGTCTCTCTGAGTCCTGACTCCATCAGAGCTCCAGCTCTCCACGTGTCTCTGAGTCCTGACTCCATCAAAGCTCCAGCTCTCCTCGTGTCTCTGAGTCCTGACTCTATCAAAGCTCCAGCTCTCCTCGTGTCTCTCTGAGTCCTGACTCCATCAAAGCTCCAGCTCTCCTCGTGTCTCTCTGAGTCCTGACTCCATCAGAGCTCCAGCTCTCCTCGTGTCTCTCTGAGTCCTGACTCCATCAGAGCTCCAGCTCTCCATCGTGTCTCTGAGTCCTGACTCCATCAAAGCTCCAGCTCTCCTCGTGTCTCTCTGAGTCCTGACTCCATCAAAGCTCCAGCTCTCCTCGTGTCTCTGAGTCCTGACTCCATCAAAGCTCCAGCTCTCCTCGTGTCTCTCTGAGTCCTGACTCCATCAGAGCTCCAGCTCTCCTCGTGTCTCTCTGAGTCCTGACTCCATCAGAGCTCCAGCTCTCCTCGTGTCTCTCTGAGTCCTGACTCCATCAGAGCTCCAGCTCTCCATCGTGTCTCTGAGTCCTGACTCCATCAAGAGCTCCAGCTCTCCTCGTGTCTCTGAGTCCTGACTCCATCTAAAGCTCCAGCTCTCCTCGTGTCTCTCTGAGTCCTGACTCCATCAAAGCTCCAGCTCTCCTCGTGTCTCTGAGTCCTGACTCCATCAAAGCTCCAGCTCTCCTCGTGTCTCTCTGAGTCCTGACTCCATCAAAGCTCCAGCTCTCCTCGTGTCTCTCTGAGTCCTGACTCCATCAAAGCTCCAGCTCTCCTCGTGTCTCTCTGAGTCCTGACTCCATCAGAGCTCCAGCTCTCCTCGTGTCTCTCTGAGTCCTGACTCCATCAGAGCTCCAGCTCTCCTCGTGTCTCTCTGAGTCCTGACTCCATTAGAGCTCCAGCTCTCCTCGTGTCTCTCTGAGTCCTGACTCCATTCAGAGCTCCAGCTCTCCTCGTGTCTCTCTGAGTCCTGACTCCATCAGAGCTCCAGCTCGTTCCACTCTTGTCTCTGAGTCCTGACTCCATCAAAGCTCCAGCTCTCCTCGTGTCTCTGAGTCCTGACTCCATCAAAGCTCCAGCTCTCCACGTGTCTCTGAATCCTGACTCCATCAAAGCTCCAGCTCTCCTCGTGTCTCTGAGTCCTGACTCCATCAGACCTCCAGCTCTCCTCGTGTCTCTCTGAGTCCTGACTCCATCAGAGCTCCAGCTCTCCTCGTGTCTCTCTGAGTCCTGACTCCATCAAAGCTCAGCTCTCCTCGTGTCTCTCTGAGTCCTGACTCCATCAAAGCTCCAGCTCTCCACGTGTTCTCTGAGTCCTGACTCCATCAAAGCTCCAGCTCTCCTCGTGTCTCTCTGAGTCCTGACTCCATCAAAGCTCCAGCTCTCCTCGTGTCTCTCTGAGTCCTGACTCCATCAGAGCTCCAGCTCTCCTCGTGTCTCTCTGAGTCCTGACTCCATCAGAGCTCCAGCTCTCCTCGTGTCTCTCTGAGTCCTGACTCCATCAGAGCTCCAGCTCTCCTCGTGTCTCTGAGTCCTGACTCCATCAGAGCTCCAGCTCTCCTCGTGTCTCTGAGTCCTGACTCCATCAAAGCTCCAGCTCTCCTCGTGTCTCTGAAGTCCTGACTCCATCAAGCTCCAGCTCTCCTCGTGTCTCTCTGAGTCCTGACTCCATCAGAGCTCCAGCTCTCCTCGTGTCTCTCTGAGTCCTGACTCCATCAGAGCTCCAGCTCTCCTCGTGTCTCTCTGAGTCCTGACTCCATTAGAGCTCCAGCTCTCCTCGTGTCTCTCTGAGTCCTGACTCCATCAGAGCTCCAGCTCTCCTCGTGTCTCTCTGAGTCCTGACTCCATCAGAGCTCCAGCTCTCCACTGTCTCTGAGTCCTGACTCCATCAAAGCTCCAGCTCTCCTCGTGTCTCTGAGTCCTGACTCCATTAAAGCTCCAGCTCTCCTCGTGTCTCTCTGAGTCCTGACTCCATCAAAGCTCAGCTCTCCTCGTGTCTCTGAGTCCTGACTCCATCAAAGCTCCAGCTCTCCTCGTGTCTCTCTGAGTCCTGACTCCATCAAAGCTCCAGCTCTCCTCGTGTCTCTCTGAGTCCTGACTCCATCAAAGCTCCAGCTCTCCTCGTGTCTCTCTGAGTCCTGACTCCATCAAAGCTCCAGCTCTCCTCGTGTCTCTCTGAGTCCTGACTCCATCAGAGCTCCAGCTCTCCTCGTGTCTCTCTGAGTCCTGACTCCATCAGAGCTCCAGCTCTCCTCGTGTCTCTCTGAGTCCTGACTCCATTAGAGCTCCAGCTCTCCTCGTGTCTCTCTGAGTCCTGACTCCATCAGAGCTCCAGCTCCTCCTCGTGTCTCTCTGAGTCCTGACTCCATCAGAGCTCCAGCTCTCCTCGTGTCTCTGAGTCCTGACTCCATCAAAGCTCCAGCTCTCCTCGTGTCTCTGAGTCCTGACTCCATCAAAGCTCCAGCTCTCCTCGTGTCTCTCTGAAGTCCTGACTCCATCAAGAGCTCCAGCTCTCCTCGTGTCTCTCTGAGTCCTGACTCCATCAGAGCCTCCAGCTCTCCTCGTGTCTCTCTGAGTCCTGACTCCATCAGAGCTCCAGCTCTCCTCGTGTCTCTCTGAGTCCTGACTCCATCAAAGCTCCAGCTCTCCTCGTGTCTCTCTGAGTCCTGACTCCATCAAGCTCCAGCTCTCCTCGTGTCTCTCTGAGTCCTGACTCCATCAAAGCTCCAGCTCTCCTCGTGTCTCTCTGAGTCCTGACTCCATCAAGCTCCAGCTCTCCTCGTGTCTCTCTGAGTCCTGACTCCATCAGAGCTCCAGCTCTCCTCGTGTCTCTCTGAGTCCTGACTCCATCAGAGCTCCAGCTCTCCTCGTGTCTCTCTGAGTCCTGACTCCATCAGAGCTCCAGCTCTCCTCGTGTCTCTCTGAGTCCTGACTCCATCAGAGCTCCAGCTCTCCTCGTGTCTCTCTGAGTCCTGACTCCATCAGAGCTCCAGCTCTCCTCGTGTCTCTCTGAGTCCTGACTCCATCAGAGCTCCAGCTCTCCTCGTGTCTCTCTGAGTCCTGACTCCATCAGAGCTCCAGCTCTCCTCGTGTCTCTCTGAGTCCTGACTCCATCAGAAGCTCCAGCTCTCCTCGTGTCTCTCTGAGTCCTGACTCCCTCAGAGCTCCAGCTCTCCTCGTGTCTCTGAGTCCTGACTCCATCAAAGCTCCAGCTCTCCTCGTGTCTCTCTGAGTCCTGACTCCATCAAAGCTCCAGCTCTCCTCGTGTCTCTCTGAGTCCTGACTCCATCAGAGCTCCAGCTCTCCTCGTGTCTCTGAGTCCTGACTCCATCAGAGCTCCAGCTCTCCTCGTCTCTCTCTGAGTCCTGACTCCATCAAAGCTCCAGCTCTCCTCGTGTCTCTCTGAGTCCTGACTCCATCAAAGCTCCAGCTCTCCTCGTGTCTCTGAGTCCTGACTCCATTAAAGCTCCAGCTCTCCTCGTGTCTCTCTGAGTCCTGACTCCATCAAAGCTCCAGCTCTCCTCGTGTCTCTCTGAGTCCTGACTCCATCAGAGCTCCAGCTCTCCTCGTGTCTCTGAGTCCTGACTCCATCAGAGCTCCAGCTCTCCTCGTGTCTCTCTGAGTCCTGACTCCATCAAAGCTCCAGCTCTCCTCGTGTCTCTCTGAGTCCTGACTCCATCAGAGCTCCAGCTCTCCTCGTGTCTCTGAGTCCTGACTCCATCAAAGCTCCAGCTCTCCTCGTGTCTCTCTGAGTCCTGACTCCATCAGA
>JAPTMU010000458.1:65000-90000 GCA_028583405.1 Pogonophryne albipinna
TGTCTCTACTTTAAAGAGTCCTCTCCTGCTGATGTTCAGGTGTATATCAGTATGTGGTGTCTCTACTTTAAAGAGTCCTCTCCTGCTGATCTTCAGGTGTATATCAGTATGTAGTGTCTCTACTTTAAAGAGTCCTCTCCTGCTGATGCTCAGGTGTATATCAGTATGTAGTGTCTCTACTTTAAAGAGTCCTCTCCTGCTGATGCTCAGGTGTATATCAGTATGTAGTGTCTCTACTTTAAAGAGTCCTCTCCTGCTGGTGCTCAGGTGTATATCAGTATGTAGTGTCTCTACTTTAAAGAGTCCTCTCCTGCTGGTGCTCAGGTGTATATCAGTATGTAGTGTCTCTACTTTAAAGAGTCCTCTCCTGCTGATGTTCAGTTGTATATCAGTATGTAGTGTCTCTACTTTAAAGAGTCCTCTCCTGCTGATGTTCAGGTGTATATCAGTATGTAGTGTCTCTACTTTAAAGAGTCCTCTCCTGCTGATGTTCAGGTGTATATCAGTATGTAGTGTCTCTACTTTAAAGAGTCCTCTCCTGCTGATGCTCAGGTGTATATCAGTATGTAGTGTCTCTACTTTAAAGAGTCCTCTCCTGCTGATGCTCAGGTGTATATCAGTATGTAGTGTCTCTACTTTAAAGAGTCCTCTCCTGCTGGTGCTCAGGTGTATATCAGTATGTAGTGTCTCTACTTTAAAGAGTCCTCTCCTGCTGGTGCTCAGGTGTATATCAGTATGTAGTGTCTCTACTTTAAAGAGTCCTCTCCTGCTGATGTTCAGGTTCATATGAGTATGTAGTGTCTCTACTTTAAAGAGTCTTCTCCTGCTGGTGCTCAGGTGTATATCAGTATGTAGTGTCTCTACTTTAAAGAGTCCTCTCCTGCTGATGTTCAGGTGTATATCAGTGTGTAGTGTCTCTACTTTAAAGAGTCCTCTCCTGCTGATGTTCAGGTGTATATCAGTATGTAGTGTCTCTACTTTAAAGAGTCCTCTCCTGCTGATGTTCAGGTGTATATCAGTATGTAGTGTCTCTACTTTAAAGAGTCCTCTCCTGCTGATGTTCAGGTGTATATCAGTATGTAGTGTCTCTACTTTAAAGAGTCCTCTCCTGCTGATGTTCAGGTGTATATCAGTATGTGGTGTCTCTACTTTAAAGAGTCCTCTCCTGCTGATGTTCAGGTGTATATCAGTATGTAGTGTCTCTACTTTAAAGAGTCCTCTCCTGCTGATGTTCAGGTGTATATCAGTATGTAGTGTCTCTACTTTAAAGAGTCCTCTCCTGCTGATGTTCAGGTGTATATCAGTGTGTAGTGTCTCTACTTTAAAGAGTCCTCTCCTGCTGATGTTCAGGTGTATATCAGTATGTAGTGTCTCTACTTTAAAGAGTCCTCTCCTGCTGATGTTCAGGTGTATATCAGTATGTAGTGTCTCTACTTTAAAGAGTTCTCTCCTGCTGATGTTCAGGTGTATATCAGTATGTAGTGTCTCTACTTTAAAGAGTCCTCTCCTGCTGATGTTCAGGTGTATATCAGTATGTAGTGTCTCTACTTTAAAGAGTCCTCTCCTGCTGATGTTCAGGTGTATATCAGTATGTAGTGTCTCTACTTTAAAGAGTCCTCTCCTGCTGATGTTCAGGTGTATATCAGTATGTAGTGTCTCTACTTTAAAGAGTCCTCTCCTGCTGATGTTCAGGTGTATATCAGTATGTAGTGTCTCTACTTTAAAGAGTCCTCTACTGCTGATGTTCAGGTGTATATCAGTGTGTAGTGTCTCTACTTTAAAGAGTCCTCTCCTGCTGATGTTCAGGTGTATATCAGTATGTAGTGTCTCTACTTTAAAGAGTCCTCTCCTGCTGATGTTCAGGTGTATATCAGTATGTAGTGTCTCTACTTTAAAGAGTCCTCTCCTGCTGATGTTCAGGTGTATATCAGTATGTAGTGTCTCTACTTTAAAGAGTCCTCTCCAGCTGATGTTCAGGTGTATATCAGTATGTAGTGTCTCTACTTTAAAGAGTCCTCTCCTGCTGATGTTCAGGTGTATATCAGTATGTAGTGTCTCTACTTTAAAGAGTCCTCTCCTGCTGATGTTCAGGTGTATATCAGTATGTAGTGTCTCTACTTTAAAGAGTCCTCTCCTGCTGATGTTCAGGTGTATATCAGTATGTAGTGTCTCTACTTTAAAGAGTCCTCTCCTGCTGATGTTCAGGTGTATATCAGCATGTAGTGTCTCTACTTTAAAGAGTCCTCTCCTGCTGATGTTCAGGTGTATATCAGTATGTAGTGTCTCTACTTTAAAGAGTCCTCTCCTGCTGATGTTCAGGTGTATATCTGTATGTAGTGTCTCTACTTTAAAGAGTCCTCTCCTGCTGATGTTCAGGTGTATATCTGTATGTAGTGTCTCTACTTTAAAGAGTCCTCTCCTGCTGATGTTCAGGTGTATATCAGTATGTAGTGTATCTACATTAAAGAGTCCTCTCCTGCTGATGTTCAGGTGTATATCAGTATGTAGTGTCTCTACTTTAAAGAGTCCTCTCCTGCTGATGTTCAGGTGTATATCAGTATGTAGTGTCTCTACTTTAAAGAGTCCTCTCCTGCTGATGTTCAGGTGTATATCAGTATGTAGTGTCTCTACTTTAAAGAGTCCTCTCCTGCTGGTGTTCAGGTGTATATCAGTATGTAGTGTCTCTACTTTAAAGAGTCCTCTCCTGCTGATGTTCAGGTGTATATCAGTATGTAGTGTCTCTACTTTAAAGAGTCCTCTCCTGCTGATGTTCAGGTGTATATCAGTATGTAGTGTCTCTACTTTAAAGAGTCCTCTCCTGCTGATGTTCAGGTGTATATCAGTATGTAGTGTCTCTACTTTAAAGAGTCCTCTCCTGCTGATGTTCAGGTGTATATCAGTATGTAGTGTCTCTACTTTAAAGAGTCCTCTCCTGCTGAGGTTCAGATGTATACCAGTATGTAGTGTCTCTACTTTAAAGAGTCCTCTCCTGCTGATGTTCAGGTGTATATCAGTATGTAGTGTCTCTACTTTAAAGAGTCCTCTCCTGCTGATGTTCAGGTGTATATCAGTATGTAGTGTCTCTACTTTAAAGAGTCCTCTCCTGCTGATGTTCAGGTGTATATCAGTATGTAGTGTCTCTACTTTAAAGAGTCCTCTCCTGCTGATGCTCAGGTGTATATCAGTATGTAGTGTCTCTACTTTAAAGAGTCCTCTCATGCTGATGTTCAGGTGTATATCAGTATGTAGTGTCTCTACTTTAAAGAGTCCTCTCCTGCTGATGTTCAGGTGTATATCAGTATGTAGTGTCTCTACTTTAAAGAGTGCTCTCCTGCTGATGTTCAGGTGTATATCAGTATGTAGTGTCTCTACTTTAAAGAGTCCTCTCCTGCTGATGTTCAGGTGTATATCAGTATGTAGTGTCTCTACTTTAAAGAGTCCTCTCCTGCTGATGTTCAGGTGTATATCAGTATGTAGAGTCTCTACTTTAAAGAGTCCTCTCCTGCTGATGTTCAGGTGTATATCAGTATGTAGTGTCTCTACTTTAAAGAGTCCTCTCCTGCTGATGTTCAGGTGTATATCAGTACGTAGAGTCTCTACTTTAAAGAGTCCTCTCCTGCTGATGTTCAGGTGTATATCAGTATGTAGTGTCTCTACTTTAAAGAGTCCTCTCCTGCTGATGTTCAGGTGTATATCAGTATGTAGTGTCTCTACTTTAAAGAGTCCTCTCCTGCTGATGTTCAGGTGTATATCAGTATGTAGTGTCTCTACTTTAAAGAGTCCTCTCCTGCTGATGCTCAGGTGTATATCAGTATGTAGTGTCTCTACTTTAAAGAGTCCTCTCCTGCTGATGTTCAGGTGTATATCAGTATGTAGTGTCTCTACTTTAAAGAGTCCTCTCCTGCTGATGTTCAGGTGTATATCAGTATGTAGTGTCTCTACTTTAAAGAGTCCTCTCCTGCTGATGTTCAGGTGTATATCAGTATGTGGTGTCTCTACTTTAAAGAGTCCTCTCCTGCTGATGTTCAGGTGTATATCAGTATGTAGTGTCTCTACTTTAAAGAGTCCTCTCCTGCTGATGTTCAGGTGTATATCAGTATGTAGTGTCTCTACTTTAAAGAGTCCTCTCCTGCTGATGTTCAGGTGTATATCAGTATGTAGTGTCTCTACTTTAAAGAGTCCTCTCCTGCTGAGGTTCAGGTGTACATCAGTATGTAGTGTCTCTACTTTAAAGAGTCCTCTCCTGCTGATGTTCAGGTGTATATCAGTATGTAGTGTCTCTACTTTAAAGAGTCCTCTCCTGCTGATGTTCAGGTGTATATCAGTATGTAGTGTCTCTACTTTAAAGAGTCCTCTCCTGCTGATGTTCAGGTGTATATCAGTATGTAGTGTCTCTACTTTAAAGAGTCCTCTCCTCCATCTTCCCTTTGCTGCCGCAGTGAAGGAAACCCTGCTCCTCTCAGCTGTGCTACGTCACCTCCCGCCTGTCCTTATATGGCGCGGGGATCCCGGCGTCACAACCGGAAGTAGCTCCATGTTTGGGCAGCTACGGAGGGGGGAATCCCTCGCGCCGGAGTCGACCAATCAGGAGGCGCCTGGAGTTACCTAGGAGACGGAGAGTATAAAAGCTGCTGAGGCAGGGAGAGCATCTTCACACAGCACCGAGCTTTACCGGAGGATTAATCCAAACACACACAACAACACACTATGCTCCTGCAGCGCGAGGACAGCTTCATGTCGGACTTTGAGGATGCTTGCAGCATGTGGGTGGACAGTGTGGGCTCGAGCCCCAACAGAGACTCTGAGGGGGGGTCCCCAATCTGCCAAGGTGCGTTAAGACAATTAGAGAATAATGAGAAAATGTGCCTGTTTAGGAAATGTCTGTTTATTAGTGAAAATGTGGATATTTAGAATTATTACATTTTGCATTAATATTGTTATTTGTATTAAATATACCACTTTATATATGATTTACCTTATTTGCATATTTAAATGTGTTGCTTTTATTTCGGTGCACATTTAAAAAAAAATCATTCCTATTAAACATTTGTTATTTGTTTAAATAGAGCAATACTTGTATTTGATTATGTTAAAGTATTCATAATGCATCCTGCTGCATGCATCACTGTGTAGGCTGCTGCCCACTGACGAGTTCTTATGCAATGACAATAACACCCTCCTCCTCCTCCTCCTCCTCCTCCTCCTCCTGCAGTTTTCTCTCCGGGAACAGACGCCTCTGACTCGGATTTCTTCTCCGACTTCAGTGACTGTTCCTCGGACTCCCTCTCGCCTTCCCTCGGCTACAGCAACAGCTTCTTCCCGGAACCGGAGGCGCAATCCCCGGGACTGAGCAGCACCGCGGACGCCATCCTCAACATGATCACGGAGATCGTGGGGATCTGCACCGAAATGGAGCAAGACTCTTCCCCGGATCTTGCAGCCCCTTCCCCGGCTGCAGCATCTCCTTCCTCCCCCCTCTTTGCTCCATCACCATCACCATCTTCTTCCTCTGCCCCCCTCAGCAGTGAAGCGACCCCCCCTCTCCCTCCCATGGTTTCCCACCCAGTTGTGGTGAAAAGTGAGTTTTTGAGCTCCAGCTGCAGCAGCGGGTGTTCCCACTCTTCTATGCCCGGGAATGACGCTCTGTTCCTGGGCAGCGCGGACTCTCTGCTCCCGCTGTCGGCTCTGGAGCAACAGGTGGATGTTTGTGACTTTATCGACTCTCTGCTGAGCTGTGACGCCGGGCAGAGCGACCTGAAGCCCGGCTTCGAGGTGAAGCAGGAGCCACTGGAGGACTGGCTGAAGGGGTTCCCGGTGACCGGGGGGGATCCCGGTAACTACGTCATCAGCAGACCGGTGAAGACGGAGCTGTTCTCCCCCCCCACGCTCCCCTCCACCGTGGACGCGCATCTGCTCTCCTCCCTTCTGCAGGGCGCGTTCCCGATAGTCAACATCAGCAGCATGCACGCAGCCCCCAAACAGTCACGCACAGGGAGGAGAGCTCCCGCGCAGAAGGCGAAACCCTTCACGTGCATGATGCACGGGTGCGAGCGCCGCTTCTCGCGCTCAGACGAGCTCAACAGGCACGTGCGCATCCACACTGGACAGAAACCCTTCACGTGCACAATCTGCTCGCGCAGCTTCAGCCGCAGCGACCACCTGACCACGCACACGCGCACGCACACGGGGGAGAAGCCCTTTTCGTGCGACGTGTGCGGCAAGAGATTCGCGCGCAGCGACGAGCGGAAGAGGCATGGGCGCGTGCACGTGAAGCAGCAGCTACGTGCGCAGATGATGGCCGCCTACTCGCTGGCCGTGAACGCGCCTGGCGTCTGAACATGAACTAACAATTACTGCAGAGAGCAGTATGTTTGAACCGTCAACTGGAAAAAGCGTCGATGTGACGTCACACAGGTGTTCCTCTCACGGCGCATGCGTACAGGAGGGAGCATCTGCAGATGGAAAAACTACAGACTGAGGACTTTAAACATGTGGAGAGTAACTAAGTACATTTACTCAAGTACTTTTACTTAAGTGTGAGGTACTTGTACTTTACTTGAGTATTTCCATGTTTTGTTACCTTGTCATTCAGACTAGCTGCTCCTTCACCAGCTTTGAGAACACTTTCATGATCAATCATTATAAAACATATCAGATATATTATTCTGAAATGGACCAATCTGCACAACGACTACTTTTACTGTCTTTCACTATATTTTGATGAGAATACTTTTCTACTTTCACTTGAGGAACATTTTGAATGCAGGACTTTTAGATCCGAGTACTTCGACTTCTACTAAAGTACATGATCCGAGTACTTCGACTTCTACTAAAGTACATGATCCGAGTACTTCGACTTCTACTAAAGTACATGATCCGAGTACTTCGACTTCTACTAAAGTACATGATCCGAGTACTTCGACTTCTACTAAAGTACATGATCCGAGTACTTCGACTTCTACTAAAGTACATGATCCGAGTACTTCGACTTCTACTAAAGTACATGATCCGAGTACTTCGACTTCTACTAAAGTACATGATCCGAGTACTTCTACTTCTACTAAAGTACATGATCCGAGTACTTCTACTTCTACTAAAGTACATGATCCGAGTACTTCGACTTCTACTAAAGTACATGATCCGAGTACTTCGACTTCTACTAAAGTACATGATCCGAGTACTTCGACTTCTACTAAAGTACATGATCCGAGTACTTCGACTTCTACTAAAGTACATGATCCGAGTACTTCGACTTCTACTAAAGTACATGATCCGAGTACTTCGACTTCTACTAAAGTACATGATCCGAGTACTTCGACTTCTACTAAAGTACATGATCCGAGTACTTCTACTTCTACTAAAGTACATGATCCGAGTACTTCTACTTCTACTAAAGTACAATATCAGAGAAACCGTCCGTCTGTAAATATTTCTGCATGACAACAAAGTGAATGTCCGGATGTCGTGAAGCTGTTTCCACTCAGAAGATATTTCTATGTTTGTAACACATCTCTATTTTTCTAGTTTGTCTACCTCTTTGTGAGTGTTTTACAAGGAGAGAGTATATGTATATATTTACAGTATATATATTTACAGTATATATATTTATAGGAGAACACAAAGCCAGATTTCTATGGCGGATTATCGTGCGATGATGTCACTTTTTTCTATGAAAGGAGTCTTCATTCTGGGGTTGAAGCACATTGCTCTGTAGCTCTATAGCTCTGTAGCTCTATAGCTCTGTAGCTCTATAGCTCTGTAGCTCTATAGCTCTAGCTCTATAGCTCTAGCTCTATAGCTCTGTAGCTATATAGCTCTATAGCTCTATAGCTCTATAGCTCTAGCTCTGTAGCTATATAGCTCTATAGCTCTATAGCTCTATAGCTCTAGCTCTATAGCTCTGTAGCTCTATAGCTCTGTAGCTATAGAGCTCTATAGCTCTATAGCTCTAGCTCTATAGCTCTAGCTCTGTAGCTATATAGCTACAGAGCTCTATAGCTCTAGCTCTATAGCTCTATAGCTCTAGCTCTAGCTCTATAGCACACAGTGCAGGTTCAATGTTCATGTTTTCATCGTTCTGCATGGAGGCTGCTGCTGCCAATAAAACTGAGTATCAGAGACACGGTGTCTTCACTCTGCACACACACACACACACACACACACACACACACACACACACACACACACACACACACACACACACACACACACACACACACACACACACACACTATCACTCTGCACACACACACACACACACACACACACACACACACACACACACACACACACACACACACACACACTATGACTCTGCACACACACACACACACACACACACACACACACACACACACACACACTCACACACACACACACACACACACACACACACACACACTATGACTCTGCACACACACACACACACACACACACACACACACACACACACACACACACACTATCACTCTGCACACACACACACACACACACACACACACACACACACACACACACACACACACACACTATCACTCTGCACACACACACACACACACACACACACACACACACACACACACACACACACACACACACACACACACACACACACACACTATCAATCTGCACAAACACATTGGGGAACACTAGGGCTTTTATTTTGAAAGGTTAAGGGAGGAAGTGGATCTGGTAGAAAATGCATCTTAGTCTTATTCATCATCGCTTATTGTTGATTTACTTTTGATCTTTAGACCTTCAGGGATTTGACAAAAAATACAACTGATCTCGCCCCTCATAATGTAAGCCTAAAGGAATTGTATTTATCTTCCTCCTCCTCTTCCTCCTCCTCTTCCTCCTCCTCTTCATCACTTCATTGCTAGGCAACAGATGTTTCCCATAATAGTCCCTGTCGCTCTGACAAGCCGAATGTCGCGTTGCCGTGGAAACAGCAGCATAAAACCTAACGAGGTATTTTTCATATTTGCACACGAGCTGATGTGAATAATCTCGACATCCCATAATACTCTGCTTCATGTTCATCGAGAGATATCACCTCCATGATGATTATTCAGTGAGGATTTCATATGGCGACTGCAGAAGGCCTAATGTCACTCAATTAGACATGTAGCAACCAGGAAGTGAGTTTCAAAGACTACAAAGAGACTTAGAAGGACTACAAAATATGCAAAACAGCTGCAACCGTGAAAAGGAAGAAAACCTCCACAGATGAACGCACGAATACAACCAAGAGACTGACAATGGCCTCAAGGAGACACAAAAAGACTAGGAGACTTAAGACTACAAGGAGACTTAAAAAGACTACAAGGAGACTTAAAAATATTACAAGGAGACTTAAAAAGACTGCAAGGAGACTTAAAAATATTACAAGGAGACATAAAAAGACTACAAGGAGACTTAAAAATATTACAACGAGAATTAAAAAGACTACAAGGAGACTTAAAAAGACTACAAGGAGACTTAAAAAGACTACAAGGAGACTTAAAAAGACTACAAGGAGACTTAAAAAGACTACAAAATATGCAAAACAGCTGCAACCGTGAAAAGGAAGAAAACCTCCACAGATGAACGCATCTATACAACCAAGAGACTGACAATGGCCTCAAGGAGACACAAAAAGACTAGGAGACTTAATAACACTACAAGGAGACTTAAAAAGACTACAAGGAGACTTAAAAAGATTACAAGGAGACTTAAAAAGACTACAAGGAGACTTAAAAAGACTACAAGGAGACTTAAAAAGATTACAAGGAGACTTAAAAAGACTACAAGGAGACTTAAAAAGACTACAAGGAGACTAAAAAAGACTACAAGGAGACTTAAAAAGACTACAAGGAGACTTAAAAAGACTACAAGGAGACTTAAAAAGACTACAAGGAGACTTAAAAATATTACAAGGAGACTTAAAAAGACTACAAGGAGACTAAAAAAGACTACAAGGAGACTTAAAAAGACTACAAAACAACATAAGGACTACAAAGGACTCAAGCAACAGAAGACAAAACACCAAAACAGTTACTAAAAGACGCAAAAAGAAAACGAAGAGACTCAACAGTGATTCAGAAAGAGGAAAGAGTCTCCCAAGCAGACACCGTCTTTACCGTGAGACACACACACACACACACACACACACACACACACACACACACACACACACACACACACACACACACAGCTAAGAAGACTGAGACACACACATACAATCACACAGCTAAGAAGACTGACACACACACACACACACACACACACACACACACACACACACACACACACACACACACACACACACACACACACACACACACACTGTGAGCTATCTGTCAACACATCATCACTAACTCTTTGATAAAGAACATCATCAGAATGATGATAGAGCTGAAGTGTGTATCTACTGATATCTAACACACACTCTTCTCTGCGGGCTCTGCTGCCCCCCAGCGGTCTCCAGGCAGAACTACACCTCCTCCAACTTTATGTACTTACTACTAACTTTAATGAATACTCTTACTTTCTGAATGCAGGAGTTCTAGAATATACTGAGTACTTCTCATTTAAATATATATTAATTCAAGAAAGACTCAATAATATAATACAATCCTGTTCTTGAGTAAAAGTAGAAGTACTCAGATCTTGTACTTGAGTAAAAGTCGAAGTACTCAGATCTTGTACTTGAGTAAAAGTCGAAGTACTCAGATCTTGTACTTGAGTAAAAGTCGAAGTACTCAGATCTTGTACTTGAGTAAAAGTCGAAGTACTCAGATCTTGTTCTTGAGTAAAAGTAGAAGTACTCAGATCTTGTTCTTGAGTAAAAGTAGAAGTACTCAGGTCTTGTACTTGAGTAAAAGTAGAAGTACTCAGATCTTGTTCTTGAGTAAAAGTAGAAGTACTCAGATCTTGTAGAAGTACACCATGTACCTCTAAACTGTAGTGGAGTAGAAGTACAAAGTAGCATAACATGGAAATACACAAGTAAAGTACAAGTACCTCTAAGTGGTACTTACCTGAGTAAATGTACATAGTTACTTCCCACCTCTGGATTTACTGTGTGACATTTAATTATGACGTGAATTGCATTAAATGCCGCCTTGTGTATAAGTGAGGCAACAGAGAGCACATGAAGGATGCAGCTGAAACAACTCGTTCATTACACACAACACACTAGAGTAGCTTCATCAGAGTAACACAGGCCCTTTCTCATTTCTCTAACTCCCCTCCTCGACTCCCCTCCTCAAGACTTAGTCCCGCCCACAGGAGATGCGAGCCGAGGAGCCGAGGAGGGGAACCGAGGAGAGAGGAGGGGAAGCAGCAGGCGGTTAGAGAAATGAGAACTCCTCTCCTCTGAGCGGTCATTTTAAAGAGACGTCCATTAATGATGACAGGAGGCACAGCAGCCTCTGTCTGATGGACAGATGTGTTCATGACCACTTCTTTACTTTGATTCATTCACAGTGCGGTGTCATGAGACAATAACAGGCTACAGATGAGGACACACACACACACACACACACACACACACACACACACACACACACACACACACACACACATATATATATGTATATATTTATATACATATACAGTGGGGCAAAAAAGTATTTAGTCAGCCACCAATTGTGCAAGTTCTCCCACTTAAAAAGATGAGAGAGGCCTGTAATGTTCATCCTAGGTACACTTCAACTATGAGAGACAGAATGGGGGGAAAGAATCCAGGAAATCACATTGTAGGATTTTTAATGAATGAATTGGTAAATTCCTCGGTAAAATAAGTATTTGGTCACCTACAAACAAACAAGATTTCTGGCTCTCACAGACCTGTAACTTCTTCTTTAAGAGCCTCCTCTGTCCTCCACTTGTTAACTGTATTAATGGCACCTGTTTGAACTCGTTATCAGTATAAAAGACACCTGTCCACAACCTCAAACAGTCACACTCCAAACTCCACTATGGCCAAGACCAAAGAGCTGTCAAAGGACACCAGAAACTAAATTGTAGACCTGCACCAGGCAGGGAAGACTGAATCTGCAATAGGTAAGCAGCTTGGTGTGAAGAAATCAACTGTGGGAGCAATTATTAGAAAATGGAAGACATACAAGACCACTGATAATCTCCCTCGATCTGGGGCTCCACGCAAGATCTCACCCCGTGGGGTCAAAATGATCACAAGAACGGTGAGCAAAGATCCCAGAACCACACGGGGGGACCGAGTCAATGACCTGCAGAGAGCTGGGACCAAAGTAACAAAGGCTACCATCAGTAACACACTACGCCGCCAGGGACTCAAACCCTGCAGTGCCAGACGTGTCCCCCTGCTTAAGCCAGTACATGTCCAGGCCCGTCTGAAGTTTGCTAGAGAGCATTTAGATGATCCAGAAGAGGATTGGGAGAATGTCATATGGTCAGATGAAACTAAAATAGAACTTTTTGGTAAAAACTCAACTAGACGTGTTTGGAGGAGAAAGAATGCTGAGTTCCAAAGAACACCATACCTACTGTGAAACATGGGGGTGGAAACATCATGCTTTGGGGCTGCTTTTCTGCAAAGGGACCAGGACGACTGATCCGTGGAAAGGAAAGAATGAATGGGGCCATGTATTGTGAGATTTTGAGTGACAACCTCCTTCCATCAGCAAGGGCATTGAAGATGAAACGTGGCTGGGTCTTTCAACATGACAATGATCCCAAACACACCGCCCGGGCAACGAAGGAGTGGCTTCGTAAAAAGCATTTCAAGGTCCTGGAGTGGCCTAGCCAGTCTCCAGATCTCAACCCCATAGAAAATCTTTGGAGTGAGTTGAAAGTCCGTGTTGCCCAGCGACAGCCCCAAAACATCACTGCTCGAGAGGAGATCTGCATGGAGGAATGGGACAAAATACCAGCAACAGTGAAAACCTGGTGAAGACTTACAGAAAACGTTTGACCTCTGTCATTGCCAAAATGTCAAATGTACACCACCCCAAATTGATCATGTTGTTGATAGTGCTACAGATGCGCTGTGAATAAAATGAGACTCTGTTGCTCCTTTGAAAAAGAAGAAAATAAAACAACATAGATTAGCTCCATGGCATAATGCCGAAACCCGCAAAATAAAGCAAAAGTCGAGACAACTTGAAAGGATATGGCGTTCCACTAAACTTGAAGAATCTCGTTTAATTTGGCATATTACTCTCAATGAATATAAGAAAGCACTGCGTAAAGCGAGAGCAGCCTACTACTCTTCATTAATAGATGAGAATAAGAATAATGCAAGATTTCTTTTCAGCACTGTAGCCAGGCTGACAGAGAGCCACAGCTCGATTGAGCCTTCTATTCCCATAGCACTCAGTAGTAATGATTTGATAGCTTATAGTTAGGGCTGATTAGATTCAGCCCTTAGTTTTGCTGATAGGCTTAGTTTGTCGGGGGACATCTTACTTCTTCCTTCTCTCTGTCTATACCTGTGTACTCTCATGTTCCGATTAACCCAGCTTCCCCAAATCTCTTTCTTTTTGGTGTCTATATACGCTGGGATCCGGAGTCACGGATGATCCTGCGGTCCTGTGTCCTGGATCGCGAGCCCTGGATCTTGAGTCGTGGCTGTGGTCCTGGATCATAGGTCCTGGATGGATATCCTCGTGGATTCATCTTCCTATTATACACACATGCATTTCCAAACATTTGGACTACCTATGTTGCAAATGTATTATCTTTTCAATTTACACACGGCATCTATTGCACGTCTGTCCGTCCTGGGAGAGGGATCCCTCCTCTGTTGCTCTCCCTGAGGTTTCTCCCATTTTTCCTTTAAACTGTGGGTTTTCTTCGGAAGTTTTTCCTTGTACGATGTGAGGGTCTAAGGACAGAGGGTCTAAGGACAGAGGGTGTCGTATTGTCATACTGATATTTTGTACAAACTGTGAAGTCCACTGAGACAAATGTAACATTTGTGATATTGGGCTATATAAATAAACATTGATTGATTGATTGATCATTGATTGATTGATTGCCAACAAAGGGTATATAACAAAGTATTGAGATGAACTTTTGTTCTTGACCAAATACTTATTTTCCACCATAATGTGCAAATAAAGTTATTAAAAATCCTACAATGTGATTTCCTGGATTCTTTCCCCCCATTCTGTCTCTCATAGTTGAAGTGTACCTAGGATGAACATTACAGGCCTCTCTCATCTTTTTAAGTGGGAGAACTTGCACAATTGGTGGCTGACTAAATACTTTTTCCCCCCACTGTATATACAATTTCAGAATCAAACAGAGCACTCTCATATTAACGTAACACTATCAGAGACTGGATATATCCCCCCCCCCTCTCTGGTCGCTACAATGAGGAAAATAAATGACGGACCAAAAGTTGTATTTACAAGTATTAAAAGTAAGCAGAGGACACCAAACCAACTGAGACCTGTCTGTCCGCTGCATCTACACACACACTGTACCACACACACCTACACACTGTACCACACACACCTACACACCAGGGTTTCCGCTAGGATTTTTTCTCGCCGGTCAAATGTCCGAACAGAATTTATTTTACCGGACACATTTGAAACTTACCGGTCATGTTTCAATAATAATAATAAGAATTGTGTAGCAGAGTTTCCGTTAGCAGGTAATTACCGGACTAGGACCGGATATGCTGATGTTTAAAACGCAGTTAATGGGAGTCATTTTTATATTGCTTCAGTTTATAATCGTAACAGATTGAAAAATTCAGATTCATTTTTCAATAAATGATTCCACAAACAACAAACAACATCATTATTACATTCAAAGAAACTACTTGTAGTAGATAACGTACATTATTCAAAAGTTTACATTAACTTTGAATAGTAACACGGGAGAAACGGATCCTCTCTTTTCCTCTCTCCCTCCCTCTCTCTCCCTCTCTCTCTCCCTCCCTCTCTCTCCCTCTCTCTCTCCTGACAGCCTGTCAGTTTCTCATGCAACGCGCTAAACAGTGGGCGGGGCTTCAGGTCAGACTCAGCAGCTGATCTGATCTCTCTCTCGCGTCCGGTTACCCTTCACTCGCGTTTATGTCCATATCGATCAGATCCAGCTCTCCTGATCGGCCTATAGAGAGCACAGATCAAGCTATTAAGAGTGAATATAGGTCGATAATGATTGGCGACCAATCGATCGGAGCATCGGACATTTTGACCGGCAGATTTTGAATTTACCGGTTTTTATTCAATTTGACCAGCTAAAAACCGGTAAATACCGGCTAACGGAAACCCTGCTACACACTGTACCACACACGCACCTACAGCTAACAGCCTAACAGCCGTTGTGTATTTTATTTTGTGAAGCACTAAATGGTTTTAGAAACATATGGACTCTTTGTTTGTAGATATCTACTAAACTACAGTAAATAAAGAGAGTAGGCCTGTTATACTGAGTGATATATATTATACACACTGCTCTGCTTTCTGCACGGACCTCTCAGCTGTTCTCTCTGGAAACATCGCGTCACGATGAGAGCAGTTAATAAAATAATATCCAGGGGATGCATGCAGAGCTGTCATTGGCTGAGATCAGTCCGGCCGTGCGTCACGACTCTTTGAAACATCTCTGTTGCCGGAAATGCATCCACGAAGGAGCCGTGGAGGACCGTGGAGGACCCATCAGTGTATCCTCGGTTAGAGCTCCTCCAGAGAGCCTCCTCGATGCTCGATGTTCGGTCCTCGAAGTGCATTTAGAGAAATGAGATGTCCTTCAACATGGCGCGCTGAAATTCATTTCCGGGTCACTACCGGAGGACCGAGGAGTCGAGGAGTCGAGGAGGGGGATTTGATGAAATGAGAAAGGGCCACAGAAACACACAGACAGACAACAACAAACACTCAGCAGGACAACAAACACACAGACAGACAACAACAAACACTCAGCAGGACAACAACAAACACTCAGCAGGACAACAACAAACACTCAGCAGGGCAACAACAAACACTGAGCAGGACAACAACAAACACACAGCAGGACAACAACAAACACAGGACAACAACAAACACTCAGCAGGACAACAACAAACACTCAGCAGGACAACAACAAACACTCAGACAGACAACAACAAACACTCAGCAGGGCAACAAGCAGAGAGACGATATGCAACAAGCAGAGAGACGATATGCAACAAGCAGAGAGACGATATGCAACAAGCAGAGAGACGATATGCAACAAGCAGAGAGACGATATGCAACAAGCAGAGAGACGATATGCAACAAGCAGAGAGACGATATGCAACAAGCAGAGTAACGATATGCAACAAGCAGAGAGACGATATGCAACAAGCAGAGAGACGATATGCAACAAGCAGAGAGACGATATGCACATTAAAAAACCCTAAACCCAATAAAACAACTCAGAACTTTGGACACTCAAACGTCACCTGGGGGGTATACTACGAAGCAGGATTTTCGCTTAGCCGGCTAAATTCAGGGAAAACTCCGGCCCTTTCTCATTTCATCAAATCCCCCTCCTCGACTCCTCGACTCCTCGGTCCTCCGGTAGTGACCCGGAAATGAATTTCAGCGCGCCATGTTGAAGGACATCTCATTTCTCTAAATGCACTTCAAGGACCGAGCATCGAGCATCGAGGAGGCTCTCTGGAGGAGCTATAACCGAGGATACACTGATGGGTCCTCCACGGTCCTCCACGGCTCCTTCGTGGATGCATTTCCGGGAACAGAGATGTTTCAAAGAGTCGTGACCCACGGCCGGACTTATCTTAGCCAATCACAGCTCTGCATGCATCCCCTGGATATTATTTTAGTAACTGCTTTCATCGCGACGCGATGTTTCCAGAGAGAACAGCTGAGAGGTCCGTGCAGAAAGCAGAGCAGTGTGTATAATATATATCACTCAGTAGAACAGGCCTACTCTCTTTGCTGTAGTTTAGTAGATATCTACAAACAAAGAGTCCAGATGTTTCTAAGACCATTTAGTGCTTCACAATAAAATACACAACGGCTGTTAGGCTGTTAGCTGTAGGTGTGTGTGTGTGTGTGGTACAGTGTGTAGGTGTGTTTGGTACAGTGTGTGCGTAGATGCAGCGGACAGACAGGTCTCAGTTGGTTTGGTGTCCTCTGCTTACTTTTAATACTTGTAAATAAAACTTTTGGCCCGTAATTTATTTTCCTCTATGTAGCGACCAGAGAGGGGGGGGGGATATATCCAGTCTCTGATAGTGTTACGTTATTATGAGAGTGCTCTGTTTGATTCTGAAATTGTATATATATGTATGTGTGTGTGTGTGTGTGTGTGTGTGTGTGTGTGTGTGTGTGTGTGTGTGTGTGTGTGTGTGTGTGTGTGTGTGTGTGTGTGTGTGTGTGTCCTCATCTGTAGCCTGTTATTGTCTCATTATTCCGCACTGTGAATGAATCAAAGTGGTCATGAACTCATCTGTCCATCAGACAGAGGGCTGCTGTGCCTCCTGTCATCATTAATGGACGTCTCTTTAAAATGACCGCTCAGAGGAGAGGAGTTCTCATTTCTCTAACCGCCTGCTGCTTCCCCTCCTCTCTCCTCGGTTCCCCTCCTCGGCTCCTCGGCTCGCATCTCCTGTGGGCGGGACTAAGTCTCGAGGATAGGAGTCGAGGAGGGGAGTCGAGGAGGGGAGTTAGAGAAATGAGAAGGGGCCACAGGCTTTCCGGTCCTACGAAGCTGGTTCACTTTTTAGCGGGCTAGATCTCCATGGTGACTTATCCTGGAACCTAGTCTGTGCTCCGAAGTAGGATAGGTTCCAGGATAAGAGATCAACTCAGCGAAAGCACCGCCTGCTGACCAATCAGAGCTCAGTGTGCGGAGTTTAAAGCGATCAAGTCATATTACAGGAGAAAGGAAATACAGAAAAGATGCCGTTGCAGGAAAGACGGCCGGCAACAATCACCGACTGTGTGAACGTGAACATGAATAGAATATCACCTCCATCTTCAGAGCAATCTGACTATTATAACATTAGCGTTAAGAAAGCTTACTGAAATATCTGCCACAACATAAGTAACCGGATCAGAGTAACATTAAGTACAGTCCGCGGCATATCACTTCATAATGTATCATATATCTCCTGATCTGAGTCAGCTGAGCCGTATCTGGCCAACACTCACAGTGTCACAGACTGGATGCAGAAGGATTATTTTAAGCAACACATTAAGTTGAGGAAACACTCGAGTCAAATGTAATGAAAGTCAGATGGTGTCTTAGACGGGCAGTGATATCATAAACCTGTTAACGCATTCAAACACTTGTTCTGTTACCAGCTGTATTCACCTTGCAGGTGCAGCTCTGTGGCTTTGATCCTGGATCAAGTGTTTAAGTCATGTTTAAAGTTTAACTTCTTCATGTGTCTAATATTATAGTTCACTTTTCATTCAGGAAGTATGACGCTGCGCTGTCAGTGCGCTTCTCCATGTCTGTGATTGGTCGAATGCTCCAGATACCACCCCTCTCATGTGAACACCTAACTAGATAGGACACGGCTGGCTTGAGCGATCCACTTGATAACCAGCGTCGTAGGACCGCTTAGTGAGAGCGCGTATGTTTTGGATTAGGCCAACCGGCTAACTCAAACATATCCAGGTTAGGTTGAACCAGCTTCGTAGTGCAGGCCCCTGCTCACCTGAAGTCCTCCAACTGATCTAACACACTTTAAAGAGTCAAAACTACAATAAAGAGACTCTTGCAGTATCCACTGTTAGCATGATCCGCTGTTAGCATGTTAGCTACACCAACATAATCCACTTTGTGACAGAAAGGATGATTTATAATCTATTTAGGACTCAGGAAATAATCAGATGTGTTTTTATATAAGTATATTTCATTTCAAATACATTTAAATTAAGACTATTTCTTTTTCTACTTCTGTTGAAATATTGCTATTTGTTTAAAGCAATTATTTGTTGCTTGAAAATGTTATTGTTTGTTCGTTTAAAAAAATGATAATAATAAAATGAATTATACAAATAAAACAATAAAGAATAATAATAATAAAAAAATAACATTAATAATGATTCACTATGAAATAATAATAATACAAATAAAATAAAAAATGTATTTTAAAAATGAATGTATTTGTAGCCCCTCCCTCTGTTGCTCCGCCATCATCTGCACATCAGGACCTCGTGACGCGGTTTGACGTCACCAGCTACACGCAAACACACACACGCACACACACTCACACAGATCGTCGCTGCAGAGTTCAGAGTGTTTTCGCAGCCGGACGGGAGGATGGTGTTCATGATTATGGGATGTCTCGTTCAAACGCTCCGAGTGTAAAAAGAGGAGCAGGAAACCATGGCAACCGGGAGGGGATCTTACCGTAGAGCTGATTGATCGACGCACGAGACAGATCTCCGTTTCCTGCCCAGGTGAGAGTTCAGGTACACACACACACACACACACACACACACACACACACACACGTAGACTGTACAAATAATAATAATTAGATCTGATTGATGTGTTACTGCTGCATGTTTTCACGCATTGGGTAGGAACAATGTAAAGATTAATAACTACAAATATACATAGCAACAGTATACAGATATATGTATATAACATATCTATTTAATATAAAGTACAAATAAAATAGAAGAGAAATATGACAAAATTGACACATTTTTATTTCCCAAAAAAACGACAAAGTCCTCCAAGAAATGATTTATCAGAAAGCCAGAACACAGGAGTTATGAGGTGTATTTGTTTGTGTAATTCATTTACATCCAATGGTTGTTGTTGATATATTTAAGATAGATAACAATATCACAAAACTGCCTCCAGAAAAGTGAGATGATTAAAAACAGGAAATAAACTGAAGAATAAAAGACGCACACGTAGAAAAATACATTTCTTTCTTCCTGCGCATCCATCCGTGATAATTCCTCTGCATGGACGGACACACACACACACACACACACACACACACACACACAGTAGGGTGGAAGACGCATGCTTCACTGAACGATTACACACACGGCCAACAAATGTCAATTCCAACCAGCGCGTGTGTGTGTGTGTGTGTGTGTGTGTGTGTGTGTGTGTGTGTGTGTGTGTGGTGTGCTAACATGTATCAACATAACGAGTTCCTACATGAAACAATATCATATAAACACACACACTTTTGCAGAAGATGTTATTAATGTTTTTATTCTACAGACTTCACTCTCATTAAATCTTTATCCGTGCAAAATCAATTATGCATCTCTCACACACACACACACACACACACACACACACACACACACACACACACACACACACACACACACACACACACACACACACACACACACACACACACACACACACACACACACACACACACACACACACACACACACACACACACACACACACACACACACACACACACACACACACACACACACACACACACACACACACTCTGACCCAGTTTTTATTCTTGGGTGCTTTTATGATATTTTCATATCTTTCTGCCTCGCTCTGGTTTTGTCTTGCAGGTGCAGCTTCCTGCTGAAGAATGTCTTCCTCTTCCTCTTCCTCTTCTTCTTCTTCTTCTTCTTCTTCTTCTTGTCCCTCTTCCTCCTCGCTGCCCTACTTCTGTCCTCGCTGTGGAGACGGTTTTCGTTTCTCGTCCGTACCTGAGCTCCGTGTTCACCTGGTCAGCCGACACACCTACGAGACCCTGCTGGTGCTGTCACAGGTAACATCAACCATACTTTAAAGAGTCCTCTCCTGCTGATGTTCAGGTGTATATCAGTATGTAGTGCCTCTACTTTAAAGAGTCCTCTCCTGCTGATGTTCTGGTGTATATCAGTATGTAGTGTCTCTACTTTAAAGAGTCCTCTCCTGCTGATGTTCAGGTGTATATCAGTATGTAGTGCCTCTACTTTAAAGAGTCCTCTCCTGCTGATGTTCAGGTGTATATCAGTATGTAGTGTCTCTACTTTAAAGAGTCCTCTCCTGCTGATGTTCAGGTGTATATCAGTATGTAGTGTCTCTACTTTAAAGAGTCCTCTCCTGCTGATGTTCAGGTGTATATCAGTATGTAGTGTCTCTACTTTAAAGAGTCCTCTCCTGCTGATGTTCAGGTGTATATCAGTATGTAGTGTCTCTACTTTAAAGAGTCCTCTCCTGCTGATGTTCAGGTGTATATCAGTATGTAGTGTCTCTACTTTAAAGAGTCCTCTCCTGCTGATGTTCAGGTGTACATCAGTATGTAGTGTCTCTACTTTAAAGAGTCCTCTCCTGCTGATGTTCAGGTGTATATCAGTATGGAGTGTCTCTACTTTAAAGAGTCCTCTCCTGCTGATGTTCAGGTGTATATCAGTATGTAGTGTCTCTACTTTAAAGAGTCCTCTCCTGCTGATGTTCAGGTGTATATCAGTATGTAGTGTCTCTACTTTAAAGAGTCCTCTCCTACTGATGTTCAGGTGTATATCAGTATGTAGTGTCTCTACTTTAAAGAGTCCTCTCCTGCTGATGTTCAGGTGTATATCAGTGTGTAGTGTCTCTACTTTAAAGAGTCCTCTCCTGCTGATGTTCAGGTGTATATCAGTATGTAGTGTCTCTACTTTAAAGAGTCCTGTCCTGCTGATGTTCAGGTGTATATCAGTATGTAGTGTCTCTACTTTAAAGAGTCCTCTCCTGCTGATGTTCAGGTGTATATCAGTATGTAGTGTCTCTACTTTAAAGAGTCCTCTCCTGCTGATGTTCAGGTGTATATCAGTATGTAGTGTCTCTACTTTAAAGAGTCCTCTCCTGCTGATGTTCAGGTGTATATCAGTATGTAGTGTCTCTACTTTAAAGAGTCCTCTCCTACTGATGTTCAGGTGTATATCAGTATGTAGTGTCTCTACTTTAAAGAGTCCTCTCCTGCTGGTGTTCAGGTGTATATCAGTATGTAGTGTCTCTACTTTAAAGAGTCCTCTCCTGCTGATGTTCAGGTGTATATCAGTATGTAGTGTCTCTACTTTAAAGAGTCCTCTCTTGCTGATGTTCAGGTGTATATCAGTATGTAGTGTCTCTACTTTAAAGAGTCCTCTCCTGCTGATGTTCAGGTGTATATCAGTATGTAGTGTCTCTACTTTAAAGAGTCCTCTCCTGCTGATGTTCAGGTGTATATCAGTATGTAGTGTCTCTACTTTAAAGAGTCCTCTCCTACTGATGTTCAGGTGTATATCAGTATGTAGTGTCTCTACTTTAAAGAGTCCTCTCCTGCTGGTGTTCAGGTGTATATCAGTATGTAGTGTCTCTACTTTAAAGAGTCCTCTCCTGCTGATGTTCAGGTGTATATCAGTATGTAGTGTCTCTACTTTAAAGAGTCCTCTCCTGCTGATGTTCAGGTGTATATCAGTATGTAGTGTCTCTACTTTAAAGAGTCCTGTCCTGCTGATGTTCAGGTGTATATCAGTATGTAGTGTCTCTACTTTAAAGAGTCCTCTCCTGCTGATGTTCAGGTGTATATCAGTATGTAGTGTCTCTACTTTAAAGAGTCCTCTCCTGCTGATGTTCAGGTGTATATCAGTATGTAGTGTCTCTACTTTAAAGAGTCCTCTCCTGCTGATGTTCAGGTGTATATCAGTATGTAGTGTCTCTACTTTAAAGAGTCCTCTCCTGCTGATGTTCAGGTGTATATCAGTATGTAGTGTCTCTACTTTAAAGAGTCCTCTCCTGCTGATGTTCAGGTGTACATCAGTATGTAGTGTCTCTACTTTAAAGAGTCCTCTCCTGCTGATGTTCAGGTGTATATCAGTATGGAGTGTCTCTACTTTAAAGAGTCCTCTCCTGCTGATGTTCAGGTGTATATCAGTATGTAGTGTCTCTACTTTAAAGAGTCCTCTCCTGCTGATGTTCAGGTGTATATCAGTATGTAGTGTCTCTACTTTAAAGAGTCCTCTCCTACTGATGTTCAGGTGTATATCAGTATGTAGTGTCTCTACTTTAAAGAGTCCTCTCCTGCTGATGTTCAGGTGTATATCAGTGTGTAGTGTCTCTACTTTAAAGAGTCCTCTCCTGCTGATGTTCAGGTGTATATCAGTATGTAGTGTCTCTACTTTAAAGAGTCCTGTCCTGCTGATGTTCAGGTGTATATCAGTATGTAGTGTCTCTACTTTAAAGAGTCCTCTCCTGCTGATGTTCAGATGTATATCAGTATGTAGTGTCTCTACTTTAAAGAGTCCTCTCCTGCTGATGTTCAGGTGTATATCAGTATGTAGTGTCTCTACTTTAAAGAGTCCTCTCCTGCTGATGTTCAGGTGTATATCAGTATGTAGTGTCTCTACTTTAAAGAGTCCTCTCCTACTGATGTTCAGGTGTATATCAGTATGTAGTGTCTCTACTTTAAAGAGTCCTCTCCTGCTGGTGTTCAGGTGTATATCAGTATGTAGTGTCTCTACTTTAAAGAGTCCTCTCCTGCTGATGTTCAGGTGTATATCAGTATGTAGTGTCTCTACTTTAAAGAGTCCTCTCTTGCTGATGTTCAGGTGTATATCAGTATGTAGTGTCTCTACTTTAAAGAGTCCTCTCCTGCTGATGTTCAGGTGTATATCAGTATGTAGTGTCTCTACTTTAAAGAGTCCTCTCCTGCTGGTGTTCAGGTGTATATCAGTATGTAGTGTCTCTACTTTAAAGAGTCCTCTCCTGCTGATGTTCAGGTGTATATCAGTATGTAGTGTCTCTACTTTAAAGAGTCCTCTCCTGCTGGTGTTCAGGTGTATATCAGTGTGTAGTGTCTCTACTTTAAAGAGTCCTCTCCTGCTGGTGTTCAGGTGTATATCAGTATGTAGTGTATCTACTTTAAAGAGTCCTCTCCTCTCAGGGTCGTGTCCGGAGCTCCAGCGTTCTGCTCCCCCTCCCTGGTCTCGTTTTACCCCAGAAACAGAGCTCCACTCTGGGCCTCTCCCTCCAGATGGACCTGGCCTCCTTCGGGGATCCTCCAGAGGACCTCTCCAAAGCTCTGGCTCTCCCCCAGTCTGTGCAGCCTTTCCTGGATACGAAGCTACGTGAAGTGGGGGTCCTGAACCTGGAGGTCATTGACATCGGGCTGGAAGAGCGTCTGGGACTCGGAGTGGATCTTAAAATCGGACGGATGTTTGCGGAGGTCGAGGAGAGGGTGAACCGACGAGTGTTTCGACTGAAGGCGGAGCTTCGGAAGAGGGAGGTGGAGCTAGAGAAAGAGAGGCGGGGCCGAGAGAGGCTGAAGAGCCAGAAACAGGAAGTGGAGGAGCGGGCGTCGTACCTGTCCAGACAGGTGGGCGCTGCTGGGGGATTACAGATTACTGGAGCTGAAATTAAAACGTGTTTTTTTTCAACAATATGCAGATTATTTGATCACTAAACAGTATAAATGTCAAAAAGGGTCCAGAAAGTATGTGCTAAACATTTTTTAGGTGATTAATCTCTAAAGGGTATCTGAAAAATATTCATTTTAAATATCGGAAAAATATGTAAAAAATCCCACAAAAATATATGAAATATCTGAAAAGTAGGTAAAACATACATTTAAAAAATATGTCCAAAACATATATGTAGAATGGATGGAAAATACACAATAATATATAAAAAACTATGTCAAAAAAATAAGACAAGTAGTTGAAAAAATATGTGATATATATATATTAGGGGTGTAACGGTACACGTACCCGTACCGAAATTATTCGGTACGGGCCCTTCGGTTCGGTTCACGTGTGTACCGAAGTGTACCGAACGAATATAACGTTAAACGTAAACAATTGAGAACGTGAACAACTTCTTGGAAGTAATCTCAGGTGCTGCGTCGCAGCATTCAGAGTAATTTGCTCACATTCGGTTCAACGCGTCATAGAGCGAGCAAGTCATTTCATTGGACGAGAGGCATACTATGAGAGCTGGTCAGAGGGATGCGTTCAAATGTAGTCAGTAATTTGAGGAAATGACGAACGCAGATAAAGTTGAGCTCGAAAATCCTCCAGCATCATTGAAGTCTCCGGTTTGCGAACATTTTGGTTTCGCAGTTACGTACAAAGAC
>JAPTMU010000458.1:95000-111992 GCA_028583405.1 Pogonophryne albipinna
AATTAACACTAGTCAGCATTATGAGTCCTGAACCCTGAAACGAGCCAGCATTATGAGTCCTGAACCCTGAAACGAGTCAGCATTATGAGTCCTGAACCCTGAAACGAGCCAGCGTTATGAGTCCTAAACCCTGAAACGAGTCAGCGTTATGAGTCCTCAACCCTGAAACGAGTCAGCATTATGAGTCCTGAACCCTGAAACGAGCCAGCATTATGAGTCCTAAACCCTGAAACGAGTCAGCGTTATGAGTCCTAAACCCTGAAACGAGTCAGCGTTATGAGTCCTCAACCCTGAAACGAGTCAGCATTGAGTCCTCAACCCTGAAACGAGTCAGCATTATGAGTCCTGAACCCTGAAACGAGCCAGCATTATGAGTCCTCAACCCTGAAACGAGTCAGCATTGAGTCCTAAACCCTGAAACGAGTCAGCATTATGAGTCCTAAACCCTGAAACGAGTCAGCATTGAGTCCTGAACCCTGAAACGAGCCAGCATTATGAGTCCTGAACCCTGAAACGAGCCAGCATTATGAGTCCTGAACCCTGAAACGAGTCAGCATTATGAGTCCTGAACCCTGAAACGAGTCAGCATTATGAGTCCTAAACCCTGAAACGAGTCAGCATTGAGTCCTAAACCCTGAAACGAGTCAGCATTATGAGTCCTGAACCCTGAAACGAGCCAGCATTATGAGTCCTGAACCCTGAAACGAGTCAGCATTGAGTCCTAAACCCTGAAACGAGTCAGCATTATGAGTCCTGAACCCTGAAACGAGCCAGCATTATGAGTCCTAAACCCTGAAACGAGTCAGCGTTATGAGTCCTCAACCCTGAAACGAGTCAGCATTGAGTCCTCAACCCTGAAACGAGTCAGCATTATGAGTCCTGAACCCTGAAACGAGCCAGCATTATGAGTCCTAAACCCTGAAACGAGTCAGCATTATGAGTCCTGAACCCTGAAACGAGCCAGCATTATGAGTCCTAAACCCTGAAACGAGTCAGCATTATGAGTCCTAAACCCTGAAACGAGTCAGCATTGAGTCCTAAACCCTGAAACGAGTCAGCATTATGAGTCCTGAACCCTGAAACGAGCCAGCATTATGAGTCCTAAACCCTGAAACGAGTCAGCATTGAGTCCTAAACCCTGAAACGAGTCAGCATTATGAGTCCTGAACCCTGAAACGAGCCAGCATTATGAGTCCTAAACCCTGAAACGAGTCAGCATTGAGTCCTAAACCCTGAAACGAGCCAGCATTATGAGTCCTAAACCCTGAAACGAGTCAGCATTGAGTCCTAAACCCTGAAACGAGTCAGCATTATGAGTCCTGAACCCTGAAACGAGCCAGCATTATGAGTCCTGAACCCTGAAACGAGTCAGCATTGAGTCCTAAACGCTGAAACGAGTCAGCATTGAGTCCTGAACCCTGAAACGAGTCAGCGTTATGAGTCCTGAACCCTGAATTTAAACCCCTTTCTGTTGTCTTCAGGTGTTCATCGAGACGCTGTTGGCGCGCGCTGACCGTGCAGAGAGACAGTTACTGCTGGCCAGCTCACACACACATCTGTACACACACACTGAACCTTACACACACACACATGGACACACACCTGCAGTCGGGTGGGGGGGGCGCAGTCTGGACGCCAGCACTGAGGACGTCCTGGCAGACAAGATGCAGGGCAGCATCGGAAACAGGGTGAGAAACACAGAAATATTAATATACTGTATATTACGGTATTCAAATATTTAATACATAAAGTATTTGTTGACACGTCCTCTCCCTGATTCCTGCAGAGGAGTTACAGCGTGTCGGGTTCCTGCAGACTGGGGGAGCAGCTGTACAGCCAACATCCCTACAGGTACCTGAACGCATCACGAGTATCACGTTTGCACCATAAGATAAATTATATTGTTCATTTTTTAAGAATAATTTGAAAAATGTTCTCGTCATTTTGCACTGTTCCCCTAATAACTCAGAATATTATTCCTTTCTATTTCTATGTAAATACTGCAATATTTGACTATATTTGTAAATATTTCTGATATTATTTTATGTTATTTTTTATGACATCACGTCAAATACTTCGTACGCGTAAACCCACCTGGCAATAAACCCGTTTCTGATTCTGATAATAATAATAATAATACATTGGATTTTTATAGCGCTAGTGCTCAAAGACGCTTTTCCTTACATTACATTATCTAGGTTTAATGTTCCTCTCCATGTTGCAGTGGTGTTTCTGGTCTGATGCGGACTTCCTCCCTGGGATCTGGAGGATGGGATGAAGAGGGGGGGCTCCAACAACATGTCCCACCCTGGACCAGAAGAGAGAGACCGAGGTACGTAAAAAAAAGTGTACATTTTGCAGATTTAGACTAAAATACGCCGACTTATAGTGGAAGTTAGCATGCTAAGCTAATTCCCGTAGAACAGTCTCATGCAAGATGCTAGCAAGGCTGCAGACAAACTTTTACTTATAATAGAATCAGAAATAATAAAATAATAAGATAAATATAATTTTTTATATAAGAAGTGAAGGTAAAGAGAGAGACCGAGGTACGTAAAAAAAAGTGTACACTTAGCAGATTTAGACTAAAATACGCTGACTTATAGTGGCAGTTAGCATGCTAAGCTAATTCCCGTAGTGCAGTCTTAAAGAGCTGCTAGTTTTGAAGGATTTATAGGTTAAGTATTTTGCAAGAAAATAAAATATGCAATGGTCTTTAAAGATAATTTATATAACATTAGCCATGGCGCCTATATTACCCACAATGCAGCAGTGGTTTGTGCTAGTAGCAGCTAATATGCATCTTTGTTGTTTTTCTTCTTCTTCTGCATGGGTACAACAATTATGTGTTTTAGATACATGTGCATTAAGTAAAGTAGAAAGGATCTTCCTCTTCTGTTTCCAGGGAGCAGGAGGGAGGCCGTCAGAGGACGTGGAGCAAAAGAAACCTTCGCCAATACAGCACCGAAGAAGAAGAGGAAGAGGAGGATGAAGAAATAGAAGAACAAGAGGAGGAAGAGGAAGAATTCTGGTGCAGCGCTGAGATCAGGAGGCTCGTTTTCGCCCGGAAAAACACACCTGGCTCAGGTAAACTGTTTTATGTGTTCATGTTATTGCATCACTTCCTGTGGCCCCTTCAGAATAAAAGCCCCTCCTCTTCCTCCAGATGCCTCCCTTTCAGCAGCCCGTCCTCACCTGGCGGACATCTTGCGTTTGAGGGCGGGTCTTTTCTGCGTGTTTCCATATTTGGACGTGCGCTCGCTGCTGCACGCCGCCGAGGTCTGCTCTGATTGGCTGTTCGTTGCTAGGCACCCGGCCGTATGGACACGCCTCCGGCTGGAAAACGCCAGGGTGTCCGCTGAGGTAGGGCGGCCATCTTTGTTGAAATATCGGTCAAATATTATACATAATTAAAACATATTATTGGTCTGATACTCGAGAGAACAGAATTCTTAGTTTTTGATTTAGAACAATTTTGGTATTATATTTAAACTCCAAATTCATTCTGATAAAGGTATTATATTTATAATTTATATTTATTTTATATATATTTATTATATATTGAAAGCTGTAATTTATTTGTACAGGTAGTTTTGGCATGTGTCACCTCACAGATGGTTGTGTGTGTGTGTGTGTGTGTGTGTGTGTGTGTGTGTGTGTGTGTGTGTGTGTGTGTGTGTGTGTGTGTGTGTGTGTGTGTGTGTGTGTGTGTGTGTGTGTGTGTGTGTGTGTGTGTGTGTGTGTGTGTGTGTGTGTGTGTGTGTGTGTGTGTGTGTGTGTGTGTGTTGGTCAATGTGGTATACCCTACCATTTTACCTGACTACCCACCAGCATTGTGCGAACCTTGGTGGTGTACGTGGACTATGCCGAAGTCCGCTTAAAACTTAGAGTGTATCCATGTTTTTTAGTGTCTAACTAACATAAATCCTCATTTCTGACAAAGTCCTTTTGTACCTATGCCGAAGTCCGCTTACAATTTAAGAGTGTATCCATGTTTGTTAGTGTCTAACTAACTGAAATCCTCATTTTCTGAAAAGTCTGTTTATACCACTACGCGTGTTTTTGTAATGTATCTCAGTGTATAGAACAGCGTCGCTCAGGTGGTTTTTCGAGTGCAGGTTCATACACATTTTTGCAGTTCCATACACAATTGCGTGGGCGGTCCTTAAACAAGTCACGTGACGTCCAAGACATGCTTGCAGCTGCGTTCACAGAAGACAGAAGACTACGGAGCTACAATAGCCTACAAACAATTAAACACAAACAGGTAAGCTTGCATACTTGTAGATATTGCTTATTTTACATGATTAATGCTGCGTTCACACCGGACACGATGCGAATATTCGCTTCGCTCTAATCGAGTTTCACCGCGGCTGTCAGCTGTGTCGGGAGCTACTACAACTACAACAAAATGAACATATTTTACCGTGATTAAATTGTAATACACGTTTCTAAATGATGCCGAAGTAACAACATACTGATACCGGTTAGTAAAAACCATGAATTAATGCTTGACAAGTCTGCAGACAAGACGGCAGGCGAAAAACCTTTTAAAATGGGTATTGTCTAAGCTAACGTTGTATATGCTCTGACGGTCCACACTCACAACAACGGCCTATACAGACATAAATAAACCAGCGACTGTATTCGCCATGACACAGACAGTCTGTGGTTTGTACTTGTTTAACTTTTGTCTAGTTTCTGAACATGAGGAGCTGTGAGCTCTGAGTGCTAGCAGCTACCAGCTGATGTAATCTCGCCGCAGGTGTGTAAATGCTAGCTAGGAGTAATGCTAAAGTAGCTGTGTCGGGAGCTACTACAACTACAACACAATGAACATATTTTACCGTGATTAAATTGTAATACACGTTTCTAAATGATGCCGAAGTAACAACATACTGATACCGGTTAGTAAAAAGCATGAATTAATGCTTGACAAGTCTGCAGACAGACGGCAGGCGAAAAACCTTTTAAAATGCGTGTTTTCTAAATGGAGCTTGGCTAAGCTAACGTTATATATGCTCCGATCGTCCACACTCACAACAACGTCCTATACAGACATAAATAAACCAGCGACTGTATTCTCCATGACACAGGCAGTCTGTGGTTTGTACTTGTTTAACTTTTGTCTAGTTTCTGAACATGAGGAGCTGTGAGCTCTGAGGGCTAACAGCTACCAGCTACCAGCTGATGTAATCTCGCCGCAGGTGTGTAAATGACACTAGGAGTAATGCTAAAGAAATAATGTCGGCAGCTGTTTTGTTTTTTGATTGAAGATTAATTAATGTAGAAAGCAGCCTGGTTTGGGAAAAAACAAGGCAAGATTAGACTCCTGTCTTTTTTAGTAATGTATGATATTTCAATCACCAGAGCTGAGGACGGAAGGTATGAACTGTAGCTTATAAGGAGCCTCCGGTTTATTGAACCGGAGCCTCCCGGTAATCTTAGGTGATGTGAATGAAGAATGGACTGTCCCAGTAATTGATTGGAACGTTTTACTTAAATGGAGGTATGAACTGTTTAGGAGCCTCCGGTTTATTTATGTGATGTACACATTGTATTTAACTGGAGCTGAGGACAGGACGTATGAACCCTTACTCTTTTTCACAGCTATAATCAAAGTCAAGATGCAAAGGCGGAGACGCATCACTCCAAAAGATGACGCCCGTTTTTATATTGACACTGGAGGGGACAAAGCAGGACTTGACGTCCAATACATTAATGCCATCAAAGGTGAGTTGATCCGGAGTAAAGCGTTTGTTAACAGTAACTGTGCGGAGTCACGAGAGGCTTCTCAATACTCAAATTTCCCCGAGGGGAACCGAGGAGAGAGGAGCCGAGGAGGGGAACCGAGGAGAGAGGAGGGGAAGCAGCAGACGTTTAAAGAAATGAGAACTCCTCTCCTCTGAGCGGTGATATTAAAGCGACTAAAGCGAATAAAGCGATTATTACGTGGCAACAGCTGATGCAGCTGTTGCCACGTAATAATGAACGGACGTTTGTTTGTTCGAGACATAAGTCCAGGAGAGGAGATCACCTATAATTACGGTGATTCAGACTGGCCGTGGAGATGCAAGGTGGTCAACATTTTACTTTGTGAACTCAATATTTTCTTAAGGAAATGCTCTAACCATCACACCACATACGTAAATGCTACATATTGTCCAATGCATGCATTAGTTTTGATTATGATTATTCCGAGTCATGATTATTTCAGTATAAATATAATTTTTTTTTTTACTTCTGTTATAGTGAAACATAACTACAGGGTGTTTATTGAAATGTATAGCTGAATAACTTTAATTTCATGTTACTACAAGCTATGAATGGTTTAGAATCTTTAGGTACATGGGAAAGCACCATCCAATAATAATAACAATGTTTTTTTTGTGTGCATCTTGCAGGGTGAAGTGATGCCTCTGGAAACCTGTGCCACACAGGCCACATCTCCAAATGAGAACATTGAAGAGGTATTTTTACATTTAACATAGATTAACATGTGATCTGTATGTTAGTTTTACACGTATGTTAAGTTGTTCAGTAACATGTGGTGAAAAGCGACCACTAAGTAATGATTCATGTCATCAATGACTAAATGTAATATCTCAAATTGATGTTTTGTGGCTTACAAAAGGATCCAGTAAGGTTTTAAACTAAGTTTTCCTTTCATTCTTTCTGTCATCAGTAGGACCATTCTTTTATTCAATTCCAAATATTCTCTGCTAGTACATTTTTGACTTTGTTTATTGATCCTTCTCTTTGTGTTTTATCTGCTACAGATGGTGAAGAACAGCGACTGCACTGAGAGCTACATGAAGACGACAGGTCCAGTGCTTTCTCCCCTCAGTAGAGCTGAAAAGGTACTTTACATTTAAATACTACTTGATTTGATCTATTTACATACCCACATGTTTCTTTGGGCTGTGTGTGTGTATGCAGTAGTCTGAATATCATATGGTTTATAGAGACAATGGTATGTGAGGACATTGTCTTCAAACGCTTTTCAAAGTGTAAGTCAGTATCTTGAGTGTATGTGTATCAATCTGAGAACAACAGGGACATGGTTTAGGAGGTCCTGGCTGTTAAAGGGGCCATGTCGTCAGGTGGCGTTGATAGTGGCATTCATCTGAGTTTAACTCGTACTTGCACTGCCTGCATGTGATCTGTATGTTAGTTTTACATGTTAAGTTGTTCAGTAACATGTGGTGAAAAGCGACCACTAAGTAATGATTCATGTCATCAATGACTAAATGTAATATCTCAAATGGATGTTTTGTGGCTTACAAAAGGATCCAGTAAGGTTTTAAACTAAGTTTTCCTTTCATTCTTTCTGTCATCAGTAGGACCATTCTTTTATTCAATTCCAAATATTCTCTGCTAGTACATTTTTGACTTTGTTTATTGATCCTTCTCTTTGTGTTTTATCTGCTACAGATGGTGAAGAACAGCGACTGCACTGAGAGCTACATGAAGACGACAGGTCCAGTGCTTTCTCCCCTCAGTAGAGCTGAAAAGGTACTTTACATTTAAATACTACTTGATTTGATCTATTTACATACCCACATGTTTCTTTGGGCTGTGTGTGTGTATGCAGTAGTCTGAATATCATATGGTTTATAGAGACAATGGTATGTGAGGACATTGTCTTCAAACGCTTTTCAAAGTGTAAGTCAGTATCTTGAGTGTATGTGTATCAATCTGAGAACAACAGGGACATGGTTTAGGAGGTCCTGGCTGTTAAAGGGGCCATGTCGTCAGGTGGCGTTGATAGTGGCATTCATCTGAGTTTTAACTCGTACTTGCACTGCCTGCATGTGATCTGTATGTTAGTTTTACATGTTAAGTTGTTCAGTAACATGTGGTGAAAAGCGACCACTAAGTAATGATTCATGTCATCAATGACAAGATATAATGTAAACTAATGTAGTATATCCTGAATTCCTAAGTGAAAAGTAGGTTTAAGGATTATACTTTTCACAACCTAAGACCTCTAATCATTTGGGCTGTTGAGTGAATGCAGAACTGCATTGGATTTCAGAAACACAACCATAAATGCTTTCATGTAATGTTTTTTTGTGTGTGTGTTTGCATCTTGCAGGGTCTTGATGAAGTGATGCCTCTGGAAACCTGTGGAGCCACATCTCCAAATGAGAACATTGAATCTGCAATCTGGTTGAAGGCAAAGTACTTGATGAACGAACAGTACAAAATATAAGAGACTTTGTTCGCAATCGCGGCATTGCTCGAAAGAGGCAGTCACAGTGAAACCATCAGTTTTGTTTTGTATTATGTTGTGGTTATCCTGATGACTAACGTTTTATACTGCACCTATGTTCAACAAACGGGTTGACAGAGATTATGCTGTATATGTTATATTCCTGGCCATTTTGTTTTGTGGCCATAAAACAAAAAAAAGCCTTTGATTTGGGTTATTTACCAATTTTATTTTGTGTTAAACCAAGGATTTGATGCTCTTATTTGTATCCAATGTGTTTTTTGAGACAATTGCAAATTGGTTTAAATTGTATACTATTCAGATGTGTCCTGTGTTATAATGTTGTGGTAAGTTGGATACAAATTGCGTTATAATAGGAAAGCTATGAAACATTTTGGATGTTATCCAGGCCATTTTGTTTTGTGGCCGAAAAAACGATTGTGGTAAGCTGTCTGTCAATCTGTATGTCTCTGTCTGTGTAGCTGTTTGTCTGTCTGTAAGCTGTCTGTGTAGCTGTTTGTCTGTAAGCTGTCTCTCTGGTCGATCTGTATGTCTCTGTCTGTAAGCTGTCTGTGTAGCTGTCTGTCTGTAAGCTGTCTCTCTGTCGATCTGTATGTCTCTCTGTCTGTGTAGCTGTTTGTCTGTCTGTAAGCTGTCTGTGTAGCTGTCTGTCTGTAAGCTGTCTCTCTGTCGATCTGTATGTCTCTCTGTCTGTGTAGCTGTTTGTCTGTCTGTAAGCTGTCTGTGTAGCTGTTTGTCTGTAAGCTGTCTCTCTGTCGATCTGTATGTCTCTCTGTCCTGTCTGTAAGCTGTCTGTGTAGCTGTTTGTCTGTAAGCTGTCTCTCTGTCGATCTGTATGTCTCTCTGTCTGTCTGTAAGCTGTCTGTGTAGCTGTCTGTCTGTAAGCTGTCTCTCTGTCGATCTGTATGTCTCTCTGTCTGTGTAGCTGTTTGTCTGTAAGCTGTCTCTCTGTCGATCTGTATGTCTCTCTGTCTGTGTAGCTGTTTGTCTGTCTGTAAGCTGTCTCTCTGTCGATCTGTATGTCTCTGTCTGTGTAGCTGTTTGTCTGTCTGTAAGCTGTCTGTGTAGCTGTCTCTCTGTCGATCTGTATGTCTCTCTGTCTGTGTAGCTGTTTGTCTGTAAGCTGTCTCTCTGTCGATCTGTATGTCTCTCTGTCTGTGTAGCTGTTTGTCTGTCTGTAAGCTGTCTCTCTGTCAATCTGTATGTCTCTGTCTGTGTAGCTGTTTGTCTGTCTGTAAGCTGTCTGTGTAGCTGTCTGTAAGCTGTCTCTCTGTCGATCTGTATGTCTCTCTGTCTGTGTAGCTGTTTGTCTGTCT
Organism: Pogonophryne albipinna; assembly: GCA_028583405.1. Taxonomy (NCBI): domain Eukaryota; kingdom Metazoa; phylum Chordata; class Actinopteri; order Perciformes; family Artedidraconidae; genus Pogonophryne; species Pogonophryne albipinna. Next base: position 104,553 of record JAPTMU010000458.1, read on the forward strand.
GTAAGCTGTCTCTCTGTCGATCTGTATGTCTCTTTGTCTGTAAGCTGTCTGTGTAGCTGTTTGTCTGTAAGCTGTCTCTCTGTCGATCTCTCTGTCTCTCTGTCTGTGTAGCTGTTTGTCTGTCTGTAAGCTGTCTCTCTGTCGATCTGTATGTCTCTTTGTCTGTAAGCTGTCTCTCAGTTTGTCTGTCTGTAAGCTGTCTTTCTGTCTGTCGATCTGTATGTGTAGCTGTTTGTCTGTCTGTCGATCTGTATGTGTAGCTGTTTGTCTGTCTGTAAATTGTCTGTGTCGATCTGTATGTCGCTGCCTGTGTAGCTGTTTGTTAATTTTACAATTAAAATGACTGCTCCCATGATGCTGTGTCCTGTCAGGTTGTGTATGTATGTAAATTTGGAGGGTTGTGGGAGTGGCCTTATCGTCCCTTTAAAGACCCCATAGTGTTTTTTGGTCCTTATAAGTCACACTTTTGTCAAAAGACAAATGTCTGTGTATACCACAATATAAGTAGGTGGTGTGTGTAACCGTTCTAAAGGGTGTATCAGCTATCTAAAGTGAGCTGATTTTTTTTCAGATTTTTTAGAGTACTTTGACCCAACTCCCATAGCTGTAGGACCTCAGGAAAGGGTAGCCCATCTAAACCACCACCGAGCCGGTTGAGGGAAATAGTCTGGCTATAACATAGAAACCCGTATGTGTGTGTGTGTGTGTGTGTGTGTGTGTGTGTGTGTGTGTGTGTGTGTGTGTGTTGGTCAATGTGGTATACCCTACCATTTTACCTGACTACCCACCAGCATTGTGCGAACCTTGGTGGTGTACGTGGACTATGCCGAAGTCCGCTTAAAACTTAGAGTGTATCCATGTTTTTTAGTGTCTAACTAACATAAATCCTCATTTCTGACAAAGTCCTTTGTACCTATGCCGATGTCCGCTTACAATTTAAGAGTGTATCCATGTTTGTTAGTGTCTAACTAACTGAAATCCTCATTTTCTGAAAAGTCTGTTTATACCACTACGCGTGTTTTTGTAATGTATCTCAGTGTATAGAACAGCGTCGCTCAGGTGGTTTTTCGAGTGCAGGTTCATACACATTTTTGCAGTTCCATACACAATTGCGTGGGCGGTCCTTAACAAGTCACGTGACGTCCAAGACATGCTTGCAGCTGCGTTCACAGAAGACAGAAGACTACGGAGCTACAATAGCCTACAAACAATTAAACACAAACAGGTAAGCTTGCATACTTGTAGATATTGCTTATTTTACATGATTAATGCTGCGTTCACACCGGACACGATGCGAATATTCGCTTCGCTCTAATCGAGTTTCACCGCGGCTGTCAGCTGTGTCGGGAGCTACTACAACTACAACAAAATGAACATATTTTACCGTGATTAAATTGTAATACACGTTTCTAAATGATGCCGAAGTAACAACGTACTGATACCGGTTAGTAAAAACCATGATTAATGCTTGACAAGTCTGCAGACAAGACGGCAGGCGAAAAACCTTTTAAAATGGGTATTGTCTAAGCTAACGTTGTATATGCTCTGACGGTCCACACTTACAACAACGGCCTATACAGACATAAATAAACCAGCGACTGTATTCGCCATGACACAGACAGTCTGTGGTTTGTACTTGTTTAACTTTTGTCTAGTTTCTGAACATGAGGAGCTGTGAGCTCTGAGTGCTAGCAGCTACCAGCTGATGTAATCTCGCCGCAGGTGTGTAAATGCTAGCTAGGAGTAATGCTAAAGTAGCTGTGTCGGGAGCTACTACAACTACAACACAATGAACATATTTTACCGTGATTTAATTGTAATACATGTTTCTAAATGATGCCGAAGTAACAACATACTGATACCGGTTAGTAAAAACCATGAATTAATGCTTGACAAGTCTGCAGACAGACGGCAGGCGAAAAACCTTTTAAAATGCGTGTTTTCTAAATGGAGCTTGGCTAAGCTAATGTTATATATGCTCCGACCGTCCACACTCACAACAACGGCCTATACAGACATAAATAAACCAGCGACTGTATTCTCCATGACACAGACAGTCTGTGGTTTGTACTTGTTTAACTTTTGTCTAGTTTCTGAACATGAGGAGCTGTGAGCTCTGAGGGCTAACAGCTACCAGCTACCAGCTGATGTAATCTCGCTGCAGGTGTGTAAATGACACTAGGAGTAATGCTAAAGAAATAATGTCGGCAGCTGTTTTGTTTTTTGATTGAAGATTAATTAATGTAGAAAGCAGCCTGGTTTGGGAAAAAACAAGGCAAGATTAGACTCCTGTCTTTTTTAGTAATGTATGATATTTCAATCACCAGAGCTGAGGACGGAAGGTATGAACTGTAGCTTATAAGGAGCCTCCGGTTTATTGAACCGGAGCCTCCCGGTAATCTTAGGTGATGTGAATGAAGAATGGACTGTCCCAGTAATTGATTGGAACGTTTTACTTAAATGGAGGTATGAACTGTTTAGGAGCCTCCGGTTTATTTATGTGATGTACACATTGTATTTAACTGGAGCTGAGGACAGGACGTATGAACCCTTACTCTTTTTCACAGCTATAATCAAAGTCAAGATGCAAAGGCGGAGACGCATCACTCCAAAAGATGACGCCCGTTTTTATATTGACACTGGAGGGGACAAAGCAGGACTTGACGTCCAATACATTAATGCCATCAAAGGTGAGTTGATCCGGAGTAAAGCGTTTGTTAACAGTAACTGTGCGGAGTCACGAGAGGCTTCTCAATACTCAAATTTCCCCGAGGGGAACCGAGGAGAGAGGAGCCGAGGAGGGGAACCGAGGAGAGAGGAGGGGAAGCAGCAGACGTTTAAAGAAATGAGAACTCCTCTCCTCTGAGCGGTGATATTAAAGCGACTAAAGCGAATAAAGCGATTATTACGTGGCAACAGCTGATGCAGCTGTTGCCACGTAATAATGAACGGACGTTTGTTTGTTCGAGACATAAGTCCAGGAGAGGAGATCACCTATAATTACGGTGATTCAGACTGGCCGTGGAGATGCAAGGTGGTCAACATTTTACTTTGTGAACTCAATATTTTCTTAAGGAAATGCTCTAACCATCACACCACATACGTAAATGCTACATATTGTCCAATGCATGCATTAGTTTTGATTATGATTATTCCGAGTCATGATTATTTCAGTATAAATATTATAAATATAATTTTTTTTTTACTTCTGATATAGTGAAACATAACTACAGGGTGTTTATTGAAATGTATAGCTGAATAACTTTAATTTCATGTTACTACAAGCTATGAATGGTTTAGAATCTTTAGGTACATGGGAAAGCACCATCCAATAATAATAACAATGTTTTTTTGTGTGCATCTTGCAGGGTGAAGTGATGCCTCTGGAAACCTGTGCCACACAGGCCACATCTCCAAATGAGAACATTGAAGAGGTATTTTTACATTTAACATAGATTAACATGTGATCTGTATGTTAGTTTTACATGTTAAGTTGTTCAGTAACATGTGGTGAAAAGCGACCACTAAGTAATGATTCATGTCATCAATGACTACCGTAAATGTAATATCTCAAATGGATGTTTTGTGGCTTACAAGAGGATCCAGTAAGGTTTTAAACTAAGTTTTCCTTTCATTCTTTCTGTCATCAGTAGGACCATTCTTTTATTCAATTCCAAATATTCTCTGCTAGTACATTTTTGACTTTGTTTATTGATCCTTCTCTTTGTGTTTTATCTGCTACAGATGGTGAAGAACAGCGACTGCACTGAGAGCTACATGAAGATGACAGGTCCAGTGCTTTCTCCCATCAGTAGAGCTGAAAAGGTACTTTACATTTAAATACTACTTGATTTGATCTATTTACATACCGACATGTTTCTTTGGGCTGTGTGTGTGTATGCAGTAGTCTGAATATCATATGGTTTATAGAGACAATGATATGTGAGGACATTGTCTTCAAACGCTTTTCAAAGTGTAAGTCAGTATCTTGAGTGTATGTGTATCAATCTGAGAACAACAGGGACATGGTTTAGGAGGTCCTGGCTGTTAAAGGGGCCATGTCGTCAGGTGGCGTTGATAGTGGCATTCATCTGAGTTTAACTCGTACTTGCACTGCCTGCATGTGATCTGTATGTTAGTTTTACATGTTAAGTTGTTCAGTAACATGTGGTGAAAAGCGACCACTAAGTAATGATTCATGTCATCAATGACTAAATGTAATATCTCAAATGGATGTTTTGTGGCTTACAAAAGGATCCAGTAAGGTTTTAAACTAAGTTTTCCTTTCATTCTTTCTGTCATCAGTAGGACCATTCTTTTATTCAATTCCAAATATTCTCTGCTAGTACATTTTTGACTTTGTTTATTGATCCTTCTCTTTGTGTTTTATCTGCTACAGATGGTGAAGAACAGCGACTGCACTGAGAGCTACATGAAGACGACAGGTCCAGTGCTTTCTCCCCTCAGTAGAGCTGAAAAGGTACTTAACATTTAAATACTACTTGATTTGATCTATTTACATACTGACATGTTTCTTTGGGCTGTGTGTGTGTATGCAGTAGTCTGAATATCATATGGTTTATAGAGACAATGGTATGTGAGGACATTGTCTTCAAACGCTTTTCAAAGTGTAAGTCAGTATCTTGAGTGTATGTGTATCAATCTGAGAACAACAGGGACATGGTTTAGGAGGTCCTGGCTGTTAAAGGGGCCATGTCGTCAGGTGGCGTTGATAGTGGCATTCATCTGAGTTTAACTCGTACTTGCACTGCCTGCATGTGATCTGTATGTTAGTTTTACATGTTAAGTTGTTCAGTAACATGTGGTGAAAAGCGACCACTAAGTAATGATTCATGTCATCAATGACAAGATATAATGTAAACTAAATGTAGTATATCCTGAATTCCTAAGTGAAAAGTAGGTTTAAGGATTATACTTTTCACAACCTAAGACCTCTAATCATTTGGGCTGTTGAGTGAATGCAGAACTGCATTGGATTTCAGAAACACAACCATAAATGCTTTCATGTAATGTTTTTTTGTGTGTGTGTTTGCATCTTGCAGGGTCTTGATGAAGTGATGCCTCTGGAAACCTGTGGAGCCACATCTCCAAATGAGAACATTGAATCTGCAATCTGGTTGAAGGCAAAGTACTTGATGAACGAACAGTACAAAATATAAGAGACTTTGTTCGCAATCGCGGAATTGCTCGAAAGAGGCAGTCACAGTGAAACCATCAGTTTTGTTTTGTATTATGTTGTGGTTATCCTGATGACTAACGTTTTATACTGCACCTATGTTCAACAAACGGGTTGACAGAGATTATGCTGTATATGTTATATTCCTGGCCATTTTGTTTTGTGGCCATAAAACTAAAAAAAGCCTTTGATTTGGGTTATTTACCAATTTTATTTTGTGTTAAACCAAGGATTTGATGCTCTTATTTGTATCCAATGTGTTTTTTGAGACAATTGCAAATTGGTTTAAATTGTATACTATTCAGATGTGTCCTGTGTTCTAATGTTGTGGTAAGTTGGATACAAATTGCGTTATAATAGGAAAGCTATGAAACATTTTGGATGTTATCCAGCCCATTTTGTTTTGTGGCCGAAAAAACGATTGTGGTAAGCTGTCTGTCAATCTGTATGTCTCTGTCTGTGTAGCTGTTTGTCTGTCTGTAAGCTGTCTGTGTAGCTGTTTGTCTGTAAGCTGTCGATCTGTATGTCTCTCTGTCTGTGTAGCTGTTTGTCTGTCTGTAAGCTGTCTGTGTAGCTGTTTGTCTGTAAGCTGTCTCTCTGTCGATCTGTATGTCTCTCTGTCTGTGTAGCTGTTTGTCTGTCTGTACGCTGTCTGTGTAGCTGTTTGTCTGTAAGCTGTCTCTCTGTCGATCTGTATGTCTCTCTGTCTGTCTGTAAGCTGTCTGTGTAGCTGTCTGTCTGTAAGCTGTCTCTCTGTCGATCTGTATGTCTCTGTGTAGCTGTTTGTCTGTAAGCTGTCTCTCTGTCGATCTGTATGTCTCTCTGTCTGTGTAGCTGTTTGTCTGTCTGTAAGCTGTCTCTCTGTCGATCTGTATGTCTCTGTCTGTGTAGCTGTTTGTCTGTCTGTAAGCTGTCTGTGTAGCTGTCTGTCTGTAAGCTGTCTCTCTGTCGATCTGTATGTCTCTCTGTCTGTGTAGCTGTTTGTCTGTAAGCTGTCTCTCTGTCGATCTGTATGTCTCTCTGTCTGTGTAGCTGTTTGTCTGTCTGTAAGCTGTCGATCTGTATGTCTCTGTCTGTGTAGCTGTTTGTCTGTAAGCTGTCTGTGTAGCTGTTTGTCTGTAAGCTGTCTCTCTGTCGATCTCTCTGTCTCTCTGTCTGTGTAGCTGTTTGTCTGTCTGTAAGCTGTCTCTCTGTCGATCTGTATGTCTCTGTCTGTGTAGCTGTTTGTCTGTCTGTAAGCTGTCTGTGTAGCTGTTTGTCTGTAAGCTGTCTCTCTGTCGATCTGTATGTCTCTCTGTCTGTCTGTAAACTGTCTGTGTAGCTGTTTGTCTGTAAGCTGTCTCTCTGTCGATCTGTATGTCTCTCTGTCTGTCTGTAAGCTGTCTGTGTAGCTGTCTGTCTGTAAGCTGTCTCTCTGTCGATCTGTATGTCTCTGTGTAGCTGTTTGTCTGTAAGCTGTCTCTCTGTCGATCTGTATGTCTCTCTGTCTGTGTAGCTGTTTGTCTGTCTGTAAGCTGTCTCTCTGTCGATCTGTATGTCTCTGTCTGTGTAGCTGTTTGTCTGTCTGTTAGCTGTCTGTCTGTAAGCTGTCGATCTGTCGATCTGTATGTCTCTCTGTCTGTGTAGCTGTTTGTCTGTAAGCTGTCTCTCTGTCGATCTGTATGTCTCTCTGTCTGTGTAGCTGTTTGTCTGTCTGTAAGCTGTCGATCTGTATGTCTCTGTCTGTGTAGCTGTTTGTCTGTAAGCTGTCTGTGTAGCTGTTTGTCTGTAAGCTGTCTCTCTGTCGATCTCTCTGTCTCTCTGTCTGTGTAGCTGTTTGTCTGTCTGTAAGCTGTCTCTCTGTCGATCTGTATGTCTCTGTCTGTGTAGCTGTTTGTCTGTCTGTAAGCTGTCTGTGTAGCTGTTTGTCTGTAAGCTGTCTCTCTGTCGATCTCTCTGTCTCTCTGTCTGTGTAGCTGTTTGTCTGTCTGTAAGCTGTCTCTCTGTCGATCTGTATGTCTCTTTGTCTGTAAGCTGTCTCTCAGTTTGTCTGTCTGTAAGCTGTCTTTCTGTCTGTCGATCTGTATGTGTAGCTGTTTGTCTGTCTGTAAATTGTCTGTGTCGATCTGTATGTCGCTGCCTGTGTAGCTGTTTGTTAATTTTACAATTAAAATGACTGCTCCCATGATGCTGTGTCCTGTCAGGTTGTGTATGTATGTAAATTTGGAGGGTTGTGGGAGTGGCCTTATCGTCCCTTTAAAGAC
>JAPTMU010000459.1:0-50301 GCA_028583405.1 Pogonophryne albipinna
GCATCGAGGAGGCTCTCTGGAGGAGCTCTAACCGAGGATACACTGATGGGTCCTCCACGGTCCTCCACGGCTCCTTCGTGGATGCATTTCCGGCAACAGAGATGTTTCAAAGAGTCGTGACGCACGGCCGGACTGATCTCAGCCAATGACAGCTCTGCATGCATCCCCTGGATATTATTTTATTAACTGCTTTCATCGCGACGCGATGTTTCCAGAGAGAACAGCTGTGAGGTCCGTGCAGAAAGCAGAGCAGTGTGTATAATATATATCACTCAGTAGAACAGGCCTACTCTCTTTATTTGCTGTAGTTTAGTAGATATCTACAAACAAAGAGTCGATATTTTTCTAAAACCATTTAGTGCTTCACATAATAAAATACACAACAGCTGTAGCCTGTTTTAGGAGCTGTAGGTGCGTGTGTGTGGTGTAGGTGTGTGTGGTACAGTGTGTGCGTAGATGCAGCGGACAGACAGGTCTCAGTTGGTTTGGTGTCCTCTGCTTACTTTTAATACTTGTAAATAAAACTTTTGGCCCGTAATTTATTTTCCTCATTGTAGCGACCAGAGAGGGGGGGGGGGGGATATATCCAGTCTCTGATAGTGTTACGTTATTATGAGAGTGCTCTGTTTGATTCTGAAATTGTATATATATGTATATAAATGTATATATACATATATATATGTGTGTGTGTGTGTGTGTGTGTCCGCATCTGTAGCCTGTTATTGTCTCATTATACCGCACTGTGAATGAATCAAAGTAAATATATAAGTCATCATGAACACATCTGTCCATCAGACAGAGGGCTGCTGTGCCTCCTGTCATCATTAATGGACGTCTCTTTAAAATGACCGCTCAGAGGAGACGAGTTCTCATTCCTCTAACCGCCTGCTGCTTCCCCTCCTCTCTCCTCGGCTCCCCTCCTCGGCTCCTCGGCTCGCATCTCCTGTGGGCGGGACTAAGTCTCGAGGATAGGAGTCGAGGAGGGGAGTCGAGGAGGGGGAGTTAGAGAAATGAGAAAGGGCCATGGTCTTATGTCTGTGACCCCTCCTGTTGTTAATTGATAAGCCTGAAACATGCACTTGTCAAGGTTCAGAGGCAAATTTTAGCAAATATGGCAGTAGCCATCGATCATCTTAAGATAATATAAGATAAGATATACTTTGTTGATCCCAAGTTGGGAAATGATTTTGTTACAGCAGCATACTACTTTGTTCTACTCCACTACAATTCAGAGGTTAACCTGGTATTTTTACTCCACTACATTTATTTTAGTTACTTTGCAGATTCTGATTAATGATGTGAAATATAAACAACCATCAGACTTTAGTTACACCTGAGTCAAATTCAGGGAAGGTGATTGTCAAGAGCCAAAATAAATTATGCAATATATTGGACGTTAAGTATTTTGTCAGACTTCATATTTATCTGTGGATAACCCCAACGTTTTTTTCTTATTCAAAAGGAGAACCTTAACTTAAAGTAATCTTTAATGTATAAAGCCTTATAAATAAAGCCTTATTTGTTGGTCTGTTTTTGCACATCCTCCTGTTAATATCTTTGGACGTCCTGCACTAAACTGTTTTATTGTAGAGATTAGGGATGCACGATATTGGTTTTTTGAAACCGATAACGATAACTTCCTGCTTCTCAAGACCGATACCGATAACCGATAATAATATTATATATATATATATATTAAATTTACCTGTAGTTGTTGCACACCTGGTGGTAAAAAAAAGACTAGTAGTTAGCAAATGACATGAGCATTACTACTATGAACAAAACAAAGCCAAGAACAGTTTTTGACTCTTCAAAGTGACCATATTTATTTTCCCAAATAAAGTTCTTGCCTTTTTCAAAAGCCTCGTCGATAGGTAAAAGCCCCGGTGCCTTTGCAGCTGGCTTTGGATTCGCCGCTAGTTTAGCAGCGCAGGCGTCTTCGTACGCTTTTAAACACACCATCGTAGCGATGGCGATGTTTCAGGTGACTAATCAGGTTGGAAGTATTATAGCTCGTTGCCTTTTTCCCTCCTCGTGGAACTTCTGCATTGCATTTGTTAATACAAATAGCAAGCGAACTATCTAACTCTGAAACTTTGAAATAGTCCCATACTACCGACGACATGTGTGTTTACTGTCCTGGCTTCACGGCCGCACACCATTTACGTCACAGCCAGGCATGAGTTAGGGAGCGCTGGATTTGTGAAAAACTCCCCTCTTCCTAAACCACTAATACCACAGTAATGGCAAAACGGGAGGAGCCGAGTGAAAAACAAGCGCCCCTCATCCCAATCCACCCACACCGCAGTATTTTTTTCTTTTTTCTTACCCAAAAAATATATTGTATATTATCGGGGTTATTAATACTTGTATCGGGTTTATCGGGATGATGTCATAATTCCTAATATCGGACCGATAATTATCGGGCCGATAATTATCGTGCACCACTATCAATAACGTGCTTTAACCACTAGGTTAAAAAAAACAGTGGTGTAGTTAATAAAACATAATAATATCAAACATAATATGACGATTAACTTTATTGTGAAATTCAAACAGAACGTTAAAGGAAAATAACAGTTTCAGTCCTCTCGATTTGAAGCTTATGCATTGTACCATACCGTACAACAAAATAAGTTACCATAGCTATGCGGATGACACACACATTTACGTAACAATTTCACCAGGAGACTATGCTCCAATTCAAACACTGAGTAAGTGCATTGAACAAATCAATGACTGGATGTGTCAGAACTTTCTCCAATTAAACAAAGATAAAACTGAGGTAATGGTTTTTGGAGCCAAGGCAGAACGTATAAAAGTTAGCGCTGAGCTTCAGTCTGCAATGTTCAAAACAACAGATAAAGCCAGAAATCTAGGTGTAGTCATGGACTCTGACCTGAGTTTCAACAGTCACATTAAAACAGTTACTAAATCAGCCTACTATCACCTAAAGAACATATCTAGGATTAAAAGACTAATGTCACAGCAGGATTTGGAAAGACTTGTCCATGCTTTTATCTTCAGTAGACTGGACTACTGCAATGGTGTCTTCACAGGTCTCACTAAAAAATATATTAGAAAGCTGCAGCTGATTCAGAACGCTGTTGCTCGAGTCCTCACTAGCACTAAGAAAGTGGATCAGTCCTGTTCTGAAGTCTTTACACTGGCTTCCTGGGTGTCAAAGAATAGATTTTGAAATACTGACTGCTGGTTTATAAAGCACTGAATCGGTTTAGGCCCAAAATACATTTCTGACCTCCTGCTAAATTATGAACCATCCAGATCTCTCAGGTCTTCAGGGACTGGTCAGCTTCTGTCCCCAGAGTCAGAACTAAACATGGTAAAGCAGCATTCAGTTATTATGCTCCAAATATCTGGAACAAACTCCCAGAAACCTGCAGGTCCGCTGCAACTCTGACTACTTTTAAATCCAGGCTGAAGACTTTTCTTTTTTGCCGCTGCTTTTAATTGAACTATTTACATCTTAAAACTGCACTGTAACTTTTATCCATGTATTTTTTCTTTTAATGTTTCTTTTATTATCTTTTCTTTTTAATGACTGATTTTAAATGCCATTTTCTTAATGTCTTTCGTTTTTTGTAAAGCACTTTGAATTGCCTTGTGTTTGAAAGGTGCTATATAAATAAACTTGCCTTGCCTTGCCTTGCCTTGCCTTGCCTTGCCTTGCCTGCCTTGCCTTGCCTTGCCTTGCCTTGCCTTGCCTTGCCTTGCCTTGCCTTGCCTTGCCTTGCCTTGCCTTGCCTTGCCTTGCCATGCCTTGCCATGCCTTGCCTTGCCTTGCCATGAACCTGTATAGACCTGTAACAGTCAACTGCATGAGGAGTTGGAAAGATAATGAATGAATTAATTAATTAAAATGTCGAACTCGGACTTCATTTTAAGGATATTTCGGCCAGGGATTTAGAGCTATATTTGTTTAACCACCGGATTGGTAAAACAGGAGAGTGTGTGCACCAGTCGGCCTTGATCTATGTATTCATGTCCGTGACTCTCACAGTATCTGCTGCCCACAGCTGTTTTATAGAAGGAAAACCTCCTTCACTTCATGAAATCTCTGCAGCACCAGGAGGCAGCGGGAGGGTTAACTCAGCCTCTGAGAAGATGACCGCACAGTGCCTTTCACGCACCGCCTTCACTGTGTTTACCTTCAGAATCATTAGAAAGGCTAAGAGCGACCGCAGGCTGATGTGTTTTAACCACACACACCTCTACACACACGCACGCACGCACGCACACACACACACACACACACACACACACACACACACACACGATTTAAACGCAGACTTCTGTTCCTCCATGTTTCGTTGTTATCGTTTCACTGAGCGGACCCACCTTTTTTTTCAAACTCTCCCTTTTTTTGGTCCATCTGCGGCGGTAATAGGTTTTGTGCGTTGTGATGATTCGGCTGTACCTTTAGTAATGAATATTAAATGTTCATTTGATCATTGGTTTTATTATGGAAACGTCGAGACCGGAAATACTGTTTTCAACCCGTAACTTTACATGGAGGCTCAAATCATCTTCGTAATATCTATCAAACTATAGATCCTACATATTGACTGGACGTGGATTCTAAAAGTACAATATACACTTCTCACTAGAAATCTAATCAAAAAGCGTTTTAATGGCCAAACTATCCTACAATTTAGGATTTTACAGAGATTATTTGTGAATAAACGACCATCTGTAACGTTTGCATTCAACGGGAGCACTAGAGGGCGAAAACTTTAACAAACGACATATTTGGTCGTAATAATTGGGCCTGAACAATCGGCATATTTAGGTTTAATACTTCAGGCTATTGATTCCCCTCTGAATAATAAATATGCATAAATAATAGAGAATAACTTTTTTTCTTTTCCAAGTCTTTGGAAATCCATGTGATTATGATCCATGCACAGCTTTGAGTTTGTGTGCTTGTGTATATGGCTGTCCAGCTGCATGTTCTCACACACAGACACACACACACACACCACACCACACACACAAAAACACACACAAACAAACACACACATACCTGCAGTTGTTTCACACTTTAAGATTTCCTGAGAGAAGGAGGGGGGTGAATCAAAGAGTTGCTGACATCTGAATATAAACTGCTCCTTTGAGAAATATTTCATGATATAATTAATCCATCTCGTTGCCTTTGGCTTATTTATTTAGATGCTAATGTTGTTGTTTTTTATCCTAAAGGGGTAATTATTATAATGTGCAGTTTGTTATAAATATTCAAACAAGTGTGAATTTCACTTGTGATTCAGGGTTTGTTGTTTCTTCTCTCAGTAACTCAACTGATTTGAAAAATATTGTATCACAAAGCGCAGGCAGAGAAACAGATTTCTTACGGCATGTGGGATTAGTTTGTCTGTGTAGTTGTGTGTATTGAAAGAAGAGAAGCAGCCAGGGAAAAGAAAACCAATTAGTTAATGATATCAGCGAACAACATACAATGGCATTAACCAAGAAAGTTCCAAAATCACTTTTGGACTAATTCTCTTGGTACTTATCCTTGATGAAGTAAGAGTGGTGAGCCACAAATGAAGAGTGACTTCCCAATGCTTGAACAACTCCCAGAATAACAAACAGGTGGTCAATAGATAAAGAGAAACCAATTAGGTAATAATGGCAGCGCGGTGGCTGAGTGATTTAAACGCCTGTCAGCACTTGGATGGATAATGAGGGTTTTGCATGTGTTTATTGTCTCTCGCAGGTGCTCCACTTTCCTTTCATAATGCAACGACACAGGGATTTCTTAAGAAGTAGAATCAAGCAACTGCTAGAAATCCCACGGTCACTATTTCCATAAAAGCAAATGCTTTTAATATTTTCCTAATTGAAAAAGGTTGGGCATCTTCCTTTACACTAGCCCATGTTCAACAAAGGTAACAGTGATTGTATGTCAAGTTAAGTTATGTAAGTGGCACAACCTTGTGGAGTTTAGTTAGTATTTAATGGGTTATTTTACTTATGTCAAGCCTGGGATGTTGTTGTTTTGACAGCTTTACTAAGGTAAGTGTAAACAGGTGTGCCTAATGATGTGCAGGTAGGGGCTGGGCACGGTTTAAGAAGACCTCTTCTACACCGCACCCCGATACCGGGGGAAAAACACGTCATCTGCAGGAAACAGCGTCTGAGGGCATCTTAATATTCAATAAACTATGAATGTTTTATATCCATGTAACGGGAAGAAACTCAGCCAACTGATCATTTGTATTTATTTTTTCCAAAAAAAACACAAAGCTAGCGCTGAGCCTATGAATTAGCCACGAGCGAAAAATGCTAACGGGGTGTTGCACAGAAACTCACTCATAACACCCTTATTGTAGCTGCACGCCCAACCCAGCGCCATATAGATATATATATATATCAGGGTTGCCAACTCTCACACGCATCTGGCGTGTGACACACGCTTTCACTCTCAATCTCACGCTCTCACGCTGCCAAAACTATTCTCACGCCAAAAACAAGAATACCGAAGACTAGAAACGGTTTTGAAAACTTTTGTCAGGTAGTGATTGTCTTCTCAATAGAACATCTTTGATAATGTCTTCTGGCCAATCAGAATCAAGATAACGGCGTGGTGTTGTTGCAGGAAGTCCCGACGGAGAATACTTTTGCTGTAGTACATCTCTATACGTCGATACAACATTACGTGTTAATAGAAATCAACACGTAATGAAATAAGACCCCACGGTTTGATGATTGATAGGTGTGAGGGCTGTCTTTCATTTTGACACACAGAACAATGGGGGCTATCCACCCTTATCCACAATGTAAAGTAATTCACACAGCCTCTTCCCTCTTCTCTCTGTGAGGAGCAGCAGGTTCAGCCTTCAGAACAAAGTAACTAAAAACAAAAATGGCATTCATTTATTTAAATATGTCGTGTAGTAATAGATGTATTTTTTTTTTCTCAAGAGAGTACCAGAATGTGTATTTTATGTTAGTATTTAAAAAAATCTCCTGGGGGAGAATCCCCCCAGACCCCCCTGCAGGCGTTGGTCTTTCAGCATGTCAACTCTTTCACCTGTGGGGAATTTGCAGGATTGGCTCCAGGTCGCCCTTTTTATTTACTACAAGACAAATGTGCTTTTTATTTCATACAGTTGGATTGAGACAGGAAATAATCTAAACCTCACACGTGGCGTTTCACTGTCAAGGGGAGCGTGTATGTAATTACATTGCAAATACTGGCTTGAGCCCCACCACTGTATGGGTTAGCCCTACCATAGATTACCCAACACAAATACTCTCTGGCAACTGCCGACCCGTATTGCGCAAGTGCAGATCTAAGATCCAGTAGAAATGATAAAAAAGTAAAAGTCTGCTGCTTATTGTTATACTAGGCCAAAATAGAGTGTGTTAATTAATATGTTTGGCAGTTTGAAGTAAGTCTGTAGATTTGTTTGTGTGTGTGTGTTTCATGTATAGGCCTCTCACGATAATTAATTTTGTTGGATACATTTTCCCGGAAATTATTGCGATAAACGATAATATTGTCGGCACCGTTGTATGACCATTTTAGACCACTGACATAATGATAATATATAATAATAATTGAAGTACATCCTTTCGAACTGCTAGTCACATCCTCATGTAAATCGCAATTTACTTTTTGTAAAAAAAGTCTGGGTGATTTCACTCATGTCTGTGAAAAATCACTTTTTTCAGAAGCATTCTGACTTTTCTACATCGAACTCACAGGTTTATCATTACTTTGAGAAAAAGATTATTAATGTAACCCTTTTAGAAGGGAAGATATGGTCATTTGTTCTGGGAATGTCATTTTCGAGCCTGCGACCTGTAAAACAGGCTCAGGGCTTAAGAGGTTAAGAAGATAAGTAAGATATTTCTGCTGTAAATGGCATTTATTATAATTGATGTGCTTTAAGGTATGTAATGATTGCCCATACATGAATAGTAATATCAAAAGTAACTTTACGATCCTGTATTTATGGTGTTTTCATTATTCTGTGTGATCTGGATGCTTAGCTCTCCCTTTACTTACCTGGGCAGTTGGTAGTTAATTGAGGCTTATGGGAAAGTCACATTTGGAGTGAGGGGAAGAGAAGATGACAGTTTTCTGTGAGGCTGCGGCTTCCTTTTTTCGCCTGGTGTTCTTTTTCTTTAGTCTAGTTTAGTTTTATTTCATTTTTTGTGTAATGCCAAATTATTTTCAAATTTGACATTACTCCTGCTTTCAACCTTGTTCCAGCCATCTACATGAGGTCGCAACCTCATGAGCGGCACTTTTCTCGTCAAGCACAGTATGGCTACCTGAATAGGCTTCACTCATCATCAAAACGAATGTAAGAGGGCAATCGTTTATCACTGCCTCCATTCTTTTTTCAGTAAAACGAATTATGTGGCATTGTTTGATAAAACAAGTCTTTTGCAAATGTTTGAATTGTATTCAAAAGTGGTCACATTAGAATCCCAACTGTGTGCTCCTGGCACATTTGGAGCTCCTGGTGTGATCCAATAGCAAGATGGTTTCCTATTATTAGTATTTTTACCATAAAAACAGGACTGAAGTATTTGTTATCCTATATTGCAATATCAAAATATACTGGAAAGATGGGAAAGTCTGTTTCTGGCTTAAAAAATTCTTCATAATCTGCTTCTCATTAATGTGCACCATTGCCCACAATGGCCCAATACATCTCAAGTTATAAATGGAATGATAACGTTGTTATCAATATGTCATCACACAGTGCATGTCGTCATAGGAAATTCAATAAATAAACAATGAAACAGTTATTCATTCCCTTTTTTCGTATTTTTGTTTGGTTTTCTGAAGGATATTCTGTGACAGACATTAAATTGGTGAGAAGCAAGAGGCTGATATTTCTTATTTTTTTGTTTTCTTGGCTGACAAACGAGAATGCTCATTATGTAAAGATGGAGAGGAATACATCTTCCCTAAGACATACGCAAGCAACACAATTATCTTTCCTTCTTCCAACTTCCTCAGTCTTTGCCTAAACCCTCATATTGATTAGCAACAATGGCCAACAGCCAAACTCACTTCCCCTGTTCATATCTAATCCTTCTTAGTTACGTATAGTGTAAATAGAGAGATTTTTGCAGACTTGTATTCAGTGGCGGCGCCAGAGATTTTCCCTAGGGGGTGCTGTGGGGTAGCTTGACGTTTCATAGAGGGTGCTCAAACATTAAGGGTTTCCCATTAATGCACCAGCGCTGCAGTTGAAATTTCTACTGCAACACTCCCCACACGCACACACAGTGTACCCACGACTGTTACAATGAAGGCTCGATAATCAGCTCACGGCATATAGGTGTAAGCAGGGGTAAAGTGCTATTTTTTTACAAGTGGGGGGGTGGACCGAACATCCTTAGGGGCGTTGTCGCCTCCTTTAGGGGGGTCCGGGGGCATGCTTCCCCCGGGAAGATTTTTTTTTAAATATTGAAGTTAAAAGCATCAATCTGGTGCACTTTGAGAGCAACATTAAGAGATCTATGGAGACATCTCTCAACAACACCCATATGAAACAGAACTGTAAACAGATTTTTTATTTCTTTATAGATATTTTACATATCACTCCCCTTTTTAAAACAAACCGTTTGAGACCCACTGAGATAACTAGACTAAAGTTAACTATCTAAACACTGAGAGTCCTTTACTTCACCTGAGCTGAGGTTACCTGAGACTCTCAGTCTGACAGGAGATAGTTCTCCCTCCACCTTGTTGTTGAAAAAGCTCCTTATATCCGTTAGCTTGGCTAGCTAGCACCAGATGCTAACCACAACGATCTCCAGTAGATACCATGGATGTATAATAAGAGGTAGATATCCACTGGTGGGCGAGCTCTCTTTCTCTCGCTCGCTCGTGCATGCACACAAAATGGCTCGTGCCACACACACACACACAGAGCAGAGCTTGAATGAAACACAGAGACCCAGAAGTAAGCTACTTGTATTCACGAGGCTATGCTATTATGTGCAGAATCCCTCTCGCTTTCAGGTGGTTTTGATTGAGTGTCCACACGTGGACGTTTAAGGACTAAAAAACGATCAATTTTTCACTTTGCTGTTAGCAAATAATTTGGCGCTCTAGCTAACAGGAAGTCACTCAAGTGTCACAAAGTAATTTAGCCTAGCCAAGGTCAAAAATCGAATGGGTGCTGGCCATTGGCCTAATCATATCACCTGTGTTGGCTTTATGTTTTTGGTCAAAAATGTGTTTGTTTCACATTTGCATTGATGTAATCAATAATGTTTCTAATTTAATTTAATAAAAATAATAATAATAATTTTCGAAAAAAAAAAGAAAAATCACATATTTCTTGGGGGTGCTTATGGGGGTGCTTTGGCAATCCCGGGGCTCCCCTCTGGCGCCGCCCCTGCTTGTATTCCCCTAATTCATTCATCACTTATATTCACCTTCAACAGCAGCACCGGATCAAGTCAGTCCAATAAAACATAGTTGCATTAAGTTTTAATTTTTTCGATACTTCTGAGATACACAATACATTAGTTAATCAGGTTGTCCTTCTTTCTGCACTTCCAGTCTTCAGTTCTGTCCTTTTTTGAACACGTTTTTACTTTTTCCTCTGTGTGTGTGTGTGTGTGTGTGTGTGTGTGTGTGTGTGTGTGTGTGTGTGTGTGTGTGTGTGTGTGTGTGTGCGTGCGTGCGTGCATGCGTGTGTGTGTGTGCGCGTGCGTGCGTGTGTGTGTGTGTGTCCTTCCAAAGTGCTGATCACCCTCCTCAGTGATCTTGGTGTTTCCGACAGGCCGAGTGGTTTTTATGACTCTCATTAATGAGAGGGAATGCATATGCCAGCTCTTGCATACGATGACAAACTGCTGGTCAAGTGTTCAAATCAGTGTAACATATTTTAAATATCCATTATATTTATGAGCAGTGAGCAATCTTAAATAAGTGTGTGTATGTGTGTGGCTTCGAATGTGACATTTTAATGTGAAAAATCACACTGGGAGAAAATGGTGGTACGGGTGGACAGATGTATAGCAGGCGATGCACAGACGACGATCACAGCAGTGATGTGGGAGGCTGAGAGAGTAAGCAGAGTGTGACACTATATGGGGATGTGACCCGAGGCGTTGGGGGTTTAATGGAGCCTTTTGAATATACGACATCCGGATATGTACTTAAAGCAGGATAATATGCTCTGCACACTTCATATCCTCCCAAGGAAAAAGAGGAGGCAATGTCAGCAGCAGAGTGAAGCGTGTGTGTGTGTGTGTGTGTGTGTGTGTGTGTGTGTGTGTGTGTGTGTGTGTGTGTGTGTGTGTGTGTGTGTGTGTGTGTGTGTGTGTGTGTGTGTGTGTGTGGGTGTGTGTGTGTGTGTGTGTGTGTGTGTGTGTGTGTGTGTGTGTGTGTGTGTGTGTGTGTGTGTGCGTGTGTGTGTATCTTTAATTGCTCCACTGTCCTCCTCAGGCATTGGAAATCTGTAAATGTGTTCCTGCAAAGAATATATATTATATATAAAGGGAATTGGCTGTGGCGCAGTGGATAGAGCGTTGGTGTTTGGATCAAGGGAGCACAGGTGCAATCTCCACTGCAGTCAGCATGTCGTTGTGTCCCTGAGACACTTCACCCCAAATTGCTCCTGTGGGGATTGCCCACAGTATTGAGTATGTAAGTCGCTTTGGATAAAAGCGTCTAACAAGTAACATGTAATGTAATATTAAAAATGGAAATTGAGATAAAAGGGCCATCCAGAGGCTGCAGTTTTCATCAGCACATTTTAAAGGTAAAGCAGCCTAAGAGTTTTTCTGTATCTGATCCTAATTATTTCTCATAAAGGGGAATTATCCAGCAAATTGAAGGGATGGCACTAAGATATATTGAGAAACAAACCTGTGGTCATGTCTAGCTTTTAAATGTAATTTCTTTAATGTGTTTTTAGTGTATCTCGTTGTAGTCTGTAAAACCTTTCTAATCTCATGGTTTCATTAAAACCCTTCTAGAGACTTTCAGGGATAATGCTATTAATTCCTATATAAATAATTAATAAATAAATATATTGTCTAAGAAGCCAACAAACATACAACTTGTCATAAGACATTTTATCTGTTTGATTGTGTGTATTATCTATTCATCATATTTAATAATTTATTTACTTATTTAGTGTGTTTAATTATTTATTTATTGTGGTTTTATTTATTTAATTATTTATTTACTTGTTTATTTAATTCAGAATAATGTACTTATGGTTAAAGACACAACTAGTACTGCAATCACACAGGATTTTACTTTACATGTGGTATGGGAACTTGAAATGTATAAGCTATAAAATGAATGTGTAATTTTATTGTATTTTTTAAGGATTAAGGGAAAGCTATACCAGGAATGAAGGGACAGAAGATCTCTATCGCCTTTCAGTGGAGAACAAGTGTTACTACAGTGATCATGCCAGAATACTAAGGATTTCTACTCAGTGGCCACTTTTGACCGCAATCCCAACAATTCCAATCTTTCTTTCTTTCTTCCTTTGTTAATGACACAGAAAACAATCAGAAATGCTGCCATAGGCTTTATTTTTTCACAGAGTGATCCTATGTGCACAAAATAAAAATAATCTAAATCTAGACTATAAAAACTATAAATATTTACTTCACATTACCACTGCTCCAGACATTCAAACATAACAGTCAACCTGGCCCTGTGTATTTGGCAACAAACTCTGAATATTAATGTCTCCTTTGCAATACGGACGGGAACAATCTTTTTACATTCCTGATTCTTCTCTGGACCTATCATTTGCAGATGTGTCCAGACATCCAGCATTTACTGCGTCCAAGAACTTGATCATGTGGACATTGGTCATAAACCTTTGCATCTTCCTGAGGAAAAATCCTCTCGTGTGTTGAATGAGATAGTTAGTTGGAAGGATAAGTGACACCGTCCTCCGATTGGCTGTAAACCACTTAACAACACATTGTCCATGATGGTCTGGATTTCACCTCACCTGCCCCCTTTCCTTAGCAAGTTCTCCATAGAGGTTGAAGAAATGGCAAAATTAACAAATGATCATTTAGATAAATGAAAGTCATGTTTCAGTTAGGTATATTTTACAGTTTTACAATAGTAGTTACATGCAACACCACCAAGATGGGTATACTGTACTGGTGGTGGAGTTTGATTGTGAGAACATTTCAGAAATTGTGAAAGATGTAGTCGCTGAATGTATTATGTGTCAAAGCAATGAAAAGGGGCAGTTCTGTACACACACTGTAAACTGATGAGGATAGGCTCTGCTGCATGTGGGTCATGCACTTACAAACTCAAGACACAATTCAGCATCGAGCCTTGGTCAGGGGGTCAAACAGATCTCATGGACCAGCGGCCATTTCAAATCAACCAATATAAATCTTCCACTTAGACATGGTGTTGTGACCGTGAGCAGAGTTGCAGAAACTCCAGCTCTGCATCAAATGCAGATCTAACCTCCCTCTGAGGCGCACTGCCTTTGCACAATCAGCATTTTCGTTTACGGCCATCAAGCACCGGAATACTCTTCCAGTTGAACTTAAAACCTGTACTGATTTTAACTTGTTTTCTTATGGTGCAAAAAAAACGATATTAAGCAACCAGTCATGCCAACATTAATTACACTGTCATCATCTGAGTTTTTTTTTATTTGAACTGTATCGTCATACTATATCTTAGATATTTTATTTAAGTGTATTTGAAGTGTACTGAGTATTATGTTCGTAACCTGTATTTAAATCAGGCTTTATAATTATTTGAGTGACCGAGATCATGTAAGTGTATTTCAAGTGTACTATGTATTCATTTATTGAGCTGTACTTAAATCAGGTTTTAAAATGGTTTGACTGATAGAGATCATGCAATGTTATTATTTGTTTATTGATTGTTATGAACCTGTCTGAGGACCACAGATGGAAATTAGCTATTAGCTATAATCTGGCATATTGCATCTCTTCTCTTTGCTGAGATTAATGTATTTGTATGCATGGTCCTTCTATAAATAAATAAATAAATACAAATACCTCCTGACCTAAAGAGGGTGTATAAAATAACCGGTAGATGGCCTCATTTAGGCGCACAATATACATAAAATCTGCATGAAGGGCAACATAGTAGATGTTGTATTTTAACGGTTGCCATACTGTGGCAAAAAAAATCAATGATGCTATATATATTTTGAGAAGGCACTTAAAAACCTTAATTTATGTTCAACATAATGTGCCAACTTATACATTGCCAGATAAGGCACTATATTACATCTGTGGTGATTTAAGTTCACCTTGTGTGTGTTTTATTAACGACGGCAAACCACCTCTCCCCTTTTTATTTATTGTGAGAATGAGAAACCGGTCAGGCTTTTGTGACTTAACGCGTCCAGACAGCTAACTATTGGCTCAGACTGAGTTTCTATGTATTCCAGGGGCTGACTTCAGAACAGACTGCATGCAGTGATTGACCGGATGTAACTGAAGGTCATGTGAGGTAATGTAAAGACAGTAATAAATCATGAATCCAGATGCTGTGTATCCAGACTATTTCAGGTTTAGGCTCATAAGCAACAGCTGTTCAGTAAGTGATCACTTGTGGTTGGATTTCCCCTCCTTACTCACCGTTGATGGTTTCTTTGGACAGATGCAAAAAGGTAATGCCATCTTCTTTGCCAACTATCACATTTGTCTTCCTTCCTCACTCCCTTCCAGTCTCTGTTTTCACACTTCCTGTTTCTATGGATAACAGCACACAACAAACAACAAGCTGCTTCCTCGTTTCATCTGTTTTTTTCGCTTAATAACATAATGACAAAATGGCAGATAAATGCAAGATTCAACCTCTGAAAATATGGAGATGCCCTGCTTTTTTCTGTTTAACATTATGAAAAATTGGATATTTTAGGGATTTTGACAAATAAAACTACAGTACACATTACAAGACATCAACTTTGACTTTCAGCAACTGGAATGGCACATTTTCCTATTTCATACATTTTATGGTCCAAAAAGGGAATCAAATCTGCAGACAGTATCACATCTGAATGTGTTTTCCTTTTCATCAGTTTATAGTAAATGTAATACCAGTTTGGTGATGATAAAAAGTTGGAGCAGTGTGTCAAACTGAAAGAAGTGTCTCAGTTTAGCTAGTAATCAAATAGTAGTAATAATCTAACAGATTAACCAATAGATTGACTAATAGATAGTCGTCTACATTTCATCACACCAACAGCTGTTTCTGTCTCTCCCATGTGGCTGAGACAGGACATTGCACTCCAACAGAATTTGCTAAATGGTGTGTGCGTGTGTCCCCCTTATAAAGACACACACACACACACACACAGAGATATGTCTTTGGAGTCCTGTACCATTTATGTCGACTAACGGGAGAAAAGGATAAATCTCGAGATTACTCATAATATTTTGTTATATTGCTGCTCTACGTTTCACCAAATTTGAAGCAAGCCTTTTCTCAGCTGTAACCCTTAAACTAATACTTTTCACAAGATATTGAGGACTAGTCCTGTTAGCCCATTGATAACAGCTGTCCTTGCATAGGACCAAGTTAATTTGACAAATACTAATCATGGATATGTGCAATTCACAGAGGACATCGGGAGGAGTTGGAAATGGGCAAACCGGCACATTTTTGAGCCACAGCCACAATGAAAAGCTCAAATTCTATGATGTTATACTCGTTTTTCTGTAAAAGCCAAACTATTCCTGAGTAAATGTTACCCAGTGTGTGTTTAATTATACAACAATTGTCAGAAAACCCCAAATCCAGATTTTTTATTTAAAAAGATATACATTCAAACACAGAGATGATACACAAATGGACCCGTTCACTTATAATCAAGCCAAATGAGTAATAAGGATTTTCATTGAAAGTCAACTTTTATTGTTTGGAAACAACAATTAACAGCAATTAAGAAAAATTAACCAAAGATGTGTGTGCTTGTCTTTGTCTACACAGCACAGGAGGGACATGTTGTCACAGTGTGATTTCTGCAAAGGTATTTTGCAAATGACACACATGTCGTGCTCGTCTTGTTGTCATCAGACGGCTTATACACCTGGCACCTGTTCCTCTTCCTTTCCCCCCCAGCAGCAACCTAGAGAAATTAGGATAATGATGACTTTACGGTCTTTTTGTAGATGTTAGTGCATAGTGAGAACCACTAACATGGAGATAGGATGACTGATCTTTATTAATTGCTAACAAGACAGGGACTGCTCACAATGAATAATCATTTCCATATCTCCAATGTAGTAGTTCCCCTAACGCACACACACACGCACGCACGCACACACACACAACACACACACACACACACACTGGCTGCAGCGGCATGGGGTCCTTGGCATTTGCTCCCTCCTTTCAATATGAGGGACGCAAGTGCCTTCCCCAGCTCCTCGAGGAATAGGCGCCTTTTGTAGAGCTTAGATTTGTTCTCTCAGGGAAGATCTAAAGATGACCAAGGCACTGTAGGCCGATATATCAATCACGTTGTAAAAGATGACTAAAGGCCAGCGTGCAGTCATTCTTTGGGTGCTGTTTGTCATTTAGTGGCATTGTAGTCCAGGATTATGTTTGGTTTATGATCCTCTCTGGTGCTGATTACAGCACTATTATGGAGAGTGCTCTGCATTTTGCTTATCAGCCTCAACTGGGGGTGGACGATGCAATTATTGACCTGCTGCAGCGTGCTCACTCATACCTGGATGGATCGGGTTGCACTGTGAGAATCGCCTTTTTTTATTTCTCCAGCGCATTCAACATGATCCAGCCACGGCTACTGAGTGACAAGCTGCAGGCTATGAGGGTAAACTATCCACCATCTCCTGGATTACCAACTACCTCACGGACAGACCACAGTACGTCCGGCTGGGCAGTGTGCTGTCTGATGTGGTGGTTGGTCGTACAGGAGCCCCACAGGGGACTGTGCTGTCTCCTTTCCTGTTCACATAATACACCTCAGACTTTAAATACAACTCTGAGTCATGGCATCTGCAGAAGTTTTCGGATGACTCTGCAGTGGTAGGGTGTATAAGGGATGGGACGGGAGGAGGAGTACAGAGCGCTGGTGGGCGATTTTGTGGAGTGGACTGGAATAAATCATCTGCTTCTGATTGTGGCCAAGACCAGAGAGATGGTCATTGATTTCAGGAGGAAGAAGACGTCTCCTCAGCCCCTGTGCATTCTGGGAGAGGATGTGGCTGTTGTGGAGGACTACAAGTACCTGGGAGTGCACTTAGACAATGGACTGAACTGGAGGATCAACATTGACGCTGTGTACAAGAAGGGATGAGCCGACTCTATTTTCTGAGGAAGCTGAGATCCTTCAACGTATGCAACAAGATGCTGGAGCACTTCTACGAGTCTGTTGTGGCTAGTGCACTCTTCTTCGCTGCGGTCTGCTGGGGGGGCAGCATCAGAGCTGGTGACACCAGCAGGATCAATAAACTGATCAGGAAAGTTGGGTCTGTCATCGGCATCAAGCTGGACCCCTTTGAAGCTGTGGTGGAGAGGAGGACACTGAACAGACTGTTGTCCATCATGGATAACCCCACCCATCCTCTCCACCTGCAGCTGGACAGTCACGGAGCTCCTTCTCCAACAGACTGCTGCAGCTCCGCTGTCACAAGGACCGATACAGGAACACATTCCTGCCTACTGCAATAACTCTCTATAACAAATCTCCTCTGGCTGGCAGAGAACTCTCTGCTCCATAGTTTCTCTTGGAATAAAATCACATTGTACATTTTACAATTATATATTCAGTTTAATATTTAATATTCCATCTGTCACATACTTATGTATATATAATACCTTGCTTTATATCTTGTTATTTTTTATTTCTAAATTCAACATGTATATGTTCTACTTTCTTGTTTATTTCTTGTCTTTTAATTGTTATTGTACAATGCCACAAACATTTCCCAAACTGGAATCAATAGAGTACTATCTTATCTTATCTTATGAGCAACAAATGTTTCTTTTCTTGCAGCAGTAAGACAACAGGGCTGTGGAGTCTGTAAAAACAAAGTTGGAGGATTGAGGGGCCCTGTTCTTGATCACCAGCAATCCAGCCGGGGGTTCAGCTCTGTTCTTTCTGACAGTTCTAACCATTGTGAGCTTTTTCTTCAGAAGGTTATGTTGATACCTGTGAGACCTTGTGCCATCCTCTCTGGGTCTCCTCCAACCGGCTCTCCAGTGTAAACCTGCAGGTTCAGTGCATAGCTGGAGTTTGCATCACATGCTGCCCATATTTTTATATCATATGTTGCCGGTTTGGAAGGCAGGTATTGCTTAAACGGGCTTGAATGCGGCCTGCCTTTCATCAGTATGACTATAAGTGCTGCCTGGTGTTTATTGGGGGATACGGACCACTGTATTTCAAAATTGTTTGCATGAATGTCTCATTTGGAGGAATAGCACTTTCCTCATCTGATGGTTCATATTCAGTATCTTCATCATCAGAATTTACCTCAAGGTCTTCATCTTCACATTCTCCTCCATTTCACTGTGGTGATTATAATCAAGGATGTGTTACAGATATCCCAGGGCTGTCCTCTCCTCACTTGTGTTGCTAATTTTGTCCAGCTCTGACAGTGAGTATACTGCACGGGCAGAGTGTAATGTTGCACTCCCAGCGTGGGAGGAGTTTTCCCATGTCTCACATCTGAACTGCTGACCCCTTTGTGTCAGAATCAGAAATCAGAAACAGGTTTATTGCCAGGTAGGTTCACACATACTAGGAATTTGACTTGATGTCATGGTGCATACATAAAATATATAAAAAACAAGAAATCTAATATAAAACGAAAAATATTTTTACACCGTAATAAAATACAGTTAAAATACAGTTAAATAACAATACAAATTAAATAAAGCAGTAATTTACATGGAAATAGAATGCTATGAATGAATTTTAGAATATAAACTATGAAATGTGAAATAAGAATATGTGCAGAAAGGAGTATGAACATTGTGTGCATTAATGTGTGTGTGTGTGTGTGTGTGTGTGTGTGTGTGTGTGTGTGTGTGTGTGTGTGTGTGTGTGTGTGTGTGTGTGTGTGTGTGTGTGTGTGTGTGTGTGTGTGTGTGTGGTGTGTGTGTGTGTGTGTGTGTGTGTGTGTGTGTGTGTGTGTGTGTGTGTGTGTGTGTGTGTGTGTGTGTTTGTTTGTTTATTTGTTTGCTTGTATAGAAAAAATATGTATCACATTTGCACTTATGACCCCATTCAGCCTCCACTTTCACTGCTGGATCAGATTGACCACATACAATCTCTGTGATATAAACATGCAGATAGATGACATGAACCATTTTCATTTTTATTGCACTAATTAAGGCAAGCAGAAGATGATTCATTAAAAGAAAAACGTTAAAGTATTTTTCCTAGAAAATACTTTTTATCATATGTTGCCGGTTTGGAATATATTTGGCTATGCACGTCTCTGCAATCTCAAGTGCATCAATCTCATGCCAAAACGATGTATTATTCTCCAGGTAATGGCACAGCAGTGCTCAGGTCGTGCTAAAAAGATAATGCAACCTGCATTCATCTGATATTATTTTAATAAAAGTGCATGTTTGCAGAAGATTTAAAATAAACATTGGCCTATACACCATCACACTCAGGGCCATTCACACCACTTGCATGCTGGTGCCGGCAGCAGACAGTTAACCCCGTGAATCAAGAACCAAGTTCATCTGGGTTGCTTATCCTTCGAGTTGTATCTCACATATGATACATGCCATTCCCACGCCACGCGCAGGCCGGTCTCCAGCACGGGAAGAGGCAGATTTCTGGTCGGGTCCGGTTCCCATTGCCATGGAGATGACGTCATGCTGCAGAACCTGGATGAAATGCCCATGCGCGGACGGAGGGTAGGGCGAGACGGAGACCCCATTACGCATTCAGCCAGAGACAGTCGACTGCACCGGGAGGACCAGCACCGAGCAGAACAAGAACTGGGGCATCTTCATCCCCCTCTTTCTCCGTGAGACCCCCTCACACACCGCAGAGACATCATGCGTGAGATCGTGCACCTGCAAGCCGGCCAGTGTGGCAACCAGATTGGAGCAAAGGTAAGAAAACGCGCACAATCGTCGCTGTTATATCTACCTGTTAACTGGGCTCGTTTTCTAAAGTGATTCAAGTCAGGTTTTTACAATGATTATGTTATGTCATGGCTGTTACGGGGCCATGTTTTCCACAGGAAATACTAAATAGGTCAACACAGGGGAGGAGAAAGGGTTGTATAAGACTGAACGCAGCGCACAATAGCATCCTTTTGGATCCATGGGCAGTGGCAGGCAGAGACATACCCTGCTGTCACTTATCCCCTTTGAGTACATCACAGACAGTGAACTGCGTGTGCGTGTGTGTCACAGAGAGATAAGGTGTGGCAGGCTCAGACATTAAATGCACCAAGAGGACTTGTAGTTTTTAACACACACATATTTATATAGGTCGTGTATTATTGCAACGAGCACATCCTGTATCCAAAAATAGGTTTCACCTAATTTCTAATGTAAATCATCTTATCTTCTGAAGGTATCTGTGAACCAGAGATGAATACGAGGTTGATGATTTTCAAAAATTATTAAATAATATTCTGAGACTGCTAATCATAAGTGTCATTCATTATTAATTAATCTGTTTGGCCTTTAATGAAAGGAGAAATAAATGATTAAGTTTGACGTATTGGCAGAAATGTAATGTAATATTCATAGCATATAATCACCACATATAAATCACTGTGTTTGGAGTAAACCCTTCATAGTGGCTCCTCTTCATCAAGTGCGCAATGTTGCATCGTCATGTTTTTTTCAGAAGCTCAGAACAGACAAATCATTCCTGTCTCTACACATAGGCATTTTGCATTTCCACATCCCCAGAAGGCTAAATCCTACATTGGTATTTAATAGATAAATAATTTGGTGTATGAATTACAAAGGACATTATTCAATCAAATTGTCTATGAATTTCCTGTTAAGCAAATGTTGTGGCTCAACAAGTACAGTGGTTTGTTAAATGCAATATACATGTATTCCATTACCATGTTTTAAGCTATTAAAATATCAGTGAATTCAGACTGCATCATGCAAGTTTTTCTGTCAATCCAACACATTGCCTGATCTGTAGTTCTGGGAGGTGATCAGTGATGAGCATGGCATCGACCCAACAGGAACCTACCATGGAGACAGTGACCTGCAGCTGGACAGGATCAACGTCTACTATAATGAGGCTTCAGGTCAGGACTCTTAAAAACGATTTGGTGTTCTTATAGTCAGTCCTATATTTTCTGTTGTAACACATGCATTTGTGTTCTAGGTGGGAAGTACGTGCCCAGGGCCATCTTAGTGGATCTGGAGCCAGGCACCATGGACTCTGTCCGCTCCGGCCCCTTCGGACAGATCTTCAGACCCGACAACTTTGTCTTTGGTATATGATCAGCCACAAACACATTAGATTAGATTAGATTAGAATCTTTAATGACCACACAGCCAGGCTGGTGGAATTCGTGTTCAGTGCAGAGTATTACAGCTTGTTCCATACAATTCAACATACAATAAACAGACAATAAAAAGTACAACACACAGCACAGGGCAAAGACATATCATAACATAAAGTTCAAGGTGTGGTGGATTGTTATTGTTCATTGGGGTTATTTAGAGTCCATTTAGTGTCCGTATTGCAAAGGGGAAAAAGTTGTTTTTGAAGCGGGCGGTTTTGGCGGACAGTGACCTGTAGCGCCTCCCTGAGGGCAGAAGTTGGAAGACATGGTGAGCTGGGTGGGAGGGGTCAGAAATGATTTTCTTTGCCCTTGTGACAGTTCGTTGGTGGTGAAGTGATTCGAGTGATGGAAGGGGACTGCAGGTGATTTTTGATGCTTTATTGATGATACGTTGAAGTTTATTCCGGGAGAGGTTGTCTGAACTGCTGTACCAGACTGTGATGGATGATGTGAGGATGCTTTGGATGATGGCTGTGTAGAACTGGATTAGGAGATGTTTCCTCACTCTGAATTTCTTGAGCTGCCGCAGAAAGAATAGCCTTTGGTTGGCTTTTTTGTAGATGTGGTCTGTGTTGGTCTTCCATTTGAGGTTATTGCTTATGTGAGTGCCAAGAAATGTGAGTGATTCTGTGGTGGAAATGAGTTTGCCGGAGATAGATAGAGGTGATTTGGGCTGTTGTTTTCGCCTGAAGTCGATGATTATTTCTTGGGTTTTTGCTGTGTTAAGTAGGAGGTTGTTTTCTGAGCACCAGGTGACTGCTTGATTGATCTGAGTGCAGTATTGTGTTTCATTATTATTTGAGATGAGTCCTGTTATTGTTGTGTCATCTGCATATTTATATATGTTGACTGTGGGGTGCTGGGATGTGAGTTGGTTTGTGTAGAGTGAGAATAACCAGGGGGATAGGACACAGCCTTGTGGAGCTCCTATACTGAGGTGCAGAGGGAGAGATGTGGAGTTATTTATTTTGACCCGTTGTTGTCTGTTCCAGAGGAAGCTGTGGATCCAGTGACAGATGCAGGGGTCAGTGTTCATGTCCATTAGTTTATTAACTAATGTTGGTTAGAACATAACGATAGCTCATTTTAATTGGAAGCATATTATAGAGAGAGTTGTTGTCTTCCATAAAGATGACTATTTTAAGTTGAAATGAAATGATGACCTGCTAGCAGGAGGAATATGGCTGAATATTGAAAGGATCGATCAACCTTCTCTTTATAGGCCAGAGTGGAGCTGGTAACAACTGGGCAAAGGGCCATTACACAGAGGGGGCCGAGCTGGTGGACTCAGTCATGGATGTGGTGAGAAAGGAGGCTGAGAGCTGCGACTGCCTGCAGGGTTTCCAGCTCACACACTCCCTAGGCGGTGGTACCGGCTCTGGTATGGGAACACTGCTCATCAGCAAGATCCGTGAGGAGTACCCGGACCGTATCATGAACACCTTCAGTGTAGTGCCCTCACCTAAGGTACAGAATGTGTTGCTTATTGGAGGTTTCTTTACTGTTTTCTGGCTTTCCCCTCCCTGACCTTTCTGCTTTGTGCCTCCAGGTTTCAGACACAGTGGTGGAGCCCTACAACGCCACCCTGTCTGTCCACCAGCTTGTTGAGAATACAGACGAGACTTACTGCATTGACAACGAGGCCCTCTATGACATCTGCTTCCGCACCCTCAAACTCACCACACCCACTTACGGAGACCTCAACCACCTGGTGTCTGCCACCATGAGCGGGGTGACGACTTGCCTACGTTTCCCCGGCCAGCTCAACGCCGACCTCCGCAAACTGGCCGTCAACATGGTGCCCTTCCCTCGTCTGCACTTCTTCATGCCCGGCTTCGCCCCCCTCACCAGCAGAGGCAGCCAGCAGTACAGAGCCCTCTCTGTGCCCGAACTCACACAGCAGATGTTCGACGCCAAGAACATGATGGCGGCCTGCGACCCTCGTCACGGCCGCTACCTCACCGTTGCTGCCGTGTTCCGCGGCCGCATGTCCATGAAGGAGGTGGACGAGCAGATGCTGAACGTGCAGAACAAGAACAGCAGCTACTTTGTTGAATGGATTCCCAACAACGTCAAGACAGCCGTGTGCGACATCCCACCCCGCGGGCTCAAGATGGCCGCCACCTTCATCGGGAACAGCACTGCCATCCAGGAGCTGTTCAAGCGCATCTCCGAGCAGTTCACCGCCATGTTCCGTCGCAAGGCCTTCCTCCACTGGTACACCGGAGAAGGCATGGATGAGATGGAGTTCACCGAGGCTGAGAGCAACATGAACGACTTGGTATCCGAGTACCAGCAGTACCAGGACGCCACCGCTGAGGAGGGAGAGTTTGAGGAGGAGGGAGAAGAAGAGGCAACCTAAAGCTAAAATAACCCACGATTTCTCAACTGCACTCGTCATAAATCCATCCAACCGTCCAAATATGAATTCACTTTAACTACTCTGAGGGAGTCAAAGTACTAAGTACTATCCGTTCCCTTTTTCCTGATATCCTTCTGTTCCCTTTTCTCTCTGCCTCTCCTCTTTCCTCCTCTCAGAGTAGGACTCACAAGGCTAAAGTGACCCCCCGACCTCATAGTTCACATAGAGGAAGCTAACACAGCTGTGCTTGTGGTATTTTGTCAGTAGCTTTCTGTCCATGCTCTTTCATCAGCATCAGTCAAACTGGGCCAAGTATTCAATGAAACTGTTCAACTTTCAATGTTCAATTTGATCACTTGTCTAGTTTGGCATTGATTGAAATAAATGTTTTATTCCTGTTAAAAGTGTTTAATGTTCTTCTGTGTAATGCATTTTGGATTTCAATACATTTTTACATGAAATACAAGGAGATAAGTAAACCCACGCTGTAGATTAATAAAATCCTGCTGACAAAATAGATCCCTTTTGACTAAAATAGACAAAAGAGAATATCAAAAAAGTGTTTAGATTTAGAAATTCATCTTCAAGTTAGACTCTAGATGGCACAGTATTAACCAAAATGGAGACCTGCATTATCTAATGATAAGGCAGTTTTGCTTGAACACCACTAGGAGGAAGTAAAGAGATCTGCGAGTGTAAAGCCTCTCTTAGCAGGATGAGGATATGAAACCTGTCGACCAAATGACTTCATAAATGCTAGATCTAAAAATGCATATGTTTTTTTATTTATTCAGGAAGTCACAGTGAATTCTCTTGACAAGAAGGTAACTCATTATAGAGGAGACAAACTACTACACTCCTACAACAACTATAATAATAGAAAAGCAAGATTGAAATATACATACAAGGTTAGTTAGAGATATCCTTAACAAATAAAACAGAAATACAAGCATATTGTGTAAACCAGTCTGAAATCAGAACCTCTAACATTTCATTTTTTGTAAATTGTCCAATTAATTTCAGTGTGTGAAGTTGTAGTCTACTCTAACTGTACCATGATTGTTCCTGAAGCCGCTCATGAAGATGTATATGATTAAAGACATGCTTTACACCTGATGGCTGCCTTTTTAAAATGAGTATCCAACTCTAATAGGAAACAGAGGGTGAAAAAAACATCAAAGGATGGAAATGGAAGTCTATGAGAGAGCTTAGAGAGGTTGGTTATAACAGACGTCATGAACACACACTGACATAGATCAGGAAGTGTTCTGTCACTTCTATTGCGCTGATTGTGCAGAGAGCTGCTACCGCCAGTGTGCTACTTCGTTTGCACCACTGCTACATCCGAAGTATGGCCATCATCTGAGACTCCTGCTGAAGATATCGGCCCTCCTGGACAAACACATGGACTCAGACACATCGGGACAGCATGGGCTCCAGACTGAAGTGAGTGGTCATGTCTTTCTTCGCTTGACTTCCATCATCACTGCCTGTCAGTCTGTTCTTGTGGTTTTTCATGACTTCCTCTCACAACTGCACAGGAAGTTTCCTGCAGCAACTCTTTGCCCTTTATGTGTTGCCATATACTTTACAGTAGACACTTTTCTTCTTAAAAGCAATCTGTGTTTGATGCATATGAGCCACTTTTTTGAATTTTAAAGTAATCCCACAGTGGAGGAGGAAGTATACTTTACATGAGTAAAATAAGCAAAACCGGAGTGTATAAAGACTATCGTACAAGTACAAGTATTGCATTTTAAAATGTTATTTAAATTAAACTACAAAAGTATAGGCATCAAAAAACACTTAAAGTAACAACGGTAAGTATCCAACTTGAAGAATTTCGCCTATAAGAATAATATATTGTAAATATCCTATTTCTATTTATTATTGATGCATTAATGTGTTTATCTGTTTAATGTTGTATCTGGTAAATACAGAACAGATTTTGTCTATTTTTTTGGGGGGGTGGTTATCTATAATAATACATCGCCATTTGTAGTAGATTGATATTTGTTATTAAGAATCTAAATCTAAAAAGTGACTAAAGACGTCAATTAAATGAAGTCGAGAAAAATAGTACAATATTTACCTCTGAAAAGTAGAGTAGAAGTATACAGCAGTATGAAATTACTACAAATTCCTCATAAATGTTTTAAGTAAATGTATAAGGTCCTTTTTCCTCAAAAGCATACCTCATACCTCCCTAAGAACAAAATCCTCTAGGTTTTGTGAGATAATGTTTTGATTAATATGATAAATGTTGGGCAGATTGACTAGTTAGTGTCAACACATATTTGGAAATGTTTTGGTTTGAAACACACTGTCAAGATAATCTTAAAAATGATGTGTGGATCTCTTTCCTGTCAGACAAAACCCTGAGCAAACCTTTTACTGGTTCTTTCAAGCAACTTGCCCCGTAGCCAGAGACAAAGGTGAGTCCTCTTTATTCCGTGCGACACACCAGGGCTAAAGAAGTAGATGGATTACTGTGATTCTGTGTATCAGCCTCTATATTGGTATAGATGAGCCATTTCTATGTGCAAAGTGATTTGTCAGCAATAGAGAAGTTGTTTAAAATTGTTCCTCAAACTCTTCCCTCTGACTTTGTTTACTATATTCTCGTCATTTTCCCGCATGACATGTTACAACAATCTGACTGTTAATTACAATCTGACATGTGGGTGACTTAGAAAACAGACATGAATTATGATGTGATAAGATAATAATGCTTGGTGAGTATAAAGGTGTTTTTGCCGAGCTTAGGGCTCATACTTCCTGTCATGTGATCAGAAAAACCACAAAGTCACACTAGATGAGATGAAGCATGTTATGTTTAGACTGAGCAGCTGGGTTAAATAAATACTTTTTATTGACATGCAACATTTATTTAAACTGCCCATCTTAAATAATGTGTCGTCTTTCTATTACAACCAGTGTTGCCTTATAACACACCTAAAAGACTTTGCTTCTCTATATGTTCTGTGTAGCTGATGTTTTTGGAGTATTATGTGGTTCATTTCATCAATGTTTTTATGTCCTAGATCCCGGTGTTCTGTTTCAGTTCCCAGAGGACTTCAGCGATGAGGTAGCCATTCATGTCTTCTGCTCCTGGAATGGTTTGATATGTGTTGATGTATTGTTGCCTTAAACTGATGGAAGAGGCTTGTTTTAGCCATGCTACTGCCGTGCCTCTGTTAGGATGGCAATGTCAGTCAGTCTGCGGGTCAGTCCGTCCATCCACTCTGAATACATGCATTAACATTGCCATTGCTATGAATTTTCACGCAGCGTTATATTCTGATCAAATTTCTAACGTGTCTAATATGGGAGAGTGGGGTAAGATGAGTCAATTTGTACTAATGTTGTCCTCTAGGCAAGGGAACATTCGATAGAAGTAATTCTATTCTATTGTTTTACTTTTATGTATGCACCACGACACCAAGTCAAATTCCTCGTACGTGTAAACCTACCTGGTAATAAACCTGTTTCTGATTCTAATTCTGATTCTCTCCATCACAACCAGATATAAATGATGTGTACTTCCTGCATTTATGGTCACAAGACAAACAATTTGCACAGTTCCCTAGATTAAGGGGGTGGGTCAATTTACCCACTGGCTCATTTTACCCCACTCTCCCCTACTTTGGTTTGTGATCGAATACCTCCAAAAAACACTCACCATCCCATCAGCCTCAGCTGTACATTATCGCTAATGCTAATTGGATGATACCTGCCTGGCAGTGTGAATGTGTTATCAGTGCAGCCTCATATAACCATTAGCATTGCTTGACTCTTTCAACCATGTCATGTGATTTTTCACTGTTCACGTGAAACACACAATTCTATCCCTCTCCAGGAGTCCTCTCAAACATTACCCCGGTTCTGCTTCCCGTATGGACATAGGCCAACAAAGGTGAGTACAAACTGTTGTTACTCATGGTTACACTGTTTATCTATATGTCAACCTCTCACCACATCTATCTGCACAGATCGAAGGAGGGGGTGGCCGTGCAGCACTTTACCTTTGTTTTGACTGACCTTGAAGGATGCCAGCGGTTTGGCTTTTGCCGTCTCACCAACCACACACATACCTGCCTCTGCATGCTCAGGTACATCTGTGTGAGAATGAGGAAATGTGGGTGTAAGGGGATTTTAAAATAGTTATTCTAATAATTCTAAAATTATGATTTTACAGTTATCTTCCATGGTTTGAAGTGTTTTACAAACTTCTCAACAACTTGGCTGATTACCTCTCGAAAGGACAGGTGAGTTTCCGTTGCTTGTGTGTTATCTTTCTGCTCCTCTATTTGTCTGAAATAAACACACTCTTATATGAGTATCCTTAACATCATGTTCTCAACAGACCAATGAGATGAAAGCTCTGCTGGCTGCACTCTACAAGCAGCCCTTACCACTGGCAGCTGGATCAGTCACTCTGCAGATGGTAAATCTCTAAATAGCCAATATGGTGTCACACTTGACTTATTTGCCTGTTTACCTGTCAGTGGTTAGCGTGTTGTGTTTTTTTTCTGAGGGAGAGCAGCTTTTGGTCAGCACAGAGGTGTCCATCCTGATGGACACAGAGAGGGAAAAGAGGGGGTGAGTCCCACAGGGGTTCATGTGGTCTCGAAGAACTGCCGAGCGGATACAGACTAACTCCTGGAAAACTCTAGCTGTCTGTGCTTGATGGCTAAACCTCGTGTGTGTGAACTAAAACGTTGTCATTCGTCTCTCTAATTGAATGTGTTAAGCCAAACCTAACACGATTTGCACTAATGCCCGTCTGACCTTTGTGAACAGTTGAACAGTTGTGTGTATCCTAACCCATAAATAACCCTTGATTATACTGATCCCAAATACGTGTGTATGGACTTTTTTTCATTCCAAAATAAGCCATTATTTAATGGATACAGAACTTTGGAATGAAACCTATAGCCTCATCCTGTAACCTTTTGCATGCATGTCCTGTGATTTCGAAAGCCAGCTGAAAGCAGAAACATTTGCATTAAAATCCAGTTTTTATTAATGTTTTGTTTCATTTGTCATGACCAGGTCCCGTACTTCATCGCTCCAGACCCGAGAAGTCTCCCTTCAATCCCCGAAAATGTGAGCAAAAATGATTTAAAGTTAAATGAATTAGTTTAGAGACCTAGCCCATTAAACCTGAATTGCATGTGCTTATGTTTTCCAGAGGAACCTGACTGAGATGATAGTGGCAGTAGATGTGGGGAACCTGCTCCAGCTCTACGCCAGCATGCTGTTTGAGAGACGCATCCTCATCTTTGCCAGCAAACTCAGCACTGTAAGACACACATTTGTTATCTTCTATTGTTTTTAAAGAGTGTCTAGACGTGTGTCATGTTCAGACTCTGAAAACTCATGACACTTTAGCTTATCCAAGAAGTTCAGTCATGGTAGGGTAGACCATACAGAAAGGCGTGTGTATCCTGTGTGTTGATGTCTGAAACAATTGTCAATTTTGTGTTGTGTATAGCTGACGTCCTGTGTGCACGCACTCAGTGCTGTGTTATACCCCATGTACTGGCAACACATCTTCATTCCTGTCCTGCCACCCCATCTGCTGGACTACTGCTGGTAAGAACTCTACCTACCTACCTACCTACCTACCTACCTACCTACCTACCTACCTACCTACCTACCTACCTACCTACCTACCTACCTACCTACCTACCTACCTACCTACCTACTACCTACCTACCTACCTACCTACACCTACCTACCTACCTACCTACCTACCTACCTACCTACCTACCTACCTACCTACCTACCTACCTACTACCTACCATCCCACCATCCCACCTTCAATTAATTGAATTCACTCTTTGTTTGGGTTACAGTGCACCTATGCCCTACCTAATAGGGGTCCACGCCAGTCTATCTGAGGTAAACTCCTAATTAAAGTTGTCCATAGTCACTCAATTATTTCCTTATTGTGAACCACAAACGGAAGCTCAAACTGTGTTTTTGTGTCGGTCTGACAGAAGGTGAGGAGTCGTGGCTTGGAAGAAGTGGTTATTCTGAATGTGGACACAAACACTCTGGAAAACCCCTTTGACGACCTGAAAAGGATACCTTCAGATGTGGTAATACATACTCTGTGTATATGTATGTTTGTCTGGTCAAATTAAAGTATTAGGGTTGTCTCTTATCTCATACTGAACTATTTCTAGGAAATAATAACTGGGATGTGAAGTGTACTACAGAATCAGGCTGTTATCCTCATTATTTATATAGATTCCTTTAATGGAAATAAAAGCAAGGTTCTTTTTTTCCGAACCCTAACCCTGAAAAGTTCATGCAGTTCATTGAGTGGTATGAACACACGTTCCATCCCAACCATAATTCTCTTTCTATATTTCTGTCACTCTACACAATCTACGATAACAAAGTCAAAATGACAAAAAAGTGTATTCTCTGTAACAGCTTTGGCACTTCTTCTGTTAATCGTATTTGTTGTGCCCATTTGTATGTTTTTGTTGTTGGTTTTGAGCACTAGATAGCGCATTGGGGCACAGGGTATTTTGGTGACCTTACCGGCATAGGTGCGGGATTGGGACTGGGAAGAGCAACAGTTTTATGACCGTGTACCATGCACACGCTGTTTCTTTGGATATAAAATGGTATTGAAAGCTAAAAACGTTGTCGTGAATGAGATTACACACGTCCAATTCCCTTACCCAGTTTAGCCAATCCCTCTGCGATATTGAGTGGCAATAGTCACCACAGTATTATTAATCATTATTATTGAGCATACGCATTTGCTCTTGATAAAAATGTAAATATTTCTCCAGATGTCTGGGCTGAAGGTGTGTTTGAAGCGTCAGGCGGTGTCTCCTGGCTGCGGGGTCTCGAGGGCCTTCCTCAAAGCTCAGGCTCTGCTGTTTGGAGGCTACAGGGACGCACTGCAGGGGGAAAAGGTCAATCATTCAAAAGGCTTATTGATGTCATTAAGTCTTCAGTTTGTTCTAATAATAATAATACTAACAGTGCAGTAAATGATTAAATAGTTAAAATGTGTTTAAAGTGTTTTCTGCATTTCTGTTTGTTTATTTATATGTGCATTTTGGGGAAACATTTTTCTCTTTTGTTGTGTCAATAACACTCTACTTTTTTTCTACAGGAGGGTGAGGTGTGGTTCAGTGAGGAACTGTTTGTAGAGCACAAGTCTTCCAGCATGAGGCACTTCCTAGAGAATGCCATTCATCTACAGTCCTTCAAACAGGTGAGCATTGTGCCTCGTGTGCTTTACTGCCCTCTGCTGGGCACTGCAGTTACAGCTGGAGAAGAGCTTGTTGGGCAGAGAAAACAAATGAAATGCAGCTGCTTCAAATGTTTCTGACGTCCTTTGATGCTGATTTTATACAGTAATGGACGGGGTGTTGTTTGCTACATCATATTACTTGGACTGGAAGTCATTCTGGTATTACTCTACTGTACATGAGTAAGCATTTAATATAATTTAGAAAAACATATCAAAATGTGTTTTGTAGTTCATTGAAGGTCGCCTGGATATTCTGAACAAAGGGAAAGAACCAGATGACCTCTATGAGGAGATCTTAAAGTGTGAAACAACTACAGGTATGTGTGTGTGTGTGTGTGTGTGTGTGTGTGTGTGTGTGTGTGTGTGTGTGTGTGTGTGTGGTGTGTGTGTGTGTGTGTGTGTGTGTGTGTTGTGTGTGTGGTTGTGTGTGTGTGTATGTGAAATATGTATTTTATTACTCAGGTATCACTCTTCTCTTTGTGTTTTTGTGTACTCATAGGGAGAAGCAAATCCTATCAACAGTTAGTTGGTAATTTAAAGGTAAGCTATTTGTATTATTATTATTGAAACCGCTTAAAGTTCATTCTTGTAAGTCCTTGCCAAAAATACAGTATGCACAATTCTGACAGAAAGGGGGAGGAGCACTCATCCTTAACATGAAGTCCAAAGCAAACATGAGGGTGAGTCTTTTTTTTTTTGTAAGGGCAAGTGAATTCAGTCATATAAAAAACATTTGTTCATGCTGATTTTAATCTCTCCCAGGCCAAAGGTCTCACAAAGTCTGGTTTTAAAAACCTGCTGTTGCACAAGGTGGGTCAGTGTTTATGTGGTGTTGGTTTTTACGGGGATCAATCAAATGCTGCTGTTGATTTATTATAATACTTATTGTTGTGTGTGTGTGTGTGTGTGGTGTGTGTGTGTGTGTGTGTGTGTGTGTGTGTGTGTGTGTGTGTGTGTGTGTGTGTGTGTGTGTGTGTGTGTGTGTGTGTGTGTGTGTGTGTGTGTGGGTGTGTGTGATGCAGACCCAAAATGGAGAGAACACCCTTCTCAGGGGAGGATCTGTGAAGCATCGCCGTGCCCAATCGGACTGCTTGCAGAACCGCCTGCCAATCACTCAACACTTTGGGAGGGTGAGAGCTCATCAGTAATCAAATATTTATTTAAAAAATGTCTTTCTAAAATGTAACAAACATAACATTATAATAAGATACAATGACTACTGTACATAAATGAATGAAAACCAAATAAATTGATAAATATTAATAATAAACATAATAATAATGGCCATGTTTTTTTTGCAATGATTAGTCCATAAGCCAGAAAGCATTATTGTGGCACTTTTAGTTTCCCCTACAAGATACCATTCACATGTATCCTCTTTATTAATTAATGTTCTTATTTGTGCTATTTTGCATCGTTTTTGCTCCATTTCTATTGCCTTGTTGTGGTCCGCCCCGACATCTGTCACCTCTGTTGTGGAAATGTTGCATTCTCTTTGCTTCGTTACTCCATGTTGCCTCCTGTTAGTCACGTCCCCGTCGGCCTGTTCACAAACGTAGGTCCCCTGGAGACGAGGAAGACGTGCAGGACACTGGGGAGACATGGGATGGGTGAGAGTCGGAGA
Organism: Pogonophryne albipinna; assembly: GCA_028583405.1. NCBI lineage: Eukaryota > Metazoa > Chordata > Actinopteri > Perciformes > Artedidraconidae > Pogonophryne > Pogonophryne albipinna. Next base: position 32,794 of record JAPTMU010000459.1, read on the forward strand.
TAAACTGAGAGATGGAGAAAAGTGGGAAAACCCTGGGATTTATGTAAATATTTAAAAATATGTTTTACTCTTTTGTGCCATTCCTATTTGTTATTTCTGTGTATCAGAGCTGGTTCTGGGCCTGTGGTCGAGCTGGACTCTGAGCTGCAGAAGGATGAGGAAGATGGGGAAGATCCACTGCTGTGTGACCCAGAGGAGATGGATCTGCTGGGGGAGATCTTTGACACGCTCAGCTCCCGGAGCTCCAATGAGCGCGGCCTCCTGTACGCCACACGCAGCCTGGATCTGTTTGGACCTGACAGCCATGACTATATCAGGAAGGTAAGAAGATGAGGTGGCGGATGTTTGTGAGGTAGAGGGTCGTCCATCAACGGAATACATTGGTTCCATTCCTGGCCAATGCAGCCAACATGTCGGATGTCCTTGAGCAAGATACTGAAACTGATATTGCATCCAATGGCATGGCCAACATGTGTGTGAATGTTGTTTCCCCTGAGAAGGTTGTACCTTGAATGACCTCTGCCTCAGCATGTGAATGTCAAGTGCTTTAAGTGACTGGAGATAAATGCTTGAGGATCTAACACACACTGGTCTTACTCATGCCGTTGTGTTTTCTAGGGTTTTTCCAGCCAACCCGAGCCAAGAGAGCCTGTCTCTGTCCATCAGCGGCAGCGGCAGCCTGCACAGCTGGAACGTGGAAACCATGGAGGAGCAGTCAGACCTGACAGAGGACTCTGATTCGCTGTGCCTGGACACCAGCGTACAAGAGGAGGACAGGACAGAGAGTCCGCTGGCAGTGTGTGACATAGGACAGCAAAAAGGAGGACGACAGGAAGAAGTGAAGGTAGCGATAAATGGGAACAAAGAAGAAATAGATGGTGGAGGTAACTTTAAGGAAGTGAAATTAGAGGAAGAGACAAAAGAAGTGGGTCAGGAAAAGAGAGTGAGTTTAGGAGAGGAGCAATTGATAGGAATAGGGGATAATTGTGAGGATGAAGGGTTGAAAGAAGAGAGGGAAAGCGAACAAAGACAGAGTGACGAGGTAGCTGAGGGGCAAGAATTGGAAGAAGTGACAAATGAAATGCAGAAAGGTGAAACAAAAGGAGAAGAGGGAAAAGAGCAGGAGAAAGATGATTTAAACAAACTGAATCGTCATCATCCCAACGCTGCAGAGGAGCAGCAAGAACTGGAGGACAATCTGGAACCAACATCTGGGCTTCAAAGTCTCATTGTTGACCCTAAACCTCCAGAAGGTCCTGTAAAAAGTAGAGAAGAAGCAGTAGAGAAACAGGAGCAAGACACAAAGCAGACCCCTCTTCTCCTGAAGTGATGTCTGCTGAAACACGCGTCCAGTCTCAGGCACAGAGCCACGGCTTTCAGGTGAAGGCCAGGATCCAGGAGCGGTCTGAACCTGAGAGACCCTGCAAAACAGTTTGGAGCAGGGAAAACACACAGACTCACCCGCCATGTGACTCAAATATATCAGAGAAGAAAAATGCCTCAAAGAATGGTGAGGACGAACCGCCTCTGATCAAAGTGTCTGAGCTTAAAAAGAGATTTGAAGCCTAAATTATATTTGTATTTTAACAAATCCAAGGAAAAGCACCAACATGAGCAAGTGTGTCAGCACTGATCACTCCTGCATATCTGTGACCCAGACCCTTTTTAAAAACGTTTTAGCGCTTTAAAAATAGGACACATATATAACATTTCATGTTATTTAAAATGACTCAGTTAACCTAAAAAAGGATTGTAGCTTTAGGAAAGTATTATACAGACTTCAATAGGTAGCGCATTTGTTGTGGACTATTGGGGATTGGGACGATAAAAAAGTGTCAGTGGCTCAGTGGAGTGTTTTTAATCATTTTTGGTATATGGAGTTGTTGTCGAGAAAATCTTATGGAACTTTGCCAAGATTTACCAAATATGAACAGATTTGTAGAACTAGGAAATGTAGTTGACATTCAAGAAATACATTAATGTTTTGCATTTCTGCTACTGTATGATGGCCCATTTGTCATTGACACATGAATATTTGTTATAAGGTGTTTGAGAAAGTTATTAAATACTATAACTGACAATGAGGATATTGCATGTCTGGTCTTCACACAGAATATGAACTTAAAGCGTAATAAACAAACTATTTTGAAAATCTAACGTCCCGTTTCCTTCAATATTCAAAGACTTGGGTAAAAAAAAAAAAAGGTATTCACATACCTGGTTTATTAATAGAACACCTCGTGTACCACACATACTGATTTAGAGACATTGAGCTCCTTAGAGCTTGACATAAAAGTGCATCACAGTAATCGTTTTAATCAATTTCCTTCATAACTGGAGATAGTGTAAAACACAAAATGTTTTAGATATAAATACACAGAACAGACAGTACAGTAAAAATATACTCATCTCTCTACAATACAAAATATACTTCAGCTCATGTTTCTTATCCGGCAAAACAAAGGGAGTGAGAGCTTTTTATGAAGCAATACAACAGGATCTGAGATGACACACATTTTCCCTTCCCATGCAGTGAGTCGGGGGGTTCGATTGAAAGTCTGATCTATGTATTTGTTGTCCCCAAGAAGAAAAACGTGCAGCACAAATAGTGTTTTTGAAGATTTTCTGGCGCCAAAGGCAAAGATAGATCATTCTAGAGGAGCGCAGCACAGAGAACAGGAGGAATGGATCCACAGGTCACACAGGGACAGAGGACAGAGGGTGGGTCCACCTCCAAACGTCTGTCATATGAGGCGTTCCTCTTTAGGCAACGGGAGAGGCAGGCTTGGTTTTTCGCCCCCCCCCGATCCCGTCTGTTTCCTCTCCTCTGCACTGGGCCTGTATGTTCCCTCCATCCTCCTTTTCTTCCTGATGACACACAGCAGCAGCAGCAGAGCCAGGCTGAGCAGCGACAGCACGGTGGAAACCAGGATGGACACAGCAGGGGCCATCAACAGCTGCATCACCATGGTGACAGACAGCTGGGGAGGGAATCACAGTGGTCAGTCAATGTATAACTACAGATCAAACTATTGATTGGTTACATTCAGCATGTTAAATAGTCTAGGAAATAATTTTGTGCGCAATATCCAAACCGTTTCCTGGAGAGAACTTGAATATTGGAGGTGTTCAATTGGTAGCTTCCAATTAAAGCATAACCTATATTTGTGTTATTTAGTAGGTCTGGTCAACTGAAGAAGTAATGATGTGTAATTTGTCTACAAGTCTACAAGTAGGCAAATGGAAAGATTTTAAAGTGTCACAATTGTTGATACTGTTAAATCATCAAAATATGATAAAAAGATGAAAACATACTGGAAAAATACCTCATAGCTTGTCTTAAAATCCTTAATATGGTATTCATAAATTAGGAGTAAATACCTTTTTTAAATAGCAATATTGGACGAGCCCTACATGATGAATGCTTAAAAGCAAGTTGTATTTTCACTTCCTTGATTGAGATAGACGGCTTTTTTGAGGATATTGATGATTGTCCCAGAATGGAAATTAATCGCTGTTCAAACCTATTTTTTAATCATGATCCATACTCATCCAGTATGATACAGACTTATTTTCCTTCTTTTAGAGTGGTGCAGTGACGCGTCCTAAAACCCGGAAGTAAGCTGCGCATGGGTACCTTCCGGTTCTATCGATCATAAATCTATAAAAGTAGGGTAGACATGTGGAGATTATCCGACTGAACAAAACGTGATCCGTCTCGTCAACTACAGATCTTATTTCGAGCTATTTTCCAAAATCCTATGGAGAAATTGCATTGCTATTTTGTCGAGGGAACCGGAAGGAACTTACTTCCGGGTTGGATGCGTCACTGCACCACTCTATTAGTACACAAATACATTACTCCTTGCCAAGAAACCACCTAGGAAATAACAGACCCTTAAAATAAAATTATCCCCAAACAGGTATACAGGGATGAGATCATCAAACAGCGCGAAGTCCTAAAAAAAACCTACCTGGTGATGAGGAAGTACTGATCAGGTCTGTGAGGCCTGTGCCCTTACATCTGGACCAACACTGTTAAGATAGAAACAAAAGAGAGGAATCTGAAAGATAAGAAAGAAAGCAAATCAGGCATTGAACAAATGGGTGTCATCACAGCCAAAGATTTCATGTAAAAGAGAAAAAAAACAATGATCAAAGTCAGTCCCCATTTAGTAATAGCAAGTCCATGTCAAATCGTGTTTTATTCCCACGCATTGTGGAGAAAAGAAAGGTTAAGCATGTGTTTAGATGAGAAGGGGGATATCATCTCAAGTGCACACATTGACTTTATTTGGTGTGGTGCACAGTTCAAGCTCAGAGAAAGACTAAAAACACAGTTCAATGACCAAGAGTTATAAAAGCAAACTGTAAGGAAATATTCTTGTTTCAGGCTTCTATTCTAAACACTGACTGCAAGACAGCTAAATATTGAAGAGGTGCAAATATGTCACTGTAACGACTTAGTCAAAAGATCAAAGACAGCATCTAAAATAGTCGGGCTACAAAACAACTCTTGTCCCATGTACGTTAAACCTTTAATATTATTAAGTCCAATAGAACAACTCCAGGAAGTAAATACTTGAAACCACAGGTGAACACTTCTCTTCTAAAACACACAATAAAGTTAATGTTTCACAGGCAGTATTGCAGCAGTGCTGTTGTTTTGGATTACATTACATTCCTTAGGGCTGTTGTAGTTTCTATTCAGCTAGTGTATTGCCTACAAAAGGCCAACAACATAACGCTTGAGGTTAGCAAGGGTAAACAAAAATAAGAAATGTGGATTTAGAAAAAGCATTGCAGCTTAACAATTATTCTGTTAACCTACAAACAGATAATAAATGTTAATATTAAAAATCAAAAACCATTTCAGTCACTTTTTTTGCTCACAAAAAACGCACTTTTGCAGGTAGTCAAATATGATGCTTGTTTTCCATGTAAATACATATCAAATTAGTTTTGAGGATTTTCACAACTATTTAAGATTAGTGTGAGGCTCTCTGTGATGCTGTGATTTTGATTTCTCTGTCATTTCTAAATTTTCATAGACCAAAGAATATAATCAACAGATACATAGTCAATACAAAATAACTGTTATTGCAGCACTAGTATGCAAACAAATAATTAAAAATAAAGTACCCTCAACCATCACATTTTAAGTTTTAACGTGTCAAATGAAATGAATATGTTGCCTGGTAAATGTATGTACAGAGAACAGGAAACTTCCTGGTCCGAACCGAAAAAGTAATAAACTTATAATTGAAGATCTTATCCATTCCTTTCACGTTATAGCAATAAATCATTGTTAACGTGTGAACAAACTATGACAAAGGTAAATTTCCGTCCTAATCCTTGATAAACTAAACACACCCACTGAAGTTTGATATTGGTACAGGCGGATGTATGTCTGCGCACGGCGGAATGCAGGAGGTCTTGCTGCACCTGTTTAACCGGTGCTCTCAGCCCAGGTAAACCGATGAAAAGTACAGACATAAAGTAGTCCCTTAAGGCTCTGTAACTCTAGAAGAGGCTCGGAACATGTTTCGTTTGGGCTCGACTCGTAGGATAAGTGTTGACGTTTTTTAGGGGATAATGGATACATTCAGAGAGAGTTACCTTCCGGTTACTGAGCGTCCGTCCAGGTGAGCGGACCTACGGCCTGTGGTGACTCTTGGTTCAAAGGAAGATGCTCTGGCAAAGCGACAGGACTCTTAATCCCGTCAGGTGCCGGTGTGTTCGCGACATAGCTCAAACTATTTTCTCCCACGCTCACCTGCCTGCCCACATGTAAATGAGCCCGGTCACGTGTCCCATTTCCTCCAATCAGGAACAGCTCCTTATCTCGCCAACTTTTTACTCTGTGCATGTCTTTCTTTATGTTGTATATCTAATTCTTTTTTTGTGTTGCTTTTTTGCATTTCAAATGAAATGTTATTTTCAGACTTTTTTCATTTTTCCATTCAATTCTTTATATTGAATTTTGCAACACAAACCACCTTTCTCAGTAGAAACCTGGATTGATTGTGTTTTCCAAAGCATCAATCTCTCTGGTATCGGTTTAATAATTAGAGAGAAAGGCCTTCTACGAGATTAGATCTGCTGTTGGTCAGCAAGGACAATTTGCTTTCTGGCGTGGCCTAGTTTCATGATTACTAATCAAACAACTTTGTTTGTTTCCAAATAGTAGGACTCCTGACATCCAGAACAAAGACACGCCATGTCTCTGTGGTATGGGGCTTATGAATGGAAGCCTGAAGACTTAATGTCAAATTCTAGAGAGATAAGCTTACTCTACAGTTGTAGACAGAGTCATTTACTTTTCCTACTTTCCTGTTAGGTGTAAACTCATAAGAGATGTGAGACCAAACAATGGTGTCTAACCTTTTAAAGGTGCAAAAACAACAATTTAAGCCAGCTTTGAACTTTTGATAGGCTATAAATCTGGCCAACTGATAAATGTCAAATGAAAAAATTTAGCCTTTTAATGAATGTGATTGTCTTGTTTTATTATCAGTATACGTAACCGGACGATTTCTGCCAGCCTGAATGTTCCTTATGCCTTACCCTAAAACCTTAACCTGTACAATGGCATCCTTCTTTTAGTATATAACTCATTCTTGAATTGTTATTTATTTCAATATAGTTGCAAAATCCATTCAATCACAAATAAACTGAGCCATAAAATGATTTGAATATCTGAAAGAAATTGTACAGTTATAACATTCCCAGAATAAAATAAAGATTCATAGACTAACAGTTTTTTTTTCAGACTTTCAAATGTGAAAATTCCCCACTGTTGAAACTTTAAAAATCCCTGCCAAGTATTACTCAACAGTTTGTACCTTAGGACTTAGTGTGCATGTTTAATATTATTGATTATGTGCAGGTTCAGAATAATAATGAAACATTAGTAACATTTCCCAAACAAGAAAAGAAGAACCACTTGTCACATTTAAAAACAACATAAATGCAGATAGTTATTTGGCAGTCATTTTGAACTTGTCATTCAACTTTATGCTCCAAAGTTAATCAAACATGTTAACCCCTTATTGATTTTCTACTGTGTCTACTATCAAAGTGGACCTCATGTTTATCAGTTTCTCAACTGCTGCTGGGAAATGGCGTGTATGTGGTTGTGTTGGTACATATGTAAAGAAAGACTACGGTGAGGTGGCGGTGGGGCAGTGAGAGGATAAAAGGAGGGTTCTGCACAGCGACACTTCACTGACAGCGGATCAGGATCAGGTAGGAGGATGAGGAAGACTCTGCTGTGGCTGCTGGCCTCTCTGGCCTTCGTCTCCCTGACTTCTCTTGCTGATGGAGCTCCATTGTAAGTAGATATTTCGTACCTTTACCCACTCCAGCTCTGCTTGAACCATTTCTCAGAAAACAAAGATATATATTTTTTTGTTTTTGGTCATCTTCCTGGTATACACGTTACTATTGGTTAAACTGTAATGGGAGCAACTATTGGTGGTCGCAACATTCATATTATTCAAAAAGCTTTTGGATTTACCTTAACTTGTGTCTTTCATAATGAGGAGCTACAATCCACTCTGTGTTACAAAATTCAAGGTCATGTGGTGTTTCAAATGATGCCAATAAGTTGGCCTAATGCTTAGAGTTTGCACAACGATGCAAAATGCCAGACAGAGCAAGGGTCTAGACCAGGGTTTCTCAAACTTTTTCATACCAAGGACCACTTAACCAATAAAAAAACACTCGTGGACCACCTAACTCCACAAATATAAAAAAAAACATCGTTTTTCTAGAACAGATTACAAATCGCCTGAAAATGGTACAAACAAGTGGCAACATGTGTGATGAAGGTGTTGCGCTGGGCTATATCATGCAATTGAAAGTGACCTTAACCTCGCTCCATTGCGGAGATATTCCCGCGAGAGTGCGGAAAACTTTTATTTATTTATTTATTTCAAATGTGAAATTTTACCAATATACTCACGGACCACTAGGGGGCGCTCACGGACCACCAGTGGTCCGCGGACCACACTTTGAGAAGCACTGGTCTAGACTAGAGTATGATGAAATATTGTGTTGATCCAGTGCTGGATCTTTGTCAATGTAATCAATAGATTACTCATTGTGTGTGCAATCCATGCTGGAGCTCATGATCCTCATCTTTGAAAATAGATGCAGTTTGGGGGAATTGAAACCTAAAGTTAAATGTTCTGCTACCCCTTACTGTTCCCTTTAATTATCTTCTTACCAATTGGGTTTATTTATTTGACCACTTTAAGCACATACACACAACTCATGAAGTATCCCATATATTTATTTGTATGCTAACAATTTCCAAAACACATAAACTTTACTATTTGAAACACTTCAAACTCGTCCTGCGAATGGAAATAAACCATGGAGGCATCATTAATTCAAGGTGAGTAGTTAATTTAAAAAAGGTTGTTTTGTGTGTGAATTAATATTTTGAACTCTTTTTTTTCAGTACATCCAAAGCAGCATGTGGTTCTTTCTGCTCGGTGACATCACATTCACATTAATATATATCTTCTTTTCCGCCCCCGCTTTACAGGCAGGTGATGTCTGCCCCCAACTTGTTAAGGGTAGGAACAGCAGAAAACGTTTTTGTGGAGTGTCAAGACTGCACAGGTGCAGACCAAACGGTGCATATCAATGTGATGAACCATCCAACCAAAACCAAAAGGCTGGCAACTGCATCTGTGACGCTTACCAGTGCAGATCAATTCCAGAAGCTGGTACAGATAATGGTAAATGATGCGCTATAACTCTGCTGCATGTTCTAAGATGATCTAGTGTTGAATTAAAAAATGCACATAATGTACACACCCTGCTCCTAATGCACTGTTTGTGTTTCTTCATAATGATTTCAGATCCCTACTGGAGACTTCAGTAAGGATCCCAGCATTAAGCAGTATGTGTATCTGCAAGCTCAGTTCCCTGACCGACTGCTTGAGAAGGTTGTCCTGGTCTCCTTTCAGTCTGGGTATATCTTCATCCAAACTGACAAGACCATCTACACCCCCAACAGCAGAGGTGAATTCATTATCAATAAATCAAGCAATATTTATTCATAAAGCCCCATATTACAAATTTGAAATGTGCCAAAAGGGGCTGATTAAGAAAATCAGTCCCAATTAATCAGTGAAAAAATAAAAGATATGACTTAAAGGTCACCAATAAGGCAACATCCACTATTTCATGTATTTTATACTTTAATATGTGTCCCCTCTGTGTTAAGAGTTTCAGGAAAAAAATATCTTTCTCTTTTTGTCCTGGTCCATCTATACTGTATAAAAACCAGTCTGAAAATGAGCTGATCAGATTTAGGCCACTTTGTCATGTCACAATGTTTGTTTTGGGTTGTGCAACCATTAGCCAATAACCAACCAAGGTGACACCCGCCCACCTTATCACCTGGATCTCATCCTAGAAGGTTTCCCATTTCTCGAATTTCCCCTCCTATCCTCGTGTCTTAGTCCCGCCCACAGGAGATGTGAGCGGAGGAGCCGAGGAGGGGAACCGAGGAGAGAGGAGGGGAAGCAGCAGGCGGTTAGAGAAATGAGAACTCCTCTCCTCTGAGCGGTCATTTTAAAGAGACGTCCATTAATGATGACAGGAGGCACAGCAGCCCTCTGTCTGATGGACAGATGTGTTCATGATGACTTATAGATTTACTTTTAATTCATTCACAGTGCGGTAGACTGAGACAATAACAGGCTACAGATGCGGACACACTTACACACACTTACACACACACACACACTGATGTATATATACAATTTCAGAATCAAACAAGTATGAGAGCACTCTTATAATAACGTAACACTATCAGAGATATATCCCCCCACACACACACACACACACACACACACACACACACACACACACACACACACACACACACACACACACACACACACACACACACACACACACACACACACACACACACACACACACACACACACACATTTTATTATGTGAAGCACTAAATGGTTTTAGAAAAATATCGACTCTTTATTTGTAGATATTAGGGGTGTAACGGTACACGTACCCGTACCGAAATTATTCGGTACGGGCCCTTCGGTTCGGTACACGTGTGTACCGAAGTGTACCGAACGAATATAACGTTAAACGTAAAAAATTGAGAACGTGAACAACTTCTTGGAAGTAATCTCAGGTGCTGCGTCGCAGCATTCAGAGTAATTTGCTCCCATTGTGTTCAACGCGTCATAGAGCGAGCAAGTCATTTCATTGGACGAGAGGCATACTATGAGAGCTGGTCAGAGGGATGCGTTCAAATGTAGTCAGTAATTTGAGGAACTGTCGAAATGGCGAACGCAGATAAAGTTGAGCTCGAAAATCCTCCAGCATCATTGAAGTCTCCGGTTTGGGAACATTTTGGTTTCGCAGTTACGTACAAGGATGACGGACAAAGACAGGTGGAAAAACTGTTTGTCGGCATTGTTCAACTAAAATTGGTTACGCGGCTGGCAATACATCAAACTTGCACACTCATTTGAAAAGGCATCACCCGAACGTGAATATCACCGGTACCAAAAGACTGAAGTGCAAACCCAACTCCCACTAGCATTTAAGCCTCCACCACTCGCAACAAGTTCAGACCGAGCCAAAGCTATTACAAACGCCAAATATCCTTATGTTGCCATGTTAGCAAAGCGCTACCTGGCTGTATCTGCTACCTCTGTCCCTAGCGAGAGGGTGTTCTCCACAGCAGGAGACATTGTTAGTGCCAGCAGATCTGCCCTTTCGGCCAGCAATGTGGACAAGTTCATTTTTCTTTAAACAAACATGAAAATACAATGACAAGCAAGTCATAATGTCAAGCTGGCTGCTTTTAGTACAGTACAGTTAAATACAGATTATTTCAGTTATCGAAAAGCTGCACCTTAATGTTTATTTTATTATATTTTATATTTATTTGAGTGAATATTCATAGTTTAATAATAATAAAAAACCCAAAACTAATAGTTTATGTTTTGTGAGTACTAGTACAGTAAAGTTCAAATACAGATTATTTCAGTTCATCGAAATGCTGCACCTTAATGTTTATTATATTATATTTTGTATTTATTTGAGTGAATACATTATTCACAGTTTAATTTAAAAAAAAATATGTTATGTTTTGTGATAATTTTTTCTGCTGTACCGAAAACGTACCGAACCGAACCGTGACCTAAAAACCGAGGTACGTACCGAACCGAAATGTTTGTGAACCGTTACACCCCTAGTAGATATCTACTAAACTAAAGCATACAAATAAAGAGAGTAATGTAGGCCTGTTATACTGAGTGATATATATTATACACACTGCTCTGCTTTCTGCACGGGCCTCACAGCTGTTCTCTCTGTAAACATCGTGTCGCGATTAAAGCAGTTAATAAAATAATATCCAGGGGATGCATGCAGAGCTGTCATTGGCTGAGATAAGTCCGGCCGTGCATCACGACTCTTTTAAACATCACTGTTGCCGGAAATACATCCACGAAGGATCCGTGGAGGATACATCAACGTACCCTCGGTTATAGCAAGCTCCTCCAGAGAGCCTCCTCGATGGTCGATCCTCGGTCCTCGATGTGCATTTAGAGGCCGTTTCTCAATCGCGAGGATGCTGGCTTGGTAGTCGCGTACTTCCAAGTCACTTCCTTCAGAAACGAAGCAAGTATACTTCCAAGCCACGGCTACGGAAAACGAAGAAGAATGGAACAGGCTAACAAGTGTGCCACTCTCTCTAACGGTTTCAACATAAACTGTACCAAAAATAAATACCTCACGATGTCTATCTAATTATGTACTTGCTTTACTTTCACGGAACACATTTTTGGTGATAACAAACAAATGTAACAAAGTAACATATTTACCAACACATGTTCTACGCCACTACATACTTACATTTAAATGTGTGCTGCGTCGGTTCAGCCATTCTCCGCAAGTTTTTTTTTAAATTGGTCCGTGCGCAAAGCATTGTGGGGATTTTAAGGACGCAAAGTCTACCCATGTGCAGCCTCGAAATTACCCCCAAACCAAGGACGAGGCCTCGGTGGAATTCCAAGTATGCTGGAGATTGGAACAGTCCTTCGGCGACACTCGATGACGTAGCATCCTTGAAATATTGGCCTGGAAGCCAAAATCCTCGCGATTGAGAAACGGCCAGAGAAATGAGATGTCCTTCAACATGGCGTGCTGGAATCCATTTCCGGGTCACTACCGGAGGACCGAGGAGTCGAGGAGGCGGAAATTAAAGAAATGGGAAACCTTCCTCAAGCACCATTGTGTTTGTTTTGCCAAATATCTCGCAGAGGGGCGTGGCCAGCAGCAACTCATTAGCATTTGAAATCATCACTTTTGAAACAGGGCTGAAACAGAGGAGTTTATGGGATGCTACGATGCACGATCTGTTTAGTATTTCGAGCCAAACACTTCATAGACATGCTTTATATATATCTGAGACCTATAATATATTGTTGAAAAATAATATAATAGGGGACCATTGAAACATAGTAGTGGCAGTGGACCTCAATCAGGAGAACTGCAACAGGTTAATCCACAATCCAAAAGGTGCAACGATTGAATGTGGCTTTCTGCAAGAGGAAAGAGCGCGAAAAATCTGGAGTTGCCAAGTTCTTACCATGCATTTATCGGACATTAGTGCATAAAGATAGAGAGGCAGCGGAAAAGAGAGGCAGTCTAAGCCTATAGCAGCATGACTAGGGGCTGGTCCAAAGTAAGACTGAGCCAGCCCCAACTATAAGCTTTATCAAATAGTAAAGTCTTAAGTCCACTCTTTTTCTATGTCAGTTCATTTCAGGATGTTTGCTGTGACACCCCGTATGGAGCCTGTGGAGAGGGATGACGCCAACCAAAATGATGCGTCTATTGACATTGAGTTTGTGGTATTGTTTTCCGATCTTTGATAAGCACGTTTACCAAGCCTTTTGGTATTACAAATTCTTAACAGTAGATACTTTTCCCCGGAAATTACCTAAATAAAAATTAAAAACACAGCCAACATTGTGAGTTGTTGGGTTGTGTTACTTTAGGAACACCTGTCCTATCACTTGCTACCCTCTAGTGGTTGATTTGCATAAACATAGCCACTTCCTTTAGTGGTAGATAAATACATTTTAGGAGTAACTGGAAATTTAAAAAGTCTCAATAGAGACAATGACCAAGCTCATGGAGACATGCATAAAATAGACTATAGCGTCGATTTACAACATTAACTTGTTTCCGTTAATGTTTTATTTTTTATATTGTTCTTTTTTAGACCCCTGAAGGCATAATTACACCACTTGATCCAGTCTCTTTGAAATCAGGGATCCACTCTGGAGATTACCAACTCAATGAAATTGTCAGGTTAGTAGTTTATCTTGTTTATGTTCTGTTCTCTATAATGAATTTCCATGTTACGAATTTAGTGTTTGGAAAATAACTAAACAAAAAGTAATATATTGTATTAAATGTGGAGACACAATGAATTCTCAGTTCACACATCACACCATACTTCCAAGATGATGAATGTAAGTGAAACACACTGGATCAGGACAACATAAACTGAAAATATAGTGTTTGGAGTGTGACTATTTGTTATGTCAACAGAAGAAGTGGAAGTGGAGTTTGACTTTCTTTAGAAATGAGATGAGATTTGATTATAAATATATTTTCAACTTGGTTGGCACAGTAGTCCCTGGGCTCTATAACACCTTACTGCACCTCATCTGGAAATTCATTCAGCCAATATGCTACTTTAGTACATTCAGATGTGAATCTGAATGTACTAAAGTAGCATATTGGCTGAATGAATTTCCAGATGAGGTGCAGTAAGGTGTTATAGAGCCCAGGGACTACTGTGCCAACCAGTTGAAAATATATTTATAATCAAATCTCATCTCATTTCTAAAGAAAGTCAACTCCACTTCCACTTCTTCTGTTGACATAACAAATAGTCACACTCCAAACACTATATTTTCAGTTTATGTTGTCCTGATCCATGTGTTTCACTTACATTCATCATCTTGGAAGTATGGTGTGATGTGTGAACTGAGAATTCATTGTGTCTCCACATTTAATACAATATATTACTTTTTGTTTAGTTATTTTCCAAACACTAAATTCGTAACATGGAAATTCATTATAGAGAACAGAACATAACAAGATAAACTACTAACCTGACAATTTCATTGAGTTGGTAATCTCCAGAGTGGATCCCTGATTTCAAAGAGACTGGATCAAGTGGTGTAATTATGCCTTCAGGGGTCTAAAAAAGAACAATATAAAAAAAAATAAACATTAACGGAAACAAGTTAATGTTGTAAATCGACGCTATAGTCTATTTTATGCATGTCTCCATGAGCTTGGTCATTGTCTCTATTGAGACTTTTTAAATTTCCAGTTACTCCTAAAATGTATTTATCTACCACTAAAGGAAGTGGCTATGTTTATGCAAATCAACCACTAGAGGGTAGCAAGTGATAGGACAGGTGTTCCTAAAGTAACACAACCCAACAACTCACAATGTTGGCTGTGTTTTAATTTTTATTTAGGTAATTTCCGGGGAAAAGTATCTACTGTTAAGAATTTGTAATACCAAAAGGCTTGGTAAACGTGCTTATCAAAGATCGGAAAACAATACCACAAACTCAATGTCAATAGACGCATCATTTTGGTTGGCGTCATCCCTCTCCACAGGCTCCATACGGTGTCACAGCAAACATCCTGAAATGAACTGACATAGAAAAAGAGTGGACTTAAGACTTTACTATTTGATAAAGCTTATAGTTGGGGCTGGCTCAGTCTTACTTTGGACCAGCCCCTAGTCATGCTGCTATAGGCTTAGACTGCCTCTCTTTTCCGCTGCCTCTCTATCTTTATGCACTAATGTCCGATAAATGCATGGTAAGAACTTGGCAACTCCAGATTTTTCGCGCTCTTTCCTCTTGCAGAAAGCCACATTCAATCGTTGCACCTTTTGGATTGTGGATTAACCTGTTGCAGTTCTCCTGATTGAGGTCCACTGCCACTACTATGTTTCAATGGTCCCCTATTATATTATTTTTCAACAATATATTATAGGTCTCAGATATATAAAGCATGTCTATGAAGTGTTTGGCTCGAAATACTAAACAGATCGTGCATCGTAGCATCCCATAAACTCCTCTGTTTCAGCCCTGTTTCAAAAGTGATGATTTCAAATGCTAATGAGTTGCTGCTGGCCACGCCCCTCTGCGAGATATTTGGCAAAACAAACACAATGGTGCTTGAGGAAGGTTTCCCATTTCTTTAATTTCCGCCTCCTCGACTCCTCGGTCCTCCGGTAGTGACCCGGAAATGGATTCCAGCACGCCATGTTGAAGGACATCTCATTTCTCTGGCCGTTTCTCAATCGCGAGGATTTTGGCTTCCAGGCCAATATTTCAAGGATGCTACGTCATCGAGTGTCGCCGAAGGACTGTTCCAATCTCCAGCATACTTGGAATTCCCCGAGGCCTCGTCCTTGGTTTGGGGTAATTTCGAGGCTGCACATGGGTAGACTTTGCGTCCTTAAAATCCCCACAATGCTTTGCGCACGGACCAATTTAAAAAAAAACTTGCGGAGAATGGCTGAACCGACGCAGCACACATTTAAAGTAAGTATGTAGTGGCGTAGAACATGTGTTGGTAAATATGTTACTTTGTTACATTTGTTTTGTTATCACCAAAAATGTGTTCCGTGAAAGTAAAGCAAGTACATAATTAGATAGACATCGTGAGGTATTTATTTTTGGTACAGTTTATGTTGAAACCGTTAGAGAGAGTGGCACACTTGTTAGCCTGTTCCATTCTTCTTCGTTTTCCGTAGCCGTGGCTTGGAAGTATACTTGCTTCGTTTCTGAAGGAAGTGACTTGGAAGTACGCGACTACCAAGCCAGCATCCTCGCGATTGAGAAACGGCCTCTAAATGCACATCGAGGACCGAGGATCGACCATCGAGGAGGCTCTCTGGAGGAGCTTGCTATAACCGAGGGTACGTTGATGTATCCTCCACGGATCCTTCGTGGATGTATTTCCGGCAACAGTGATGTTTAAAAGTCGTGATGCACGGCCGACTTATCTCAGCCAATGACAGCTCTGCATGCATCCCCTGGATATTATTTTATTAACTGCTTTAATCGCGACACGATGTTTACAGAGAGAACAGCTGTGAGGCCCGTGCAGAAAGCAGAGCATGTGTATAATATATATCACTCAGTATAACAGGCCTACATTACTCTCTTTATTTGTATGCTTTAGTTTAGTAGATATCTACTAGGGTGTAACGGTTCACAAACATTTCGGTTCGGTACGTACCTCGGTTTTTAGGTCACGGTTCGGTTCGGTACGTTTTCGGTACAGCAGAAAAAATTATCACAAAACATAACATATTTTTTTTTAATTAAACTGTGAATAATGTATTCACTCAAATAAATACAAAATATAATAAAATAAACATTA
This sequence comes from Pogonophryne albipinna, assembly GCA_028583405.1. Taxonomy (NCBI): domain Eukaryota; kingdom Metazoa; phylum Chordata; class Actinopteri; order Perciformes; family Artedidraconidae; genus Pogonophryne; species Pogonophryne albipinna. The sequence continues at coordinate 49,288 of JAPTMU010000459.1, forward strand.
AGGTGCAGCATTTCGATGAACTGAAATAATCTGTATTTGAACTTTACTGTACTAGTACTCACAAAACATAAACTATTAGTTTTGGGTTTTTTTATTATTAAACTATGAATATTCACTCAAATAAATATAAAATATAATAAAATAAACATTAAGGTGCAGCTTTTCGATGAACTGAAATAATCTGTATTTGAACTGTACTGTACTAAGCAGCCAGTTTGACATTATGACTTGCTTGTCATTGTATTTTCATGTTGTTTTAAAGAGATGAACTTGTCCACATTGCTTGCCGAAAGGGCAGATCTGCTGGCACTAACAATGTCTCCTGCTGTGGAGAACACCCTCTCGCTAGGGACAGAGGTAGCAGATACAGCCAGGTAGCGCTTTGCTAACATGGCAACATAAGGATATTTGGCGTTTGTAATAGCTTTGGCTCGGTCTGAACTTTTTGCGAGTGGTGGAGGCTTAAATGCTAGTGGGAGTTGGGTTTGCACTTCAGTCTTTTGGTACCGGTGATATTCACGTTCGGGTGATGCCTTTTCAAATGAGTGTGCAAGTTTGATGTATTGCCAGCCGCGTAACCAATTTTAGTTGAACAATGCCGACAAACAGCTTTGGTTCGGTCCACCTGTCTTTGTCCGTCATCCTTGTACGTAACTGCGAAACCAAAATGTTCCCAAACCGGAGACTTCAATGATGCTGGAGGATTTTCGAGCTCAACTTTATCTGCGTTCGCCATTTCGACAGTTCCTCAAATTACTGACTACATTTGAACGCATCCCTCTGACCAGCTCGTCCAATGAAATGACTTGCTCGCTCTATGACGCGTTGAACACAATGGGAGCAAATTACTCTGAATGCTGCGACGCAGCACCTGAGATTACTTCCAAGAAGTTGTTCACGTTCTCAATTTTTTACGTTTAACGTTATATTCGTTCGGTACACTTCGGTACACACGTGTACCGAACCGAAGGGCCCGTACCGAATAATTTCGGTACGGGTACGTGTACCGTTACA
>JAPTMU010000459.1:51301-110934 GCA_028583405.1 Pogonophryne albipinna
ATTATTCGCTGCCGGTGTATATCATTAATAGTCGCTAGGCTGAAAATAGTGAAAGAACAACCCTGACCCCTGCACAGAGATATGAGCGGCAGCGGGCGGCCCAGGACCAGCTCGTTTGCTGAGCCGCCAGGTGTTCAAGGAACCGCCGCTGCGTCCACCGGATCAGCCGCTGCCGTGGGGAGCAGCACAGGAAAGTCCGGGGTCGCGCAGGCCTCCGGCAGCAGCTCGTCGGGATGCTCCAACCTAAAGCTTGCCAGTGAGTTCTTATTATCCAACCGGGTTTTATCAGACTATGTGTATTCGATATATTATGCTATGTGCTTTTGCCTCAGACATACCTTCAAGTGTTAATTTTCGCAACCCGGAGTAAAGTCGTTATTGCTCTTGTGTAGTGGTGGTAGCCAACTTGCTAAGTTAGCATGCTAATGTTAGCCACTTGTTTTGTATTTTACTAGTTCCCCTGCTGGTGTCAAACTAAGCAGCTTGGTGGCCATCAATATAACCCACTGAAACGTTGGACATGTTATCAAAGAATCTTGTTATTAAAATTACAAGCTACGGGTATTTTGACTTCACTGTGGTCAATGCGAGTGAGCATTAAAACGGGGCTCTGTTGTTCTTTGTGGCCAAGCTCTTCTCAAATATACTAGCTTGAATGCTGCATTCAGTTGTGTTTTTTGATGTTGTTTGAGAGTGGGGCTTAGGCTATCAGCTTGGCTTGTCTGCAGAAGGGTCAGGACTTAAAGTTGCCTGTTCACCAAGGTCACCTGTGGGGCAAGGCTTAGCAGCAGGTGGCCCACGCCTGGAGGATGCAAGTGATGCATGTCCAGCACAAGAGCTGTGCTGTCTACTGGGATGCCAAGGAGCTATGCCTCTTTATCAACATAGTGACAGGTGTAATGGAGATATGTATCTGTGTTTGCATGTGTTAACATGTGTTAATCCAACCCTTATCATCCATTAGCAGGCAGTGGTGTGTGACTTGGATATGGGAAGTCATCTCCAGTTCAAAACAGGGTAGCCTTGTTTTCGCTCAAACTCAGCATCACTGCCCGAGGCCGATGTTGCCTTCAACTGGTAATGATGGATACCTTGTCAATGTTGGGAGACCTTGTTGAGGCTATTTCAAGGGGATGGATCTCTGTTATTATTAACAGCTCTTCATACACTTTTTCCACAATGTGGCATCTTGTTACATGTGGTTCTTGAGTGAACTTTGTGGATCAGCCTTATTTCGTTTTTTCTTTGGTTACACAAAGTAAAACTACTGATCAGCCTCTTCATGGGCTAGGAGCGGTCGGTAGATTACGGAAAATGTTTGTTAACCAGCTGCTCTGTGTTGAAGTGGTTTGCAGCGATGAGTAGACCCAGTAGATATACAGAATCTAAAACATTATAGCAGCTGGTGTAAATGTCACAAGGAGCAACTGACAAGCCCTGACATGTCTTGTCAGTGAAAGGAAGAGGTGGTACTGCACTTGAATGGCTCTTAATGAACTATTTTAATGTGATGGCATTTGTCCTGATATGAATACATTTCTATTCCACTAAAATATTTGCTAATTTGAATTTCATATCAACTAAGGAGCACGACTGAGGATTGAATGACTTGACCTTTTGTTAAAGAGTTTTTGTATACTGTTGAGATATTACACCCAGGGAGATTTAAAAATAGGGTTCAGAGCTGTAAATCAGAAAACTTTCCCTCATCTCAGTATAATTACCACGGCTGCTGTGACAGCATCCAGACAGTTGTTCCATTATTCACTGTCGGTGGAGTGTCAGCTCCAGGATTTGTCTCTGGTTGACATCATCACCCTCTTGTTGCTGTCCGGGTTAAAGCATTTCAGCGCTGAAAGATTTCCTGAAACTGGGCTGTATGTGCAAATATTTTTTTTATGCTACATGACCCCCCAAAAAAAGACTTGAAGGTCCCATGTCATGGCCATTTCCACTGATCATAATTCCATTGTTGAGGTCTACTAGAATAGAATTATACTGTGCAATTTTCCAAACTCACATTGGTTTCTCAAACAGCATCTCTGTAAAGTATGTGTATTCAGCAGTATTCACTCTCTCCACTAAACGGCTCGTTGCAGCTCTTGCCCCCCCCCCCCCCCCCCTGTGAGCCCAGTGTGCTCCGATTGGTCGGGACCAGTCGGGACGTTGTGAATCGCGCTGAGCTCCGTGGAGGTGTGATTTCCTTGTTTAGCGATACACAGCCAAACTCATCCTGAGCACACACAAAGTCACAGCCGAAGTAAAAACAATAAGTGTGGCTTGATATTGAGTAAGAAAAAGGTTGATAAACGCTGTGAGAATGGGTCTGCAGAGAGAATTTCGCCGCGATCCCAACTGTCTGTTATCAGCCTGCAGCCAGGGAGGAGAAATCAGCAGAGCTGCCTGCACTGAGTGTGTGAGGAAGTCCGTGGATTGGTCAATTTGGACCAATCAGCGGGGGCTCAACGTAACGGCTCCGCGGACGTAACGTAACGGCTCCACGGATTGGTCCATTTCGTTCCGGGGACGACATGACATCATGATGTACCCGGAAGAATCAAATGGACAGTGACGTATCTCCAACGAGGCGTTTTGGGGAGGTATTTTCTGTGTTAGAGTTTACTCGCTACACGGTGTACTTTGAGGGTTTTGACTCTGCACACCATTTACATGCATAAAAACCTTCATAACACACAAGGGGACGGGTAATAACCGGAAAAGCATGACATGGGACCTTTAAAGAGGGATGGAATGACCATTTGCTTAAAAGGTGAAAAACATACAACAACCAGCATGCACTGGGCTTATCGCGCCACTTTCCTCTCCAGCTTGCAATGCTTGACTCTCGGCTATGGCGGCCCCCTCCTCCAAATTATGGCTAATAAGCAGCCCATACCGTCTGATTTCAGCATTACAACATTAAGATTGGTAGGAACATTTAATATACACATAATTACAATCTGTAGTCCAGAAGAGCCCTAAAGCTGGCTAACTTAGAGGGGAGCTCTCAGTGCTGGCATGATAACATAAAAGGAAGTTGTGTTGTTCATTTGCATGTATTGCCCACATAGTAATAATAAAAGGCTACTTGCACAAGTGTGTAGAATTCCCAAATTAAATTGAGCTGTAAAACATTTCAGAAACACATTTACTTAAAGGTGGGGTAGGTAAGTTTGAGAAACCGGCTCGAGATACACTTTTTGTTATATTCCATGGAATGCTCTTAACATCCCGATAGCAATGAATATCTTAAGTGCTTTGACAAAAAATCCATAAAGAAATGTCATCTGTTGAAGCCGTAGCACTGTAAAAAGCACGACCAATCATCTGAGCCGGCCCGGCTAAAGTAACTGGATGGCCTACCTGCCGGTCAGCCTTCCATCTGTGCACAAACTTATCTCGTGCCCTCATTGGTCATGTGCGCGTTCGTGTGTATTGGAGGAGGGGCTCTGTAAGGAAGTGGCAGATTTTTTCCGGTTGTGTATTTTCAAATTCTAGCGCACTCGAGCTGGTTTCTCCAAAATTACCTACCCCACCTTTAAGTGTGAATGATTCCCTTTTTATTTATAAGAAAATCATATGACCAGCAAAGTGGTGGTAACACACGATTTCGTCCACTGTTGCTTTATGTAAATGTGACGCTCATCTACTGATGAAGTAGACAGTGTTTTGATTCTGTTTTTGTGGTTTTGTCGCATGACCACAATAACTTTAAAACAAAAGATAGTTTGTAAAAACGTAAAGCTTACACCAGAGGTTCTCCCTACTGAGTGGATGGCCTGGTTTGATTTTTGGAAGATCTTGCTGCATTAAACTGCATATTTATAAGGTCAACTTATTTCTGCTGAAACTACTTTGCTTTAAGACGTGAAATTCATTTAAGCACAGTGAGGTTTTGTGAATGAAGAGAAGACATTACAATAGAACATCTGCAACAGAATAGTTTGTGTAGATATAAATGTTTTGTATTGTAAAACAAATTAAATGATATGTACCTATTTTATAAAAATGGGTATGGATGTGACAGGGTTTGAAAAATTGCATGTTTTGTAAAGGATTATTTCCTCAGTGAGACTTGAGTTTCCTTCTGTGAATGTCAGGTGAATGACAGGAAGCAGAGTGTGACACAAACTCGCATACAATGAGACAATAATAAAACAGACGGAGCATGACGTCGTCTTTATTATGATTGATTATCGACCTCAGGGAAGTTTAAAGCCGGTGGAAGTAGTTTTTCATGCTGAGAAAAATGAATGGCAGCAGGAAAAGAGCCCTGCTTTCTCTCCCGCTGTACAGACTGCTGATGCATCAGCAAGAAAAATGTAAGAGGAGCAGCAACTTGGACAGTTGACACAAACGTATCCCTTAACCATCTGTCCTACTTTTAACCTGGAGCCCCGTGTGAGAGTGTATTATGAACCCAGTCACTGAGTTAGGAAAACCCAGTGACCCGGTCACTCTGCAGGCCTCACAGTTTCAGCTGTAACAGATACAACCAGTGTGCCTATTGGGTGACCAGAACACTTTCTGAGGACAGTTTACTGTGAGTGCATGTGTGTGTGCGTGGATATAGACATAGAAGAAAACCGGGACGTACAGTCCAGGCTGCAATAGTGCCATATCAATAAGTGCATTGTTTAGTGGTAGACAAAGCATTAAGTATGTACACATGGTCAGGGTGACGGTGGTACTGCACAATGAAAGTTGGATAGCAAAAGGCTCCTCTATTATTATAGTTGCATGGATCAGCAGAAAAAAATCTAATAACCATCAACTGGCTTTACATATAAATTATGTTTGTACTACATCTATAAATTGTTATGGTTTAAGTTGAGCTGAAAAAACTCCAGTAGAATTTAAAAAATGGTATCTCTTATTAAAAGTAGGGATGTCCCGATCACCTTTTTTTGCTCCCGATCCGATTCCGATCATTTGATTTTGACAATCTGCCGATACCAATTTTTCCCGATGCAATGCATTAAGAGAAAAAAAGTTAACAGATAACGGCTGGTCATCCAACGCGATGAATTCAGCTATCCTGGCTGTTATTGTTTTGGCCTTTTCACTGTTCTGGGGCAGTTTCTCTTTCCTTTTAAAAGTGTCGGTTGTTTCAGTGCCGTTACCTGAGTGGCCGCTGTGTACTCGTCATGTTGTTGTTGGTGTTTGTTTCTCAGGTGGCGTATTAGATTGGTCGTGTTGAACGTAGCTCTGTTCTTTCCACCACGCGGAACCTCCGCCTTGCAAACATTGCATCTGGCTGTTACATTGCCTTCGCTTTCAATTTTATAATACTTCCAAACTCCTGACATTTTCTCTGTCCCGAGTCACCAGCTGAACGTAGCCTCTCGTTAGCTTACTGCTACTATTAGACACTGCGCCCACTCTGTTGCCAGATTTGAGAGAAATAAGCAACCAGGTCTGAAAACAAGCCCAAAAGAAGCAACACATACATGATGTTGTGTAATTGTAAACCAAAACTAAGGCCTCAGGATGACTTTAAGACGTGAACATGGTCATTTTTGTTTTGTAAAATTAAATTAAATAAAAATATTTTATAAAAAATAAATTAAAATTCGCGATCCCCGATTTTTTTCTTCCGATCTTTTGAAAATCACGTGATCAGCTCCGATCCCCGATCACGTGATCGGGACATCTCTAATTAAAAGTGAAATGACATTTAAACGATTCTCCTCAGCTTTACCTTTTCTCCTTTCAATTTGTTTGTGCTTTGAGACTGCCACGCCTCCTAGCTCAGCAACCAAAACATGAACTGTCAGTTCTACTTGTATTTGATCTTTAGGACATGTGAGTTTTAAATATGCAACTGAAGTCCAAGGCCAGACTGCAACCGGGGATGTTGCTTATCACAGTGTCTCTGCACCTTAAACTGCTAGGTCGACTCTGTACTGTCTTTTTCTATTAAGTTAGATGTGTGTTGCGTAATCCCAATTTTCTTTTGATTAGGAAACTCACAATAACCTAAAATGTGGCTTTTAAAGCTATGGAATTGTTTAATGATAAAATACAAGATTCTTGTGGTGGGGATTTGGAGTCCAGGTATGAAGAGTGTTTTATCAGTATGATAGAGTTTACAGGATGTCATCAGCCTATGTTATAATTAGGGATGTCCCGATCACATTTTTTTGCTCCCGATCCGATTCCGATCATTTGATTTTGACAATCTGCCGATACCGATTTTTCCCGATCCGATCTTTATGCAATGCATTAAGAGAAAAAAAAGGTAACAGATAACGGCTGGTCATCCAACGCGATGAGTTCAGCTATCTTGGCTGTTGTTCTTTTGGCCTTTTCACTGTTCTGGGGCAGTTTCTCTTTCCTTTTAAAAGTGTCGGTTGTTTCAGTGCCGTTACCTGAGTGGCCGCTGTGTACTCGTCGTGTTGTTGTTGTTGGTGTTTGTTTCTCAGGTGGCGTATTAGATTGGTCGTGTTGAACGTAGCGTTGTTCTTTCCACCACGCGGAACCTCCGCCTTGCAAACATTGCATCTGGCTGTTACACTGCCCTCGCTTTCAATTTTATAATACTTCCAAACTCCTGACATTTTCTCTGTCCCGAGTCCCGAGTCACCAGCTGAACGTAGCCTCTCGTTAGCTTACTGCTAGACACTGCTCGCCCACTCTGTTGCCAGCTTTGAGAGAAATAAGCAACCAGGTCTGAAAACAAGCCCAAAAGAAGCAACACATACATGATGTGTCATTTCAAACCAAAACTAAGGCCTCAGGATGACTTTAAGACGTGAACATGGTCATTTTTGTTTTGTAACATTAAATAAAATGTAAAAAAATTATATAAAAAAAAAAAATCCCGATCCCCGATTTTTTTTCTCCGATCTTTTGAAAATCACGTGATCGGCTCCGATCCCCGATCACGTGATCGGATCGGGACATCTCTAGTTATAATTAAAACTCCTCTTTATTACTATTTACACTTCTTCTGCTAAAGCTGTGTACAAAGAGAATATCACTGAACATTATACTATTTGCAAAATAAGATTCAAGTGGTGACTGTATAGGATTATTTTAGACTAATCAAAACATTTCAAATAACTCAAGTGGTGTTAAGTCCAAAGTAAAAAAATGTATTGATATAAAAGATGAATGACTGTTTTATGTGAAAAAATATTCTGGTTGAATCCATATTTGTTTGTTTGTTTGTTTCAAAAACAAAAAGCACACATCTGTATCAAGGTAGGGTCTACATTACATTGATATACCCACAGTAACCAGAAATCAAGAGTTAGACATTCATAACTTGACTGGAAAACTCCAAAAGAAGCCCTGAATGTAAAAGAAAAACAAACAAAACACATTCAGTACAACCCTTGACCCGAGAGAGTTTTAACCACACTTTAGATGACGACATACGATCCCTGATGTCTTTTTAAAAATCTTGAGGCAGTATTTTTTTTTATTGTAAAAGCTTTCATGGCATACATCTTCCTTTTTTAAAGGTAAATAATAGGGATATATCGCGATATCGCGGTACATAAATGTCTCAATACCGTCGTGAGACTGACAAAATATACCGCGATTAAAACTTTTTTTTTTCAATAATTAATTTTTTAAAAACCTTTATTTAACCAGATGGTCCCATTGAGATCATCGATCTCTTTTTCAAGGGAGACCTGTCCAACAAGGCAGCAACATGAACATAAAACAACAGATAACACAAAAGGACATCATATTTCCAGGGTACATTTACATACCTTGAGACATAGACAAGTACCAACAGTATATTTATATCTCGCCCTGTCAATAAGCCTCACCTTCTTGGCAAAAACTGTATTGTTTTTGAAGTGGTGGCGAGACAATGCACAGTTTTACCAACTGCTGTCACCCATGGCCAAAGCATATCTCTCTGTCCCAGCAACATCAGTACCAAGCGAGAGAGTTTTTTCCACAGCAGGGGATATTGGAAACGCCCAAACATCCCAGCTTCTACCTGGAAATGTGGACATGCTCATATTCCTAAAAGATAACCTTGATGATGCTGAGTGAGTGAGTTAGAGTTACTTGAAAAACTAAAGTGAAAATTGATTTATGCTATTGCATGGTATGATTATTATATTGACACTTTCAAATACTATTATCCTACTAAAATGCTGTACAAATCAGATTTATTATTTAATAAAGAAAAAATTATTCAAAAAAAAAAAAAATTAATTCACATTTTCTTTCTTTATTTTTCAATATCGCGATAAATATCGTACCGTGGACTTTTTTTCGCGATATTATCGTACCGTGAGTTCTTGGTATCGTTACATCCCTAGTAAATAATGTAAAATGCTACAAAGGTACACCCTGAATTGTATAATTCATGATATGTGTGCTTCCTTGTATGGAAGGCTGTAGTCACTTAAAACGGTGTACCGGGACAGAAGAAGCGTCTATTCTTGGATTTGTTCCCAGTTTAATTAGTCACAGTGTCTTGGATATGAACTCTGCCATTATTTTCTACTTCCTTGGGGGCTTTGTAAAGTTACCATCCATTCACTAGGCTGTCATTAACCTACATATTCAGACGGCCAGAGGAGAGACGGCCCACATGTTAAGGCTGGAAAGTGTCCTGGGTTGGATGTAAGGCTTTGGTTACATTGTAAAGCTGTTTCATATCATTACCTCTTGTAATAAAGAGGGATTACAGGCCATTTGAATACTTTTTATAACTTCAAGTATAAATAAATAAAGCAATTAACAGACTACCTGCTATTACAAGCTCTGAATCATGACATCTAATTCTTATAGAGTGGTGCAGGAATCGGTCCTAAACCCGGAAATTAGTTGGCGATTTAGTGCTCCCATGGCTCAAAGAAAATGTTTTCTTGGTTAGATTCCCCAAATTATGTCTGGTTAATACAAGTTTACGAAATGATCACTATGTTCTACAAAATGTAATAAGTATAAAAATTCCCCAGTGTTGAACGTCTGAAACTTTAACAAATCTTGAAAACGCTGGTTGCCAAGTGGCTAAATTAGACTACTAAATGTCACCAGAGCCTTTTTATCTCTGCCAATTGAGTCCGCCTCACACGGCATGGATGTATATTAAGAACTGGATACAGCGTGGGAGGCGGGGTCTCGTTCTCTCCTATGAGAGCTGCTCTTTGGCGCATGAAGTCAAAATGGCCCAACTTTTGAGAGAGCGAAACGTCACAGATTACCCGTCATGCCTGGCTGCCAGAGCAGAAGAACCCGTATGTGCGCTCACAGAGCATGCGCCCCTTAAGCCCCGCCCCCCGAGCTCCCACTCTCGGCTCACTAGAATGAATGGAGAGAGAAAATAAATCTAGATTCGGCTTTTAGTGCATTCTACAACTTTAAGGACCGAATGATTCTAATAAGGGCTATAAAATAGTTCATACTGGGTAGTTTATTTAGTTAAAAAAAAAGTATCCACCGATTTACAGACGTCTCTTTCCCCATGTTAGTCAATGGGAAAAAGTTGTTTTGGGCCGGGTGACATCACAGACCAGTGGCGGTTTTACGGGGTGGCACGGGGTGGCAGCTGCCACCTCAGAAAAATGCCTTTCCACCCCAGTTGGCAGCTTTGTTTTGAAAGAAAAGTTGTGGCTCATCGGACATTTATGAGAGAAAATCTCTAATGTCCGAGTGAAAATTAATGCAGCACAAGACGTGAGCCTTGTAACCCCTCCCCCCTGGCGGGAGTTTGGAAATATGATTGGCGGCGATTTCCTTTGAACGGGGGGACAGCGCAAAACGAGAAGCATTTCAATTTGGATCCAAGTAGACGGAAGGAATGAGGTATTTGCGGTCAGGGTATGGCTGGGGTAGGCTACACCCATACCAAGAAATGGCTTATCCCCACCATGAACAATGATGTTAAAGTAAGCAAAATAAAGTCCGCCAACTCGCTCGGAGTAAATTGCACAGACAGCAGTTAGTAAGATTGATTTCAGTAGCCACTTGTCTGGAAATACCGAAGGCTAGAAACGGTTTTGAAAACTTTTGTCACGTAGTGATCGTCTTCTCAATAGAACATCTTTGATAATGTCTTCTGGCCAATCAGAATCAAGATAACGGCGTGGTGTTGTTGCAGGAAGTCCCGACGGAGAATACTTTTGCGGTAGTACATCTCTATATACATCGATACAACATTACGTGTTGATAGAAATCAACACGTAATGAAATAAGACTCCACGGTTTGATGATTGATAGGTGTGTGGGCTGTCTTTCTTTTTGACACACAGAACAATGGGGGCTATCCACATCCACCCTTATCCACAAAGTAAAGTAATTCACACAGCCTCTTCTCTCTGTGAGGAGCAGCAGATTCAGCTTTCAGAACAAAGTAACAAAAAACTAAAATGGCATTCATTTTTTTAAATATGTCGTGTAGTAATAGATTTATTTATTTTTCTTCTTAAGACACGGCAGGCAAAAACATCGTTTTTCAAGTACTGGTCAATTTTGAGATTTTGTGCTATTTTGATTCTATAACATGTTTTCTTTCAGGCTTTTGGAAGGAAAACGTACAAAATACACATTTAAGTGTTTATTTACTATAGTTTGTCTATTTGCGTCTGTAGATTTCTCCTAAATTCACCAAAAGTTAGCATTCTAACGTAACATAAAGTACCGCGACCGCTGTGTGCACCATGTCAACAGAGATATCGTTGGAAAGCTGTGTCTCTCCTGCACAAACTCATCAGATCCAAATATGGTCATTTCCTTTGTATCAGCAACCAATCGTGAAAGCACAAAGGGGTCTTAAACCAAGAAATGAAATCTCATTGGCTGGTGTCAATTTCTGACAACGTGATTCGTTCAGATGCGTCACGTGGTGTGCTAAAACACTTCCTGGTTAGCTTTCCGCTAGAAATTGAAATCTCAAAATGGCAAAAGAACGGCGAAAAAAACGTTCACAGAGAAGACCACAACAATTGTCACTTGCACGAAGCAAGGTTATACAAAAAACAAATGACCCCGAACATGAAATACCTTCACGGAGTGCGTCGAGGCGCAAGCTATCATCCAAAGAACAGGAGGGTTTAGCTAGCGCCTCACTGCAATCTTTAACCTCTTAAGCCCTGAGCCTGTTTTTCAGGTTTCAGGCTCGAAAATGCCACTAACACAACAAAGACTATATCTTCACTTCTAAAAGGGGTAAATTAATAATCTTTTCTCTCAAAGCAAGGTTACATCTGTGAGTTGGATGTAGAAGTGTCAGAATCAATATAGATGTTTTTATTTTAAAGTAAATTCAGATGGAACATAGTAAAAACATGTAAATTCTAATGTCCGCCTAAAAAAAAAACATTACTTATAGTAAAAACCACCCTTGAATGATGGGTTAGTAGACTAAAAGCTTTAGGAATCCAAACTATAACATATAATAAGTACCCTGTATCAAGATTGATGCAAAACAAGTGAAATTTGACCTTTTTAGAGAGGTTTAGAAAAATAAAGTCCAGGCGGACTCACCTCTGGGTAATTTGGGAACCATCAGTTCCATTTGAACTTTTTCACTGTAAAAATCATTTTATTACTTTGAATTTTCACTATAGGTATTCATTCCATCCAAATACAACTGTTGTGATAAAAATAAAATATAAGAACATACTCTGTTATCCTCTTAGGCAAGGCAAGTTTATTTATATAGCACTTATAGGCCCCACGGACCGAAATCGCGTCATTTGCAGGAAACAACGTCTAAGGAACCTTACTATTTAATAAACTATGAATATTTTATATCCATATAACGGGAAAAAACTAATTTAACTGATATTTTTCATTTATTTTTTCAAAAAAAACACAATGCTAACAGTGAGCATCTGAATTAGCCCCGAGCGAAAAATGCTAACCTATTACTGCACCGAAAATCACTCCTAGCTCCCTTATTACTTATCCTAGCTCCCTTATTACTTATCCTAGCTGCACATCCAACACATCGTTTTTGATCGTAAAGACACAGAATCTAACGGTGCCCACCTCAACACTGAAAGATACAAACTTGCGACGTTATCAACAAAAACGTACATCAAAACAAGTGGCGCTAGGTACTAGCATGCGCTAGGCTAATGGCTTACCTTCCTCTTTGCCTGGTCTAAACTGGTCTTCAATGGCATTAAAACGATAAAAACGATGATGTAGTTAATCCATAGGTTAATATCCAATGGGGCTGTGTCCCCTTTGAAATGTTCTGATAATCTATAAGCAATAAAACTGCAATTCCGTTATCTGCTGTCCGCTCTGTCCTCCGTGTGTTCTGGGTTCTGCTGTAATGCCTGCTGTTACATAGTAAACAATAAATGAAGCCGCCTGCGTAAAGTACTTAAACTGGCTGGCATTCTTTATACTTTACGCAGGACCATATCTCTGGAACCCATTGGTCGATTCGTGTGATTTACACCTTTTTCTTAACCATCAGAACCAATAGAATCGATGGGCAGTTCCCAAATCAACGTAAACATTACCATAGTGGACGTAATAGAGAAGCGAACAAAGCATATCTGAAAGTGCACGTCTGGACGGCAACATTTTAAACCCAGTATATTGCCATAAATATGATGAAGGATTATCAGTCAAAATTTCTACGTGACACAAAGACATTGGATTAACCTTGAGCGGCGTTTTTATTCCGGTGAACACAACTTTTGATCACAAATCAAAAAAGGTAAGACGAAATTATTGTAATATTTTTTAAACCGGATGTTGTTTACTTTCTCTTTTCTGGCTGATAGCTCCGCAATTCGGTCTCCTACAGTGATGATATTATATGTCTGGAATCTGTGGAGTCTCAGCTTTAAATCGTATATCTTGTTTGTGCAGTTACGATAAGTAATAAGGGCATTTCTACCGTGAGTGCTGTGCAAAATCCGTTAGCATTAGTTAGCATTTTTTCGCTCCATGCTAATTCAAAGGCTTGGTATTACTCTTGTGTTTCTTTTAGCTAAAAATGGTTCACATTGTCAGTTAGCGGAGTTTCTTAGCGTTAAAAGGGTATGGAACATTAATAGTTTCATAAATGTTAAGAAGCCCTGAGACATAGTCTCGTAAAAAAACTGTGGAGGGGGTCCACTGGGGGGACCCTCGGGCTTAAGAGGTTAAAGGTCGTTTGCTCAAAATGAGTTTTTTCTCCTACTCTGAGTTCGAAATTTCAACTTCAGTAGCACGTAGATACACCAAACCTTCCAGTTATATTCCTATCAATATTATGAAGGCTTTTACAGAAGGGTTTGTTCATATATCATTCATAGCCTGAATTATACAACATTGTATACCTAAAAAAATGGCAAAAATTGATATTTTAGGGCTGTTGACAGTATTTTCTGATTTATGGAGTGATAAAAAGAGATATCCAATATCCCTTCTGTAAAAGCCTTAGATACTAATATGACTACAAAATGAAACAAGAATTTTGAACCTGGCGTTATACAAAGTTCAGATTTCGATTCCTGAAATGTGTTAAAACATGCGCATATTTAATGAGATAATGGATAATTTGTATATTTAAACATGCTATTTCAGAAAACTTGTAATACAAAAAAACAATTGCCTTATTGTAAGTAATTAACTGGAGAAATTTCTAGCTGATACCTTTAAGTTAAAAAAATTACCCTATTCACCTGGGGTGTCTCGCCTTAAGAGAGTACCAGAATGTGTATTTTATGTTAGTATTTCAAAAAATCAATCCCCCCAGACCCCCCTGCAGGGGTTGGGTTTTTAGTAGGGATGTCCCGATCTCATTTTTTTAGCTTCCGATCCGATTCCGATATTTTCATATAGGTTCCGATCCGATCCCGATATTTCCCGATACCGATTTCCGATATCACTTTTTGTGTTGGCAAACAGCATTTAATTTCGTATACATTAAGAAATAGACAGGCACCCAAGCTGTGCTCAATAGCTTTTATTCCCTCACTATCACAAATAAGAGCATTTTTTTTGTGCAATAATAATTAAAAAAATCTGATCTTTCAGTTCCCTTTATTCTGTTAAATTGGACTTTGGTTGTTCAAGTTGCCAGTAGTTAGAAACTATAGTATGAATATTCTGCAGGTAAACTTTACTATCCAACATAAAGTACCCTTTACAACTCAAAAGGTTACTCATTTAACAGCAGTAAATACAAGTAAGCTTCACTAAACTTTACTTTTTGGAATTAATTAACCATAACTTACAAATCTTTGCATTAAGTGTACACATAAAGTAAACCTAACATAACGTACACAAAGTTTTGGTTACTTATTTGAGACAACGAGTTTCCACCCTTTTTTCAAGTAAACTGAACTTATTATTGTTCACAGTGTGGGTAATTAAGGGATCTCAGAGACATGTAATCACTAAACTTAAACATAAACATTTTTACAGTGTAATAGAGCTCCTTATTTCCTCTATCTTAATCTACTGCACTGACTTCTTCAAAGTGTAGTGCAGGTTTTTTTTAATGAAAACCAACACCTGCACCTTATCGGCTGTCAACCGGTTCCTTTTTTCATCAAGGACATTCGACACTGCACTAAACGGTCTCTCACTGTCCACTAGGGGTGTAACGGTTCACAAACATTTTGGTTCGGTACGTACCTCGGTTTTTAGGTCACGGTTCGGTTCGGTACGTTTTCGGTACAGCAGAAAAAATTATCACAAAACATAACATATATTTTTGTCATTATTGTTAAACTGTGAATAATGTATTCACTCAAATAAATATAAAATATAATAAAATAAACATTAAGGTGCAGCATTTCGATGAACTGAAATAATCTGTATTTGAACTTTACTGTACTAGTAGCTACTCACAAAACATAAACTATTAGTTTTGGGGTTTTAATTATTATTAAACTATGAATATTCACTCAAATAAATATAAAATATAATAAAATAAACATTAAGGTGCAGCTTTTCGATGAACTGAAATAATCTGTATTTGAACTGTACTGTACTAGTACCTAAGCAGCCAGTTTGACATTATGACTTGCTTGTCATTGTATGTTCATGTTTTTTTTTAAGAAAAATGAACTTGTCTACATTGCTTGCCGAAAGGGCAGATCTGTTGGCACTAACAATGTCTCCTGCTGTGGAGAACACCCTCGCTAGGGACAGAGGTAGTAGCAGATACAGCCAGGTAGCGCTTTGCTAACATGGCAACATAAGGATATTTGGCATTTGTAATAGCTTTGGCTCGGTCTGAAGTTTTTGCGAGTGGTGGAGGCTTAAATGCTAGCGGGAGTTGGGTTTGCACTTCAGTCTTTTGATACCGGTGATATTCACGTTCGGGTGATGCCTTTTCAAATGAGTGTGCAAGTTTGATGTATTGCCAGCCGCGTAACCAATTTTAGTTGAACAATGCCGACAAACAGCTTTGGTTCGGTCCACCTGTCTTTGTCCGTCATCCTTGTACGTAACTGCGAAACCAAAATGTTCCCAAACCGGAGACTTCAATGATGCTGGAGGATTTTCGAGCTCAACTTTATCTGCGTTCGCCATTTCGACAGTTCCTCAAATTACTGATTACATTTGAAAGCATCCCTCTGACCAGCTCGTCCAATGAAATGACTTGCTCGCTCTATGACGCGTTGAACACAATGGGAGCAAATTACTCTGAATGCTGCGACGCAGCACCTGAGATTACTTCCAAGAAGTTGTTCACGTTCTCAATTTTTTACGTTTAACGTTATATTCGTTCGGTACACTTCGGTACACACGTGTACCGAACCGAAGGGCCCGTACCGAATAATTTCGGTACGTGTACCGTTACACCCCTACTGTCCACCGATGTACAAGGTGCACAAAGAAACTTCATGGCTGTATCAGCCAGTGCGGGTCGCTGTGTAGCATGTGCTCGCCAGTAGTGTAGAGGATTCTCTGACCTTGGGATGGTTTGTTCAGCCAGGTAGGCCTCCACCTGAGTGACGACTGCTGACGTACTCACAGGCCTCGACTCCACCACATTCCCCTCCAAGATCTCGTCATATAGACTGACAAAGCTGCTGTTTGCAGCTGCACAGCCTACACCGCCTCGACGTGGTGACTTTCTTGGAGGCTCTTCTGCAGACACCTCACTGCCAGCCTTCCTCTTTCTCTCCATGATCTCCACCTCTCTAATGAGAGCCTCCTTGGCAAGCTCCTGGTGGTCTGGACTTGTGAAGAATCTGAAAATGGATAGAATTTCATTTAGTTAAAAAGGATTATTTGTTTCCTAACATATTTTGTCGTTCCCTTAGCATATCAAAGTTATTTTTGTCAATGTCATAGAACAACATTTGGAACATTTATATTGATGTTATAATCAAGTGGTGAATTGATTAGGCCTGAGCAATTATATATCGCAAAAGAAGTTTTGAATCAAACAGGACTTGCCTTTCTTTGTATCTTGGGTCAACCAATGTAGCAACGGAGTAGATTGGTTCAGTCTCAGCGTAGTCGAAGCGCTCAGTGACAGCCTCAAGAAGTGTTCTCTTCATAGTCTTGATTCCAGCATCTGTGCTCTCTTCACGGGAAAGATGACGCTTGAGGACAGTTATTGCAGGGATCACATCCGCGGCACTTGCAGTCGCAGCACTCACTGCCCTCGTCAGCTCTTCAAATGGACTCAAGACCACAACTGCCTTCTCCATAAGCGCCCATTGGTTGGCAGAGGGCATGCATGGAAGGTCGTGGTCCGCTGCATAGACACTGAGCGGCCTCTTTTGCTGAAGAAGGCTCTGCAAAATAAGTAAATAAATGTTAGTTTAACATTCATGTGTAAATTACAAGTAGAACTATATACCTCAAATCTAAATTTATTTATTTAGGCTGATTCACATGTAAAAAAAAAAAAATCCATTCATTCTTTGCATTCATTCCTTCCATCCATATAGCCTACCAGCATCATATACTGAGTACTGTTCCATCTGACTGACACGTCCTGCTGGAGTCGTTGTGTTGGCATGTGCAGGTCTTTCTGTAAAGTAATGATAATAATTAAAATAAATCAGCTGTGTGTATCGCTTTTCTAGTATGCCACTCAAAATGCTTCTATATTTAGGTTAATTATTTGTTGGCTAACATCCTTTCAACACTAGTGTAGCCTAATGATGGATTGCTTTACAATGACATGACAGGGAGGGGGGAAAGTGCAATTACTAAAAAGATAACATAGTACTACTACTAATAATAATAATAATAATAATAATAAAATGATAACCACCTGAATGTCTTCGAGGATGGAGTAGGCCTTTGGGGAATGCTTAAAATGACCCACAAGCTTCCGTGCGTTGGCGACAGCATCGATGATGCTTCGCTGGGCAAGAAGGCCTTGGATGACCACGAGTTGGAGTGTGTGTGCGAAACAGCCCAGGCTCTGCACCCCCATGTCTGCAAATGCCTACAGTCGAGAGATTGGGAGAGAGGATGATGGCGAGAGATAGATAGATGAATATCAATAGCCTATTGATACTGGTCAGTGAGGAAAATAAGCAGTCGATGTCACAATAGTATCAAATAGAGCGCAGCCATCTGCTGGTTGCAAAATTGATAGCAGTGTGTGTAAGTCAATGAGAGGTAACGTCTTTACCTCTCATTGACTTACATACATTTCTGGACTTTCCTTAACTTATTAAACAAACCTCGGGAAATTTCCATAACATTTGTGAGTAATTTATACACTATGGTCCACCATCTGCATAATACCTCCAAACCATTATGATCTGATGAGACTTTTGAGATTTTAACATCTCAAAAGTTGCACTGAATATTTTTCCTGCTGATAGGTAGCCTCTCAAAACTAGCTGTTTTGTCATTAATATGGTAGGCTACTTCCAAGTCTAACAAAGGTATTGAAAGCCTATAGTCTTAGATAAGACATAAAACAGGATATTAATGTTCCGTTTTAATTCTTTGCTGTCGCAATAACAACTAGTGCTAGTGGCTAAGCTGACGTGAGTTAGCTGACAACAAGCTAGGCTAACTTTTCTGCTAGCCTGTTGACGTGGTTGCCGTCTAAAAGACACGTTATCTAGACATCATTTTAAATAAATCCAGGGCACACGTAATTATAATTGGGAATAGGGAACATTTAATATACATCCAGTATATCATGTCAAAATCATCAAATGGAAGTTTACCCCATGACCATTCATTAAAAGATGCTGTTGACGGAATTAGCATGAACTTTACTGACGTGGGTAATGCGTAGCTAAACATCAGTGGTCAATAACAAGAAGGCTTACCTTCTTCATGTTGGCGGCGTTGTCCCTCATAACAACATGCACCTTGTCATTATCGATGTCCCACTTGGCGAGCATCTCTTCTATAGCATTCCGGATACGCATTGAAGTGTGAGAGCCATGCAGCTCACTTGCATGTAGCACCACGTTGTGCAAAGTAAAACTGGAGTCTATCCAGTGGCCGGTCAGACTGAGGAGCGACATCGGGGCTACACCTGAACTCCACAGGTCTGTGGTGAGGGCGATTGAGGTAGCCTCCTTTAGGTGCCGCTGCACTTGTTCACGCACCTTGGTGTGCAGGGCTGGGATGCCTTTTTCAGCAATGTAATGGCGGGATGGCATCCCATAGCGTGGCTCCAAATAATTTATTAGACGACAAAAACCGGAGTTTTCCACAAGTGAAATTGGCTGGTCGTCCTCTGCTATGCACTCCACAATCAGCTCAGTAATCTTGCGAAATCTCTCGGAGTCTCGAGGAAGTAAATCCTTTCGTTTCAAGCTGTCCCGCAGTGTTTGTTAATGGAGTCCATCAGTCGCAGACGCTGTCGCTTTACAGTAGGCGGCGTGTTCGTCGGGGTGGTGCTTTTTAAGATGTTTTATTAGGTTTTTGGTGTTGTAGGAGACCCTGTTAGCACCACCTCGTGAGACTTCCACACCACAGACTTTGCATGTCGCAGTCGGCGACTCACTTCTAGTTATTTTAAAATGATGCCAAACTGCAAACATTTTAACTAGCTAACGATATGTGTCCGTTCCACTTTTCCAACTCGATAATGGCGGCTGATGCAATAGAACAACAAACAACGTAACAACGTAACAATGGAATCATGGGAAATATTAAATATGGATCGGCCATGACATTTAATTGGATCTGCCGATCCCGATCCACCTTAAAACCCAGTATCGGGGGCCGATCCGGGGATCGGGATCGGGACATCTCTACTGTTAGCACTCAAGCTCACAGCTCCTCATATCTGTTCAGAAACTAGACAAAAGTTAAACAAGTACAAACCACAGACTGTCTGTGTCATGGCGAATACAGTCGCTGGTTTATTTATGTCTGTATAGGCCGTTGTGAGTGTGGACGGTCGGAGCATATATAACATTAGCTTAGCCAATCTCCATTTAGACATTTGAAAAGGTTTTTCGCCTGCCGTCTTGTCTGCAGACTTGTCAAAGCATTAATTCATGGTTTTTACTAACCAGTATCAGTATGTTGTTACTTCGGCATCATTTTGAAACGTGTATTACAATTAAATCACTGTCAAATATGTTCATCTTGTTGTAGTTGTAGCCCCCTTGCCAGCGATTCTCTCTCTAGTTTAGCATACTCAGCCCGACTCAGCCTGGTTGTTGGCCTGGAAAAAACCTCGATTTTATGGGGCCAGAAAACTGTGAAATAGTACCCGCTAGCCGGTACTACGCTAAGTGGACACGCAACCAAAAACAGACTCGGCACACTTAAAGCGAGCTCCGCGCTGTAGTGGAAATGCGCAATTAGATCAGGAGGTGTAAGACCCTGAAGTGGTTCCAAAGATATGGGGAAATCAAAATGAATTTACTGGATCAGTACAGTTGTAGCGTGACTCTACCTTTTGCAAAATATGTCTATCTGGATCCTTAGAGCATAAGTTATTTGTTCCATCTGATATATTTCCAAAATATCACAATTTTAATAGAAATTGTGTATCACACACGATGGGTTCAAGGACTGTCAGAACCTTGAAAATCCAAAGATGAATTCTGTTTTTACGTTTCTTGCTATGATGGTTTAGGCTTAGGTGATACATAATAACTTAAATAAACAGAATGCAACATGGACGAACACAATAGGAAAGTAACTGCAAAATACGTTTTTTACGCAAAATGTGAGAAAATATAAACACTTCAAAGATCTAAATGTGATTTTTTTTCTTTCTATCTTTAGGATCTTTCACTATATGAAAGGTTGAGGCCCAGATCCAAATCACCAAATGTAACACTCTCGATAAAGGTCGATGGAGACAAAGAAGCGCAAAGCAAATTGGAGAGAACCAACCCTTCACATCTGTTCAAAAAACAAAAATGTATCCACTCTCAAAATATAAAAGCAGAGAATGAAGTGGAGATCTTCACCTCCACTTCTCTGGTCAACCTGGTGAAGCTCATGCACCCCTACTGCCTGAAGCTGCATGTGGAGGAGGAGGGGGGGAATAAACTGAAGGAGCACACGTTGTTCTCTCAGGAAGAGGTGTGGAAGTACGAGAGACCCAGTGAGGACAGCGACGAAGAGATAAATGTTGTTTCTGATGACGAGGTGGGAGAAGTAAATAGGGAAGATGAAAAGAGAGATAATGACAGCGTCTTAAAGAGCGCGTTGCTGAATGTACAATCATCCAGAACTCCCCCATCCAGAGAGAAGAAAAGGGTGAGCTTTGGCCCCGTTCAGGTGGTTTCACTCGATGAATCGGCAGAAGAAGAATTAAACGAGTCAAATCTAACGAGTCAAAGTGTGTCGGTTCCACTGAACGGCACCAAAGCAATTGAAAACCCAGCGTGCTCCCCACTTGAACCCCAAACATCGTCCTCAGAAATTAACAGCAACACGGCCGAGGTTTCTCTACTTAAAGCTGAGACAAAGGCCAAATCGCTCAGCCTCCAAGAGTACAGACAGCTGCGCAAGAGGAGGCAGCCCCTGGTGGAGAAACAGGGGAACAACATCACCAAGTGGCCCTGCGTTTCTGAGCCCCCCACAGAGCTGACCCCCATCTGTTTACACGGACAAAACAGCTGCTGTCCAAAGGCAGCGCACCATAATCCAGACAGTAGGAGAACTTGTGCCGATCATAAATCTCAAACTCAGCCCAGGCCTCACCCCTCCACTCAAGCACGTCACAGCGGGTTAAAGCGACCAAGAACTGAATCCAAAATCCTCTCACCCACCAGTCTGCAGGCAAACGTCACAGTTAATCAGAATGTTTCAGAGAGCAAAAAAAGTCCAATAAAAAAGCCTCTCAATATTGATCCCCCGAACCCCGTCTTCCTCCATTTGCCAGCGAGCCAGACAACACCGCCCACTACTGACCACTCCTCATCAGAGTCCAAAGTGGAGTTCTGCAGTAGAGACTCTGACAGCATCAAGCACTTTCATCAAATTCAAACTGAATCCTCAGGCACATCAACTCAAAGACAGCCATCCACCTCCGGCACGAGTCCTGAGGTGTTGTTAGTGAACCAGGGCTACTCCACCCTGTTACAGGAAATTAAAAACAAGCTCACAGAGATAGCCTCAGGTGTCACCTCCAGACCTCAAGCACTGTGCCCGACCTCAACACAAACCAAATCTTCCTCAGAGCTCAAAACCCTGCAGCCTCAGAGAAGCAGTCCAAACCAGACGATAGGAGTCAAGCTGCAACCAAAGAATCCTCCGTCACCAGGTCCGGATACAGCGAGGGAAATGAAGCGTCCTTCCCTCACAGCACCGCCTAGTCCCCTAGATGCTCCCACACCAGTGAAGGAGACGTTATCAGAGGTTTCCCCCAGTGTGTCCGCCTTAGAGAAACCAGCCGACTCAGGTAAACTGTCGAGACATTGATGATTTTGTTGAGTTCACTTTAATGAAGGTCTAACTAAGAAATGAACATCTTCAAAAGTTTCATGTCTGTTTGTTCTTCTTCTTCTTCAGGAATCGAAGCGCCCGATCTCACCAGCCTACTGGAACAGTTTGAGGAAACACAAGGTGAGTAATCATATTACTGTTAACTAGGGGTGACTGCGAAAAAGTTGATTGGAAAGGATCATTCCACTTGCATGCATGCAAATTAGCTTTTCGGCGCCTCCCGCTTTTTTAACGCTGATTTGGGTGACTTGTGTTATTCGTGGAGAACCGAAGAGTTTTCGTTTTGGGGGGGGGTGGGGGGGTCCGACTCACGGACTAACGGAAAACTTCTAACTTCAATTTTTTTTTAAGAAATCTAGACCGCAAAATAATTAAACAAGCAAGTGCCTGTTTTTCCTGGCCAAAGACAGGTTCCTTGAACACAACACGAGCGTAACGTGTCATCACGTGGTGTAGTGCTGACGGAGAGCACCGGAACCCCGCTCCGGCACTTCAAATATTGCAGTACCCATAAGGAGCCGTACACATGGGCCGCAGTTTTTGCGTGGCTGTGTCTTTAGTTGTAAGCCCAGTGGAGATCTGTTGTTATTAGCATCATGATGTCAGATGCTAACTCGATTTTTTTTTTTTCACTCATCTAGCTCAAGGGTTGAGGGTTGGAGAGAAAGAGCTCAAACTTGCTACCTCATCTTCAAACGTACTGACAGACGGACACTTGGACAGAACTCAGCCTGCAGTGGAAGCACTTGTACCAAATCCAAAAACCCTCAGGGACTCCCCACACCTTCAAACACAACCTGACATCCCAGAGCCCCTCGGCACTGAAATCATCCTCAGCACTCAACAACATCAGCCAGCAAGGCGCAAAAATCCTCTGTCCAAGGCCATTCAGATTATCGACCCCCGTCCTCTGCCGTCCAAGAGGACACACACGAACCTCCCAGAGCTCCCTGCTGCTCGTCCCTCTCCTCCCATGTACTCGGCTGTGTTCATTGATCACGATTACTGCGGGTCAACGACAAGTGCCGCTCAGCACTGCAGAACATCTAAACCCAAGGATGAGCCGAAAATAACTGATGAATTACAGAGGACTACCAGTGACTCGATCGCTGCTGCTGAATGCAAACAACAGACCTCCACCTGTGACGTTAACCCCCCCATCAGGGCTGTGGATGACTCCGCAAAGACGAGTCGGTCCACAGACAAAGATGTTTCAAGAATCGCTGCCACCGAGCAAGATTGTAGTCTTGAGACACCTCCGTGCACTCTGCCCACACCTCCACCCAGCCCTCCTTCCAGAGGCAGGGAGAGGAGGAGATATCGAGGGAGATCCCCTTGTTCGGACTCCAGCTCTGCTTCCTCCTCCTCATCATCTTCCTCCTCCTCCTCCTCCAGCTCTGCATCTCCCTCTCCAAAAAGACAAAAGTAATTATTCTCTTATGTGTTCTGACTTATATGTTATGTACACAGTCAGACTGTGTTCTTCCTCTTTGTGTATCTCTCCTAATATCTTCATTTTTCATTCTCGCAGGCGTCGTCACAAGCGTTCAGAGAGCAGTTCATGTTCGTCGTCATCCCGCTCCGTTTCCCGCTCCCCACCTCGGCGCTACAGGTTGTCGTACTCAAGGATGTCGAAGTGTAGCAGGTCCAGATCCAGATCTTGGTCCCAGTCCAGGTCCCCATCCAGATCACCATCACAGCGGGTTTACCGTCGAAAGCTTAGAGATGTTTACAGGTTAGTAAATGCTGACAATTGATAGAAGAAAAGTGGCTGTTTATTTTTTCATTTGTCTTTAATGACTATTCTCTATCCCCCTCTCATCCCTCCAGCAGCAGAGAGTCCAGGAAGCTCCGGAGAGAGCACGAGATCAGGATGCAGAAACTTAAAGCCATAGTGAGTACAAAATAACATGTCAGCTTTATATGTCTGTGATTGTATTTGTTTTTCAGTGGACAAATAAGTAATTCTTAAACTTCCTCTCCTACAGGATGAGCGCAGGGTGGTGTATGTCGGCCGCATCTGCAGGACTATGACACACGAGGAGCTGAGGGAACGCTTCTGTCAGTTCGGAGAAGTAGAGTGTGTGTCCCTTCACTTTAGAGATAGAGGGTGAGTGTGCACAACTGATAATATGTTCTATTATGTTTTGTTTTTTTTACATTCATCAGTATTTAAACCCTGCACCTTTTGGTTCCCACAGTGACCACTACGCCTTTGTCACTTTCTACAACATGGACGATGCTTTCGCAGCCATTGATAACGGCGGAAAACTACGGAGACCCAATGAGCTGCCTTTTGACATCTGCTTTGGTGGAAGAAGACAGTTCTGTAACTCTCAGTACGCCGACCTAGGTGAGACTAAAACCCACAGTCAAAGTCAGGTGCAGAGTGCACTGCTATATTGAAGGCTTCTCCTCATTGAGTTTTATGTGCAGTGAAAGTGTCAGCGTACCAGGTCAAACCCCTTCACTGTTACAGGCTTTGTACGGTAGCTACTTCGTCATACCTCCCTGACATTTTGCTTGTCACTACACTATGCTGGTCCACCTTAATGACAGCCTACCTAAAGTGAGCCTGAGTTGAAGGCTTCGCTAACTTTACTTTAATAATCAGATGGCAAGCAGACAAGGGAGCTTAGCTTTTTATTATTCTTTTATTTATACTTTGACAAATAAGCTGAATAAAAATGGCACTGCTATGTTCACAGCAATAACAATACTGCAAAGAGATACTGACCCATAGGGGAGTGTGCTGTGCACTACAAGACATCACAGCAATACAGCACCTTTACTAAGCTATTATTTATGATGGTGACATTTCAGAACATCTATGTTTAGTGTATTTCTGCCCAAGACTAGATTGCTTCTTTTTTTTGTTGAAAGCTGCCCCATAGGAACTATAATGCAATATTCCTGCAACAATGTGAATTAATTACTTGAACCATAATTCAAGTTTCTGTCCAAATATCACACATACCACACCCATTTCTTCTTGAATCTCAATCTCTACATCAGTGTTTCTCAAACTTTTTCATACCAAGGACCACTTAACCAATAAAAAAACACTTGCGGACCACCTAACTCCACAAATATCCAAAATCACATCGTTTTTCTAGAACAGATTACAAATCGCCTGCAAATGGTACAAACAGGTGGCAACATGTGTGATGAAGGTGTTGCGCTGGGCTATATCATGCAATGAAACTTAAGCTCACTCCATTGCGGAGATATTCCCGCGAGAGTGCGGAAAACTGAAATGTATTTATTTCAAATGTGAAATTTTACCAATATACTCACGGACCACTAGGGGGCGCTCACGGACCACACTTTGAGAGGCACTGCTCTACATGTATGGCAGCCATTCCATTCCACTGTCTGTTGAACTCTAACACAGAGAAATGTTATCAGTAATTTATAGAAAAAAATAAAACTGTTTATTTTACTCAAACACACTCCTATAAATGGTACAACCAGACAAACTGATCATTTTGCAGTGGTCTCTTAGTAAAGCTGTATTTTACACACATTTTCTGAAAAACATAACAAATAAATATATGTTTTTTATAGTGCTGTCAAAATTATCGCGTTAACGGCGGTAATTAATTTTTTGAATTAATTGCGTTAAAATATTTAACGCATGTGCAGAATGGCCCGCCCCATACATCCCACCAGTGGCAGCGCCAGGGTATGGCTGGGGTAGGCTACACCCATACCAAGAAATGGCTTAGCCCCACCAAGAAAAATGATGTTAAAGTAAGCAAAAATAAAGTCCGCCAACTCGCGCGGAGTAAATTGCACAGACAGCAGTTAGTCAGATTGATTTCAGGAGCCACTTGTCTGGAAATACCGAAGACCAGAAACGGTTTTGAAAACTTTTGTCACGTAGTGATCGTCTTCTCAATAGAACATCTTTGATAATGTCGGTGTTGTTGCAGGAAGTCCCGACGGAGAATACTTTTGCTGTAGTTAGTGCTGGGGGGAAACGATTATTTTGAAAACGATTAATCGGGCGATTATTTTATCGATTAGTCGACTAATCTAACAATTATTTTTCTGTTGTTCGATTAATAAAAAACGTGATGTATCTCAAATAAATACCAAAAACGGGCCGGCACGCTTAAAGCGAGCTACCCGCTGCAGTGGAAACGCGCCATAAGCTGACTAACGTTAGTCTAATGTTATGTTTGACTCGTAAAGGCCCACAACATGAGTTAGCTCTCTGTGCAGTTAGTTCGTTCCGGGTTAGTAGCGGCTAGATAGTGGTGTTCTGCAGACGTAAACTAGCTACCATTCCAGCCAACATTAAATGCTGACAAACGTTAACTAACACACAGCTGGCGCCGCTAGCTAGGTAGCTAACATTAACTACTAACCAACCAAGCACGAACAAACCGCACGGAGAGCTATAAGATAGTTAGCACTACCAAAGTGCACAGAACTCAAGCTGCACAACACACTACACAAACGTGGAATTAATTTAGCCAAAGTTAGTACATACTTATCATTGTTCCCTCCACGAGAGACAAGGGGGTGCCTCCGCTTTAAATGCTCCAACATAGCTGTTGTGCTAGTGTGGTATGCCAACTCCATTTGACAAAGACTGCAAATAACAATGCCTTTGCGTTTTGGACTAAATTTAAAGTATTCCCATGCTTTTGAAGACCTAGGGCGAGATGTTTTTGTTTGGGGGCTTTTTGCAGGGCTTCGTGCGCAATCCTGTGAGGAGGAGGTGGTAGCCGTTTCAGTCTCCATTGTGTTTGAAGTGCGATTGCGAACTGCTTGTTGCTTTGGGTGACCCACGTGTGTGTGGCGATGCGTCGACGAGGAAATCTGTCGTCCACGAGATTTTGAAGTCGACGCGTCGACTAATATATATATATAAATACGTCTTACCTGTCCTGCTGTTTTGTGATCAAAACTAAAGTTGTGTTCAAGGACATGCAATTTAAACATTGGCTAGCTACTGCTAGCTAGCTAGGTTAGTTGACTTACCGAGTGGAGTCATCTTCCAGAACTCCGACATGCTTTCTTTTGAGATGTTCCATCATTGATGAAGTGCTCCCATGCCAGGCTAGATCGCCTTTGCAAATGTTGCACTTAACAACCTTTTTCACATTGTCAAGTATGAAATTATCCCACACTTTTGAGGTTTTCGTTTTAGGTGTTGCCATTACGCTTCTTGTTCTCTCTCGGTTTTTTAGCGGGCCATTCCGCTTATCAAACTCCAGTATATTATATGTAAGCGCGTAAAACACCGGCGATGACGTTAGCGCGTAAAAAACGTCATGACGTCAGCGCGTAAAACACACGTGATGACGTCACCAACGAATCGACGACCAAATTAGTTGGCAACTAATTTGGTAGTCGATTTTAATCGATTAAGTCGATTAGTTGTTGCAGCCCTAGCTGTAGTACAGGGGTGCACATAACTGGTACGCAGGTTATGTGCGTAATCTGAAACTTGTGTCACAAAGCGCATTTGCGTACCGACGTACTTGTGAAGCTTTTCCAGAAGGCGGTTAGATCACCGGACGACAGAGCCGGTCTCCGTGTGCACAGACAGGGCTGCTGTTAACGTCCGTCTGTACAACGGAATTGTGCCAAAACTACGCCAACCGGCTGCGGAGGGAGACTTTCTCCCCCCCCCCCTTCACTGGAGAACTGCTCTAAAACAGCTGATCACAACGTTCGCACTCTGTGGTCACGAAGTACTCCACTAGCCGCCGCCCCCCCCCCCCAGTCGACTTTCCTGAAGTACTCCCCCGTTATAATAAACATAGATACTGTATGTTAAATGGATATATCCGCCTTCTTTCATTTATCTTTCCATTCCCACAACAATATACATAAATAAATGGCATATTTTGGACATAGTTCGAATGGTGATTAATCATGATTAATAAATTTTTAAGCTGTGATTAATCTGATTAAACATTTTAATCGTTTGACAGCCCTAGTTTTTTAATGTGATCCTGTGAATGTTTTTATCTTCCTTAGACGAAAACAAAGATGCAGAGCCTTATCCTGTTAAGAACAGGTTCGAGGACCTCGACTTTGATTCGTTGCTAAAACAGGCCCAGAAAGGAATAAAGAGTTAACCGAGCCGTGTGGGTGGACGACACCAAGCTCGATGTGGCAAAGAACCCAAAGTTTCCTTGGACCTCTGAGACTTATGGCTCATACTTATGTAGCAAACTTTTGTATGTTAGTGTTTTCTTCATGCTTGGAGCCTTGGACTCTTAATACGCATGCTGTTTCTAATGTGTACAGTTAATATGTAAAAATATGTAGCACTGTTTAATTGATAGCATGTTAGTGGAACCCACTAAGGTTTTTCGTTAAATTCAATATTGCTGATAATGTTTTGTACATTACTATATGAAAAATAAAAGCTCTTTATGATTTCATTCATCTTCATGAATTGTCAACTTGAGTTTCTTTGGTTATTAGTAACAGATTTCTCAGGAGACAAACTGCCAGAGTACAAACAAGTCTAAATTTCACTTCCATCCATCCATCTTCTCCCGCTTATCCGTGGTCGGGTCGCAGAGGTAGCAGTTCCAGCAGAGAGCCCCAAACTTTCCTTTCCCTGGCCACATCAACCAGCTCTGACTGGGGGATCCCAAGGAGCTCCCAGGCCAGCGAAGAGATATAATCCCTCCACCTGGTCCTAGGTCTACCCCTTGGTCTCTTCCCAGCTGGACGGGCCTGGAACACCTCCCTAGAGAGGCGCCCAGGTGGCATCCTTACTAGGTGCCCGAACCACCTCAACTGGCTCCTTTCGACGCGAAGGAGGAGCGGTTCAACTCTGAGTCCCTCCCGGATGACCGAACTTCTCACCTTATCCCTAAGGGAGACGCCAGCCACCCTGCGGAGAAAACCCATCTCGGCCGCTTGTATCCGCGATCTCGTTCTTTCGGTCATGACCCATCCTTCATGACCATAGGTGAGGGTAGGAACGAAAATGGCCCGGAAGACAGAGAGCTTTGCCTTCTGGCTCGGCTCTCTTTTCGTCACAACGGTGCGGTGAAGCGACTGCAGTACCGCTCCGATTCTCCGGCCCATCTCATTGTTCCCTCACTCGAGAACAAGACCCAGAGATACTTGAACTCCATCACTTGGGGTAAGGACTCATTCCCTAATTGGAGTGGACAGTTCATCGGTTTCCTGCTGAGAACCATGGCCTCAGATTTGGAGGTGCTGATCCTCATCCCAGCCGCTTCACACTCGGTTGCGAACCGATCCAGTGAGTGCTGAAGGTCGCAGACCGATGAAGCCATCAGAACCACATCATCTGCAAAAAGCAGTGGTGCAATCCTTAGTCCACCGAACTGCAGACCTCCTCCCCCCCGACTACGCCTCGAAATCCTATCCATGTACAGTGGGGCAAAAAAGTATTTAGTCAGCCACCAATTGTGCAAGTTCTCCCACTTAAAAAGATGAGAGAGGCCTGTAATTTTCATCCTAGGTACACTTCAACTATGAGAGACAGAATGGGGGGAAAGAATCCAGGAAATCACATTGTAGGATTTTTAATGAATTAATTGGTAAATTCCTCGGTAAAATAAGTATTTGGTCACCTACAAACAAACAAGATTTCTGGCTCTCACAGACCTGTAACTTCTTCTTTAAGAGCCTCCTCTGTCCTCCACTTGTTAACTGTATTAATGGCACCTGTTTGAACTCGTTATCAGTATAAAAGACACCTGTCCACAACCTCAAACAGTCACACTCCAAACTCCACTATGGCCAAGACCAAAGAGCTGTCAAACAAAATTGTAGACCTGCACCAGGCTGGGAAGACTGAATCTGCAATAGGTAAGCAGCTTGGTGTGAAGAAATCAACTGTGGGAGCAATTATTAGAAAATGGAAGACATACAAGACCACTGATAATCTCCCTCGCTCTGGGGCTCCACGCAAGATCTCACCCCGTGGGGTCAAAATGATCACAAGAACGGTGAGCAAAAATCCCAGAACCACACGGGGGGACCTAGTCAATGACCTGCAGAGAGCTG
The DNA here is from genome assembly GCA_028583405.1 of Pogonophryne albipinna. NCBI lineage: Eukaryota > Metazoa > Chordata > Actinopteri > Perciformes > Artedidraconidae > Pogonophryne > Pogonophryne albipinna. Next base: position 81,101 of record JAPTMU010000459.1, read on the forward strand.
GGACCAAAGTAACAAAGGCTACCATCAGTAACACACTACGCCGCCAGGAACTCAAATCCTGCAGTGCCAGACGTGTCCCCCTGCTTAAGCCAGTACATGTCCAGGCCCGTCTGAAGTTTGCTAGAGAGCATTTAGATGATCCAGAAGAGGATTGGGAGAATGTCATATGGTCAGATGAAACCAAAATGGAACTTTTTGGTAAAAACTCAACTAGACATGTTTGGAATAGAAAGAATGCTGAGTTGCATCCAAAGAACACCATACCTACTGTGAAACATGGGGGTGGAAACATCATGCTTTGGGGCTGTTTTTCTGCAAAGGGACCAGGACGACTGATCCGTGTAAGAATGAATGGGGCCATGTATCGTGTGATTTTGAGTGACAACCTCCTTCCATCAGCAAGAGCATTGAAGATGAAACGTGGCTGGGTCTTTCAGCATGACAATGATCCCAAACACACCGCCCGGGCAACGAAGGAGTGGCTTCATAAGAAGCATTTCAAGGTCCTGGAGTGGCCTAGCCAGTCTCCAGATCTCAACCCCATAGAAAATCTTTGGAGGGAGTTGAAAGTCCGTGTTGCCCAGCGACAGCCCCAAAACATCACTGCTCTAGAGGAGATCTGCATGGAGGAATGGGCCAAAATACCAGCAACAGTGTGTGAAAACCTTGTGAAGACTTACAGAAAACGTTTGACCTCTGTCATTGCCAACAAAGGGTATATAACAAAGTATTGAGATGAACTTTTGTTATTGACCAAATACTTATTTTCCACCATAATTTAACCATGTGATTTTCTGGATTTTTTTTCTTCTCATTTTGTCTCTCATAGTTGAGGTATACCTAGGATGAAAATTACAGGCCTCTCTCATCTTTTTGCACAATTGGTGGCTGACTAAATACTTTTTTGCCCCACTGTATATTACAAACATGTTTGGTGGCAAAGCGCAGCCCTGGCGGAGGCCAACCCTCACCGGAAATGGGTCCGACTTACTGCCGAGGACCCGGACACAGCTCTCGCTTTGGGAGTACAGAGATTGGATGGCCCTGAGTAGAGACCCCCTCACCCCATACTCCTGCAGCACCTCCCACAGTAACTCCCTGGGAACCCGGTCATACACCTTCTCCAAGTCTACAAAACACATGTGGACCGGATAAGCGTACTCCCAGGCCCCCTCCAGGATCCTTGCGAGAGTAAAAAGCTGATCCGTCGTTCCACGACCAGGACGGAATCCGCATTGTTCCTCCTCAATCTGAGGTTCGACAATCGGCCTGACCCTCGTTTCGAGTACCTTAGAGTAAACTTTCCCGGGGAGGCTGAGTAGTGTGATGCCTCTGTAATTGGCACACACCCTCTGATCCCCCTTTTTGAAAAGGGGAACCACCACTCCGGTCTGCCACTCCTTCGGTACTGTTTCCGACCCCGCAACGTTGATGTCGGAAATATAAATGCCACTTCCTTGGAAGTATATTCAACATTTTATCAGAGAGTCACCTTTTTTATCAGGTCATGCTTTAACATTTTAAATAACCCTTTCTCGTGGCAGACGTAATGAATTATCCAAACAGCTGTAACTAATCACATAAACGTAACCTTAATACTTGTCCGCCAATTAATTTCCACTTCCAGGGCCCGTGGGTCCCCACTTGTTATTAACATGGCTATTTAGCACACCTAATTGAAACAGAGCCATTGTTTATTAATTTACTGTAATCCATATTATTTGTGTTGTGTTCGAAAGCTGTTACTGTTCAATTTATCACAGTCCAAAACACTCAAAAATAATGACCATCATCCAATATTGTTTTAACTCACTTATTATGCATTCATAACCGTACAATCCTGTTGTAATTATATTTTATGGCCCCAAAACACATAACTAACCCAACTTAAAACAACATAAGGGTTAACATTCCCTAAACTTTTTTAGTTTATAGAATTTTAAACACGTGCAAATTCAAGTTTGACATTTTTCTAAAGAAAGAGTAGCCAACTTCAAACAATTGATGATTACTAACACCATTAAATATAAAATGGAGATCCTTAAAGATGAGACTTAAGCCTAAATAGTAGTTTATTTAATATTCAATAAAATGAATGGCTGCTTCTACATAAATCACTGTATTATTTGCTGGTGAATAGTAGTCACATATAATGTGACACAATGTAAATGCACATTATGAGGAAATTAAGTGGACAAATATCAACAAGTGGACTCATCAACATTAACATATGTTTTACAGCACTAGAGGATGGCAAGACGACCACTACATTTGCTCAGAATATTTAGTTTAGCTAAATGTATTTACTTATTTATCCTGCTCCCTTTGTTTCAGGTGAATGGTCGCTTAAACTACAGGGACACTGTCCCTTTAAGACGTTCACCCGGTAGTCACGTTCAGTCCCGCACGCGCCTGCTGTGGTGAACTACTGTCATCACAAAACAAGAAGAGCTTATTTTTTTATTATTTGCTCGCAGCATTTACAACTACAGACTTTAGACCATGTTGCAGACGATTTAAATCGACTGTTCTGCGCAGGCGTGAGAGAACTGTGCAATAAAAGCAAAAACTGGCACACAAACATATGATAATAGCGCTGTCAGTGCTGGAGCTGCTGTCTGAGCATTAGTGAGCTGGAAGTAGACACAACTCAACATTAAACTGAAAACATGTCTACACCGGGCAGTGGCGTGGGGCACGGGCGAGCCAACACCGGGGGGAAGCGGTTCATCAGCGGGGTGGTGGAAGGTAAGCAGACTGGCACCAGGGTCCCACACAGGACCACCCCAATAACAATACAGTTCAGCATCATGAGGCTGTAACAGAATGAATTTCATATATATTTTATAAATGAGTATCAGTATTATATTGATCACTTCTGGTAAGGTTTGGTGCTTAACTTAACCTTTGCTTTATGCAGGTTTTTATGGGCGGCCATGGACTATGGAGCAGAGAACAGAGCTGTTTAAAAGGTATGGGATATATGAGTACAACTGCAGCAAACAAAACTAAAGGTTGCAAAAAACAAAGCCTGGAATAAAAAGGGCTTCATATTGGACGTTGTCCCTTACTGATGGGTTTATTTGGGTCCAGGGGACAACACTGGACAATCAATGTTAAGACACACATTTGTTGTCTCCTGATGCTACTTACAATCATCTCTTATCATGTAATAATTTATGTAATACTGTGATTGTTCATTACTGGTGTTTCATAGAGAACAGAAGTGGGGTTTGAACACGTACCTGTACGCCCCCAAGGATGACTACAAACACAGGATGTACTGGAGGGACCTGTACTCTGCAGAGGAGGCAGGTGAGTCTCCAATAACCTCTGTCGGTCTTAGATCTGGATTCTGCGACCAGCCAACAACCAAAAATCATGCAGGACTTTCAAACCATCTCAGGAGCAAGAAAAATATTTTACCTTTGCTAGTTTAGTAGAATGTTCAGGGAATTAGAAGAAAATTGTTCATTTGGGCCACCACTTTTTTTTACATTTACTACCTGCGTATCCATGTTTTCCCTTGGTATATATTTCAACTCCCCCAAGCATTCATATCCCATGTAGGATATTTTTAAAGTTAGTATTTTTAGTTAATTCCTACTAAAACAAAGGTTGCAAATACTATATTTCTTACTGATTTATATACAGTAATTAGGTTTGGACTATTTTTCATTCAGACCTCTCAATTTAAAACTATACTCATATTTTATTTTTGCCATAGTGACCCACACATAGGTAGAATGCACAAATGTCCGCTAATCTTACCTGAAGAATAAAACGAGGTCTGAAACTACAAATATCCTTAACTGGCACTTGTAGTTTATAATGGCATCAAGGTTATGTTTAGTGGATAACATTTGTGACACGGTGTCATACCAAAGTCCTATTGTGAGTCATCATTATCTCCTTAAACACATTGTTTAATTGCTCAGTTCAGAGCCTCTCCTTTGTTAATTGGGTGCATCTTATCAAAAATGAAGTTTGACCCATTAAAACTATCATGTCTCTGAGGACTCTCTGAGAGAAGGTCATAACAGATACTGCTGGTGGCCATCACATAAATGCAGGTTGCGCAGGCAGGAATAATGTCGGACATGGTGTACACAAAACGGCAGATTTCAATTTCTGTTGGCATCATCAGACTTGAGAATATAGGCACACGATTGGCCCACAAATCTCCCTGTGGGTTGAAAACGTTTGATTGGTTGGCATTGCTTAAGTCTTTATACAATCAATTTTTGTCATATTCCATTCTTTTCCCAGAACAACTCATCGCCCTGATATCAGCTGCTAAACAGCACGACGTGGAGTTCATCTATGCCATCTCTCCCGGCCTGGACATTACCTTCTCCAACCCCAAAGAGGCCGCCGCCCTGATGAGGAAACTGGATCAGGTGAGGACTTGTTATGCGCAGATGAAGGGTGCAGCAGGAGAGATCATTTCATCTCAGCTGTGTGTGTCTTTATGGCTCTTTAAAGGGTTTGCGCTGGACACCATATTACTTCATATGAAATGCAACAGTAAAATAGAAGATACAAAGCTAGGAGCTCAACGTGCAACTGATGGCACTTACACTCCTAGTAGCTGGTTTATAACTAGTGGATAACTTCATTTTTCAAAATGGTGATGTAGGGATTAGGAAAACCAAATGATTTAGAGATTTCTCCAAAGCCCAAGCTGTGCTCCCCCCCCCCCCTCAGGTGAGGCAGTTTGGCTGCAGGTCCTTCTCTTTACTTTTCGATGACATCGAGACTGAGATGTGTGCGGCTGATAAGAAGGCCTTCAGCTCCTTCGCCTACGCTCAGGTGGCCATCACTAATGCGGTGTACCAGCACTTAGGAGACCCCGAGACCTTCCTCTTCTGTCCCACAGGTCAGGCCGTAAGCGTGTAGTTTCTGTAAAAATATTCCAGATATTATCAAGCCCCTTTAAAGACAGCCTGGGGAGTTTCAAGCTATGGAAACAACACTTGATCCCTTCATTTCTACATGATAAGCTCATAATCTGTCACCCGTCATTTACACTTGCTCTGTCCCTCCAGATTATTGTGCTGCGTTCTGCACCCCCAGCGTGCTCCAGTCCTCTTACCTGCACACTGTGGGGGAGAAGCTGCTGCCTGGGATAGACATACTGTGGACTGGTGAGGCTGTCCTATACCGCTACATTACATGTCACTTGTTAGACGCTTTTATCCAAAGCGACTTACATACTCAATACTGTGGGCAATCCCCACAGGAGCAATTTGGGGTGAAGTGTCTCAGGGACACAACGACATGCTGACTGCAATGGGGTTTGAACTTGTGACCCCTTGCTCCCTTGATCCGAACACCAACGCTCTATCCACTGCGCCACACGCCTCCATACGTACGCTACAGACATAATCAAATGTACAGTTATACAACGTTTTTTTTTTACTCTCTCTTTCTCGGTTATTTGTGTTATTAAGGTCCCAAAGTGGTATCCCACAAAATCTCCGTTGAGTCCATAGAAGAGGTGTCCTCCGTCTTGAGGAGGCCGCCAGTCATCTGGGACAATATCCACGCAAACGACTACGACCCCCAAAGGCTTTTCCTCGGACCCTTCAAAGTCAGTACCTTTAGATGCCTATAGTCTTATCCGTATCTAATAATTATTAACGTTGTATGTTTCCTGTCAGGATCGTCCTACTGAGCTGATCGCCAAACTGAGAGGGGTCCTCACCAATCCCAACTGCGAGTTCTACCCAAACTTTGTGGCCATCCACACATTAGCTACGTGGTGCAAAGCAACTGCTGATGGAAGACAAAGGGATGTGGAAATGGGTGAGTTTTTTTTAGAAATAAAAATATCTTTCCTTTTGAATGCATGCTTACATTTTGGCATATTTGCAGAAAATCTCAGCTAAGATTTGACTGTGCTTTTATATAACAGCAATGAAACTTTAAATAGTAAATGTGTGGAGGGAGCGGCAGTCTGTCCCTGACGTTTTTTTATGCATAAAAAGATAAGATCTTCCAAATGTAACTTATATGGAGGCGCCAAAACAGGCTTCTGTTGCTTAAAATTAGGCTGTAATAAAATATCAATACAATGGCAAAAGCCTGGGAACTTATTACATATATAGAAGTGAGAATTCTTCTTATTGTCTTACTGTCTCTGACCTCCATCCCCAGACGATGAGGAGCAAGACCCCTGCTACAGCCCCCAGAAAGCCCTGACGCTGGCCCTCACCGACTGGCTGAAGGAGTTCATGAGCACCGACCAGCCTGGAGGTACAGAGTCATGAAAGAACCCTTTAAAGGACTCCTATTATACTATTTTTAGGCATATATTATAGGTCTCAGATATATAAAAAACATTTCTATGAAACGTTTGCTCAAAATACCAAACAGATCACCCATTCTAGCCATCCCTCATGAGGGTTGTATTTTTGGACACTTTGTGAGTCACCGGGGACACATATATATGTATAAAAGACATCAAAAAGTGCATTTTGGATGATAGGAGACCTTTAATGTTAAGGCCAGGGGTGGGGTGGGTGTCCCAGTAGAACAAAGCATCTAATTTCCCCCTCCTCGTCCTTCCAGGCCACTGTCGTCCTCCAGCTCGTCTGAAGAAGGAGGTTTCAGAGGAGGAGCCCATGCAGACAGATATGGGGGAGGGCTCCTATATCCCAGGACCTGGGGAGAACCCTCTGTACACGGCCGAGCCCCTCACCCTGGAGGACCTGAAGCTGCTGTCGGAGCTCTTCTACCTGCCGTACGAACACGGCCCCACCGCCCGCACCATGCTGCAGGAGCTGGACTGGCTCAAGAACCACAGCTGGGCCGCGGCGGCCGAGACGGACAAGGTAGTGATGATTTTATATTTACAACCAAAAGCAGATAATGACCTTGGTTTTCTGTGATTTCATGCGTAACGGTGTTTTTTTAGACCGCGGAATGGCGCTCAAGAGCACAGCAGTTTGATGGCCTGTGCGAAGCGGTGGTGCAGATGTTCAACCGTCTGTCCAACGCCCCCAACCGCAGCATTCTGTACGACCTCTACAATTACATCTGTGACATCAAGAGTGGGGTGGGCCTGGCTCGAGCCTACGTGAAAACACTCGGTGAGAAAATGCTCATCAAATCACACAGGATAGGGCAGCTGTAGCCATGTCAAAGGATAATCCCTCAATTTACTTTTTATACTAATTCAGCAATAATCATATTTTTGATTCTTTGTTCACTGCGCATGCATGCAAGAAAAACACATTTCTTTCAGCATTCCAGGAAAGACGGGGTGAGTAATTAATATAGAAATGGTCATTTTCTGGGTGAAGTATTCCTTGAGAGGAGAAAAAATACACAGTATTTGGGGAGCAACTTCAATGAAAAGTGAATTGGTTGAAGCAAAAACATTGCGGCAATTGGATTCTCGCTTATCTATAATCTAGCACATGTTAATCCTTAAGATTTGATCTTCTTAAGCATCACTTGTGTTAATGTGTTCTCCAGGAGGGCAGGCTCGCCCCGCAGCCCAGCTGCTGAACACTGATCCTGAACCCTGGGGTTTCAGAGGAGGCCTCTCTGGAGAGTTCCAGGTAACTTTATCTAAAAACAGTATAAAGACACATTTCAAATGTTTTCTTATTTTAATATCACAATGAATTTGCCATTTTCCCAGTGTGCAGTAATAGACATCCTTAATAAGACAAGTGTTGTGTTCTCACTTAATTATCCATCAGCTTCGGTCAAAATAAATATGAATGAACTAAATATGTGTTCTTTCAGAGAATGCTGCCCTGCCACGGAAACAGGGACCTGTTCAGACATCCTCTCATGACGTCGGTCTACAGCATACGGATGTTCTGCCCTGAGGACAAGGTGAGGATGCCAGCATTGATGATATGATACAAGTGATAGCAGGTAATAATTGGTCCCCTATAGTATTGTTCACACCGATGTTCCCTAATGCAGGCTACTGCTACAATATATTATGTCCGGCAGCTTCTGTAGATGAGGTACGGTTTCATAGTCAAATAATAAATGTATTGATCAGATAACTCATAAGAACATAGCACTATCAGAGCACTTACTATGTTGAATGATGTCAGAAACAAGAACTTGCAGGATGTATGTCACCTTACAGTATGTACATAGACTGTATATATATATATGTGTGTTAGCACGGGAACGTTGGTGGCTCTTAGTTACCATCATTAAGTGTCACTGATACTGAATTAATAAATCCACAGATACTTCCAGTTGTGACTATGCTTCAGATTATGCTTGTCTGTATGGCTTGTTGTCGCCGCCGATATGTGATCTCTTTGTTAAAGATCAGCAGTTGATGTTACAGTTTAGTTTTCTGCACTAGATGGAGGTACAAAGGATTTTCAGAGAGATGCAGAGTGCGGGAGAGGGCAAAGTCCCCATGATGATGCAGCCCCCCCTCATCTGTGATGGGTGAGAAAGAGTCACATCCTCTCTGTAAGTATTCATGCTTTCATACTTAACATTAACATTGCCTGTGTCCCGCTGCAGCCTCTCAGCGGGGGAAATCCCCCCCTCCCCTCAGTGTGCTCTGGTCCTGGAGGATGAGATGGGGGTGTGTGGTTACGCCCTCGCACTCACCGACGCCAAACCAGCTGCTGCCAGGATTCAGGTGATCAAATGCAACCAGTTGTTTTTTCCAGAATAACAACTTAAAGGTCACCTATTATGAAAAATCCACTTTTTCATGTCTTTAATACATAAACATGTGTCCCCTCTGTGTAAAGAGATTCTGAACGTTTCAGGAAAAAATACACCTTCTCTTTTTGTCCTGATCCATTTATATAAAAAAAACCTGTCTGAAAATGAGCTGATCAGATTTTGGCCACTTTATGATGTCATAACGTTTTTTTTGGCTTGTGTAACCATCAGTCAATCACCAACCAAGGTAACCCCCCCCCACCACCTTATCACCTGAATCTCCTCCTAGAGAACTATTGTGTTATTTTTAACCAAATATCTCTCAGAGGGGCGTGGGGAGGGGCTCCTTATTTTCATCTAAAGTAAAAGACACAGAATCAGCACTTTTGAAACAGGGCTGAAATAGAGGGGATTATGGGATGCTGCAATGATCTGTTTGGTATTTTGAGCCAAACACTTCAGAGACATGTTTTGTATATATCTGAGACCTATAATATATTGATGAAAAATAGTATAATAGGGGACCTTTAAAGATGTAATGAATGACATGTATTTTGTTTTATCTTGTACCTCTAGAGGGCAGTAAGTGATTCAGTGTTCCAGGACTTCCCCTCCCTGGTCACCATACAAGTGTTGCCCCGGGTCGCTGATCCCTCTCCAGCCAAGCGCATGATTGGTCGGTTGTTGTCCTCAATCAAGAGCAGTGGTAGGTCAAGGCCTCGCACAATGCCTTTTGATAGTGCTCACGGAACTGGCCAACAACCAATTCACACGGTTTAAAGAGACAGCGCACCGCAGAATAATCATGTTGGAGGTATCGACCGTAGTTCTAATATAATGGAAATGGGTTACCTTTAGGTTGTGCAGTTCAAAGACCCCTCCAAAAAACAATACAACAATGTCTCTTTCCAGATATCATGACCAAGTTAGTGGTTACAGCACTTACATGTAGGAATCTTTCTACCAAATTACACACGCCATAAAAGTGTCAGCTCAATGAAATGTAATCTCAGCCTCTCGTCCATTAGAAGATGCACACTGAGCAGAAGAGAGAATAGTTCCTACTTGAAACTTCTCACAACTGCATCTTATTTTGAATCCTGTTTCTGGAGAGAGAAATTGCTGTTGTCACTTTAAGCACCAGAAGCCAAGTGCCATCTAGTATCATTATATTGGAGAATATGATGGATATATGATATCCCGGTAACTCACACGATTCATAAATAGCACTTCAGCTAAGAGGAAATATATTCATTTAGATATTATGGTAAGGTTTCCCTTAAATACACAATTTTCTGCACAAGGAAGAGTTGTTATGTCATTGTCACACCAGCTACCTGCCAACATGATATTTGATGTTAGATGTTTCCAGATGAAGAAATCAACAATTCCTTGCTGAGATGTAGAGCTTTGCATCCCCTGACACTGCACACATTTGTTCAAACATGGAGCGATTGTATTTGTCAAACACAAGCCTAATGCTAATTCTAGAATATGAAATACATCTGAAACACCATCTCGGTATTGCTTTCAGGTTCCAGAGGCGTGTTCTGTGAGGTGAGGCACAGCGATCGGAGGATGCTCGACTTGTATCCTAAACTGGGCTTCTTCAAACCCATAACCATGGCCGGGCTTCCTCAGGACATCATCGCCATGGGAACAAGCCTGTGAACAAGCCTTTGCGAAAATCATCGCAAGGATTTACCTCATGTTTGAATGTTTTTTGCTAACTTTGCAGCATGTCAAACTGTAATCAGTCATCATTTCTTAGTATCAGATAATTATTTGTGTAATTTTAGTAGCCATCTCCAACACTGTAACATTAGTTTGTTAGGACATTTGCAAAAAAAACTACTGCATAAAATTAAAAAGGGTAACACTGATGTACTACTGATTTTCTAGAACATTTAAAATGTATAGATACTTTTTTAAGATGAATTAATTGTTTTAACCCAGCACAATAAATGTTAACACATTTATCCAACCTGAAGTTTCTTATTTGTTGTCGGACTCATTGAAACAAGATGAATACATAACACACATTGAAACAAGAGAATATATTTTAAATATTTGTATTTTGAGAGGATACAAAATGATTACAGAAATGTTACGGTTTAATTGTAATAGCTGGTGCTTCACATATTGGCCTGAGAAGCTTATAATATTCAGTTTATTTAAAATAAGTGAGAAATGTGAGGTTGAAAAAATATCACATGTAGCTTATGAATCAGAAGTTGATATGCATCAAGTAAATAAACCCATTACATTAATATAAATTATATATGAGATTTCAGTGTGTCTGATCAGGTAAGATAAAGCACAGAGCATTGAGTGAGTTTGATATTTCAAGTAGTTAAAGGATATTTATTTCCATCCTTTAAAAGTATGTTATCCTGAGTGTCTGAGCAGCAGCGTTTGGCTGCAGGGGAAGAGATCCACATTACCTGGGGTTTCATACACTGACAGCTCCTTATTTATATCGTTTGTTTGACCCAGACTCATCTGGAATATAAGTAGTGTCACATTATTGCACAGCAGAACTGAGGGGAATTTAATACAAAGACTTAAAACAAGAGTGTTGCACCTATTCAGTCCACTTCTTAATCTCCTAGACCTTGCACACCTTTAGCTCTGCCCCTCTTAAATGAACTCCAGCCCTTCAAACTTCACATTCCCTATCTGTGTCTCGGGCATCAGCACCTGGCCGTCTAACGTAAAGGCAGTGATGTAGGTGGCGATGCTGCCTGCGTACTCCTCTGACTTCAGGGCCAGAATGATCTGATCGTCTGTGCCTGGGACAAATTTAAACGAAGAGAAACCGCGGATGAGGTTGAGCGGTCCGACGTGCCGCACTGTGAAGGAGCTGAAGTCTGCGGGGCAGGACAGGAGGAGGTTGGCGGCACGCTGCTCGTCTGCTGCCTCCTCGTAGTGTTCATGACTGGCACGCCGAGGGAGGAAGAACCAGCGCTGCAGACGCTCGCTCCACGCCGCTGACTCATGGATAAGGTAGCCTATAGGACAAGGACAGGTAATAAAGTGAACAAGAGTATGAGGAGTTATGGAGACCAAATGTAACACTCATGGGTGTTATTTTTACTCCTCAAAATATATTTTTTCCCAACTATCCCACCCCTTGGGGGTGATTCACTCACAAAATGACCTCTAATGGCGCATTTCCACCATGGCGCGGTTTAAGCGTGCCGTGCCCGTTTTTGGTTGCGTTTCCACTATGCCTAGTTCCGGCCCGGGGCTACTTTTTCACCTTTTTTCTGGCCCGACAAAATCGTGGTTCTATCGGGGCCAACAACCAGGCTGAGTCGGGCTGAGTTTGCTAAACTAGAGAGAGAATCGCTGGCAAGGGGGCTACAACAACAAGATGAACATATTTGACCGTGATTTAATTGTAATGCACGTTTCAAAATGATGCCGAAATAACAACATACTGATACCGGTTAGTAAAACCCATGAACGCAGCAGCCGTTGTATGCGAGGAGTATGGAGACTCAGACTTGTGTCACGCACAGTGGCGCCTCAGTGGGATTTGGCTTTGGTGTTGCGCGCACTGAAGCAAAGCCCCATTTGAACCTGATCAGGTTCCCCTTAAACTGTTATCAGCCAAAGTAGTACTACTTTTGGCTCTATCAGAGAAAAGGGTGAGTGATTTGTCTGCTCTCTCTGTGGCTCCGTCAGCTCTCCGGATCCAAGGAGATGGCAGTTCTGCTGTTTTACGCCCTAACCCGGCTTCATGCCTAAGGTCATCACAACTCTTTTAGGTCAAGAGTGATCACCCTGGCTGGCTTATTCCCCGCTCCTTACAGGTCGGAGGAAGAAGCCACGTCTCATCTCCTCTGTCCTGTGCGCGCGCTGTCTTGCTATGTGGCGCGCACGGCGGCCTGGCGCCGTTCTCAGCGCCTGTTTGTGCACTATAGAGAGCGCTCGATCGGGCAACCTCTGTCTGCACAACGGCTGTCACACTGGCTGTGTGAGGCTGTGTCGCAGGCATATGTCTCCTCTGGGGTGGAGCCCCCGGAGAATATCAATGCGCACTCCGCCAGAGGAATTTCCTCCTCCACGGCTTTGCACGGAGGAATGTCAGTGGAAGATATTTGCACTGCTGCATCTTGGTCTTCCCCCTGTTCATGTATTCATTTTTATTTGAGAGATGTCTCCCATTCCTCTCTGACACACCCTGTACTGGGTGTCCTGTCAGAGTGAGTGACGTCAGGCAGCCAGCTGTGCGCCTCTCTCCTGCCTCTCGGCACGCGGAGAGCGGCTCCTTTTCCCTCTTATGAGAGGGATGTTCCTTTTTCCTCTGACACACTTTGTACGGAGTGCCTGGTCAGAGTGAGTGACGTCAGGGATCCAGCTGGGCGCTCTCCTACCTGTCTGACACGCAGAGAGCTGCTGTTCCCCCTCTATGATCGCTGGACAAGGTGGGACCTTCGTCTCTACTTTCTCACAGCGGCAGGTATGTATTGTTCCCAGCCTTCACCCCGTCGGGAAGATAGGCATGTTTTGCTATGTTCCAGGGACGGTGATGCGCCATTACGCATGGCACAACAGGCAGGGGGTGTTATTGAGCAGGTGTGTCTGTGCTTCTAGTGCCGGGCGGACCCAGTGGGGCGCAGACTACATCATGCTTCGCCCTTAAACCAATAGCGATAGCCTTAGAGGGCGAAGCCATATACGAAATAGAACTAAGGTTACCTACTGTAACCCCAGCTTCTATGAGTAAATGGCGCAGCCCTCTAAGCGCTGGGCCCCACTGGCTCTACGAATAGCTGAAGAAAAGTTATTTTGTATGGGAGCAGATTGCCGGGCTCCCTTCCTATTTATACCGGAAGGAGGCCCGAGGGTGGGGCCCACCTTGCGGGTGGGCGTGGACTACAAGTTTTCAGTGCTGCGCGGGGGCGCAGGGGGATTACCCAATAGCGATAGCCTTAGAGGGCTGCGCCATATACTCATAGAAGCTGGGGTTACAGTAGGTACCTTAGTTTCAAAACATCTACATTTTCCCTCTGCATCTCTCGACCAGACAGTGTATTAGGTCTGTTGTAGATATTTAAAAAACAAACAATATGGAGATAGGAAAGGGGGTGTAATATTCTGAGAAAAAAACCTAGAATTTACAAGATAAAAAAAAAAAACTTGGATATTTTCTTAGGTTGAGTTGTAAATTCTCAACTTTTTCTTCATTAAAGAAGTTGCAAAAAACGTTATCCTCCGATGAAATGAATGGTGATTTTATATACAGCATTGTTCTTCCTACATCTGAAACTCAAACTGCACCATCAGTGCCCCTGATAAGATCCAATACCAACAGTGATAGTGTATGTGACAGGACTATAAAGAAAAGTCCTGACCTGGTGGTTGTATCCCTGTGGCGCTCCGCAGGGCATTGTAGTGGGGCACCCAGTTCTCATGCTGCACGTCACCATGGTAACCGACAACCTTCACCCACTCTGGGTGGTTGTTGACGACTTCCCCAGTGGTGGTGGTCCACTCTTTGCCCAGGCCGCCAACATACAGGTGCTCATCCTTCACTGCCAGCCACTCTGCTTTGAATCCTGCACACAAAGCAAGGAGTGATTTGTTAACCTCTTGAACACCAAAACAATATAAGAAAGGCTTCAATGCACTACTTTTTTTGGTTCATTTCTAGACTTTCTTTTTGTGGAAAAGAGGTTGTGAAGTTGAAGTAAATCAGAATCAGATATACAGAAATACATGGATAGTGGTATATGGACATATTTTCGGACTGACCTTTGGAGACGGAGCCGTCCCCGTCGGGTAATATGACCCAGGGGACCGCCTGGTTGCCCTCGAGCCTGTACACCACGCCGGTACGGTCGTCCACGCTGTACAGGTGACCGTTGAACGCCACCAGCTCAGACAGCTCCATACCTGCAACACCGGGACAAAGACACATTGAGGTAACCAACATTCTACTGTGAGAATAGTGTGTTTGTTAATGTCCCTGTACCTCGTCCTTTCTCAGCCAGATGACTCTCCAGCGTGACGCTGACAGCGTCCCACTCCACCTCCAGTCTGTCGGCACTGTTTGAAATAGTAAGGTAGCCTCTCTTCATGTAGCTGAACCATGTCTGGTCCTTAGAGCTGCGTGACGCTGTGTCCAGATCTGCGATCACGGCGATACGGTAGCGGATGCCGTGCTCCGTCTTCACCGGCCGACTTAACGGGTACGTGTCGTTGTAAGGTCTTAACCCTCTCTGGTGGCGGGAGGGGTTTCCTGCAGCCTGTCTGTTTATGTCCCTGAGGAGGCCCCCTTCACCCTCGCTGTGCATCTGCAAACTGTGAACCCCGTTGCGATAGTCACCTCTTGTAGCAGTGTTTCTGCCCCCTACTGTCCGGTTCAGGTATAGCATGAGCACTAAAGCTAGCAGGGTCGCAACTGTGATCGCCCGCCATTTAGGGTGGAAGCGTGAGTCTGAGGCGGTAGCTTGTGTCATGGACGCCAAGGCCAGAGGGAGACCCCGGACCGAGAGGCCAAAGGAACTCATCGAAGTATCGCTTCCATCCTCAGGCTCGGACGGGGGGGGGCGTTCGCTACAGCCTGGGACTGAGGGAGAGAGGCACATTAGAGGCAAGATGGGAGATGTGGTATTTTACAAAATATAACAACTGTAAAAAAGTTAAAAATCTTAATACATCTATATTTTTTGCTTAAAATTCAATATACATATTTCTTTTAGGTATTCAAAACACCTTGTTAAGTTATTGTTCATTACATGAACATTACAAACCCTATTTGCAGCTTCTTTGTCAAATGTTATCAAAGATCTGTAGGATGTTGGATTAAATAACACGAAACAATGGCTGGGGAAGATGAAAGAATGAACGTGGGGAGGATGACGAATTGGGAAAATAGGCGGCTAGTTCTTTTGTTCTTTGTTCTAAACAGAGCTTTGTTGTACTCAAGCAGAACTTCTAATCTGCATACTGAGTAGGCTAAAGGCCCGTCCTCGCTCTGTTTTGATGTTAAGGTCAAATGATGTTTATATGTACACTGAAACTGTAAATCGCTTGTGCGGTGTGGGGAAAACTAGTTTGCTCGGCACCACTTCACATATATCATTACACTTGATGTGGCCTCCACCTCAATGATTGGTTAAACTCCTTATCCCCGTGATCCGGTCCAGTGATTTTGCCAGTGTTGGACCAATACCGGATCAGCACATTCAAAAACAGTCAACTCTAATAGATGTAAGACTTTTTCATGTTTTTACTTGGACATAAGGGTTCAAGAGTTTTTGAAGCACAGGTGGGTTATCTCACACAAATAAAGACCACCTCCACAAAAAGTAATTGAAAATAAGACACATCTTTAGGGAGGCAAAATGTGACACGTTAATGAGTGAGAAAGTTGTTGAGGCCCTCGTCTACCCATTACATTGATCAAATCATGAGATTAATAACGTCCTCTGTGGATTAAGGGAATTGACTAAAGAGCATTAGCTCAAATGCAATGTCAACAAGTAAAAAACAAGCCAATACTTCATCTGTTCGTGGAAGAAATATTTGAAAAGATACAAATATACACCTGATGAGTTGTAGTATCAGTCGGACACCTCTCAGGCCCAATGTGTTCTGGTAATAGTAAACGTAAGATTGTAAGGAACTCATCTTAAGGTCAAAGATAGGAAAATAGGATACTGTGATTTCACCAAACGACCAAATCTAAAACTGTGAAGTCCATGTTCTGAAGACTGTGTAGGGTTAGAATGAGACGCCAAGAGACACCCTGCACGCTGAAATATGAGAGGTGCACTTGTTTTGTGAGAACTAGAGTGCCAAGATGAACCTTGACCTTTCTGTTGTCAAGAGTTACCAGCATGTACAGTCATAAGTCATAGCTCTATCAACCCTTTCATGCTAACTGAATGTGGTTAAAAAATAATCATTGCGAAGTAATAACTGACCAAATGTTATAATTATTGTAATTTTACTAGATGTTTTTCCTTGCACATTCAGTACCGAAAAGCCTTATTGCTTGCAGTTCAGAAAGCCATTTCCTTAAACATTTTTTACCACTTTCCTAGCAATTACAAATGATTGCTTGAGATTGAATCATAATTAGTTACAGTGGCAATGCAGCTACAAAATGAATGGAATTTTTAGCGTTGGAGGATAATGCCATGGTAAATTACACAATTATGGTAAACTTGTGGCAATAACTCTGAGACTGAAGTAAGAGCAATTAAATGGATAAGTTATCACCATTAAGCAACCCAAAATAAATGTCACAACAGCGTCAGCGGTAATGTTGGTCTCAGTGAGAGATCAATATTAGGCAGCTGAAGAAAACTCAAAAACATGGAAAAAAACACAAACCGGTTTGAGGAAATATTTCAGCCACATCCCGTTCAGCTGGTATTAACCATTACATATGCGCTCTGCCTCTTCAGCGACTCTCTCAACAACTTCATATTACACAACTAACATGCTTACACGCAGACATGTCAAACTTGGCCAACAAATAATGCCCTTATTGTCACTATTGTACGCATTGCCCCTATTCCCCGTCTCTCTACAGCACAGACCCAAACACTGCCTCGCTGTATGATGAATTAAATTATTCACCCTTTCTTTGCCTCTTGTCTCCTGAACACGCTGTAACCATCATGCTGTTCTCCTTCGCACGCATCCCATAATAAACTTTAGGTCTACTTCAACCCTCCGTCCGACCCACATGAATAACTGATCCTTATCTTCAGACTCTCCTCCTTCTCTCTCCATTACCCTATCTCAAGTTTCCACCCCTTCTTGTTGACTCCAAAAATGAAAAGGGGAGGCTTAAATAAAAATAAGGTGTGCTGTGTGATTGTTAGAATAACAATGGGATTACAGTAATTGATTATTCGGTGGGGGAACACAGTGAATCTTGAACAAAGGGTTTTGAAACCACTTTTAAAAGCCAAGGTTGCACTTCCAAAGAGGACTGAAGAGATTGAAATGGTGGACGGATGTTAAGACAGAAAATATAAGTCTAAATCCCCTGATGGTTTAATACGTCCAAGTCTCCATTATGTTTCATGCCCACTGTGTCATTTAAGGTCACAACAAAGGCAGCACTCTTTTCCAGAGGTGTGTTTGTGTGTGTTTGACTTTTTTAAATCTTGACTGTTTCCTGAGTTGTGCTCGTCATAGACCCTAACACCAATTTTCAGAGGATGTCAATTGCATAAATTCGTATTCATATTATAAATGAATCCAGTTTATTAAGCAGCCAAAGGTTACAACTTAAGAGTGTCCCTATTTAATATTTACAGATGTATTCCTACAAAAGAAAAACATAACTTTCACCTAGAAGCTTTTTTGGAGCATTCAACCACTTCTCATGGTCTCAGTGTCACCCTATGACATTTGTTTTCTTTCTAACTGATATTCATCAGAGGTTTGACAGGGATGTCTCAGTGGCCTTTGAGGGCATTGTAATACATATATCAGATTAAGTGGATAATTAAAAAGGGACAACCACCATAGTGCAAATGTTTGTATGTCTTCTGTTGGTTGTCACTTTGTCAGACCTTTAGTGACACTACAGATCCAACACCTATTAAGCTCAATACACACATTTGTTTTTACCAATAAAAAATAGTAACTCATGTTTAACATGGTAAAAGAAGACGTAGACAGACAAGTAGTAAATAACCGCCCACACAACAACGGTTTCAAGACATTGTGTACAGTACTGTTATGTTGAGAAATAAAGAGAACAAACATTAGTCCTTGTAGAACCGACAAGATAGCGTTAAAGCTGCAGCAACATTCCTCTTTTGATAAGTAAATTAATGTAGCCTGCCAGCTACCAAGACAGACGGACCCGACGAGCCGGTGTTGTGCACTCCCGGTAACACTAATAAACTTTGACCGGCTTTCAAAAAAGTGAAAATGTTCAAAAGTCAACCTTAAAACGCTGACTTCAGTCCCAGAAAAAGTTTAACCATGACCTTCATCAGAAATACTGAAATGTCGATTAATATAAAGAGAGCTAAGCATTTGTTTATGAAGAGTTGGAACTACACCAATCCGTTTAAACATGTTAGCCGTGAAGCTAACACCAGCTAGCAACTCAGACTGCTAGCATACTCTTATGTCATGCTAACGTTAGAACTGCTAACACTCTTATTCATTGGACTTAGGACGCTGAACGGAGGTAAGAGTCATCAGGTCATGATTTTGTGACTTTAAAAACCTTAAGGCTTACCTGATGCAGAGGGTATCCAAGCTCGACCGACTGGCCATATTTGATGGGCTGTGATCTCCGGGCGATTAGCTCCTCCTGCCTGGAGACCAACTGATGTCGTCAACACTCAACTTCCCAAACTGCCCCCAAAACCTCAACTACTGAACAGCAAATTATGTTGAACCAATCCAAATAATTAACACTGATATATGATGTATTATTGACTACAAATTCACAAAATAACAGAAATAGTAAGAGGAAAATCATTTTTAGATAGGGACAATCCCTCCTGAAAAAGCTCCTAAAAACCCTGGGCCTTGACCCCCCATTAATAATTGATACATCCTTAATCTAATGCACCTTTGATGATATAGATGAGGTGGACTCAATATTAAGAACACAAGCATCTCTGAAACAACCAAACTACAATTTAAAGTAAAACTAAACAGAATAACATGTATTAAGGTATTATTTGGGCTGTTTTATTAAGACTTTATTCGTTTTAGCTACATGAAGTTGACTTATAAAGTTACCTTGGTTTTTTGTTTAGATTGTGGGAATTGTATAAACTTTATTTGGGATAAGCCAGGTATATATATAAAAAAAGGTTTCCAGACAGGTTGACAATAGTAATGATGCAGGGCCTACCTTATATCAGTGGTAAACATTTCCCTAATACACTTTTATCCAAAGACATTACCATCTTATTTTGGAGCATTATATAATATGCCACTATAATCAAATTAAAGCAAATCTCTTCTACTAGTATGCATACAAAAACAAATAACATCATTACAGAGATTTTCAAATATATATTTATTGAGATGATTCTCTCTATAATCTACAGTAATGATTAACACATTTTGTAAACAATTACCAAAGATACTAGAACAAGCGCAGTAACAATGTGCATCAGGGACATTTTGTCTCAGTTATCTTCTATATTAGGCTCAAATAAACAGTGCAAATATATAGTGTTCATTCAATTTCCCTGGGGGAGATATGTGTATACAAAACAAAAGCTTTATTCTTTTTTGTATGATACATCAGCACTCCCGAAATGAGTATTGTTGTCCTACCCATGGTCTTTAAGTGGCGGTTCAGATTGTCACAAGAACGAAAATCACAAAAGAGACAGACCCACCCTTTTACAAAACACTGGAAATATGCCAAAACTAATCATGAGCTCTAAAACTCTCAGTGTGCCGGTGGAACAGTACTTCTTGATGATAACATTGTGCACTATGGTCTGTTAATAGTCTGTTTGAATATGAGCAGGTTTAAAAGTATTAGAATATGCTACATTCACCATCCTTATATGTGACTCGGGTTCTGACAGTAGTAGCTACAGTGAACATAGAGGTAATGATAGTTAACTAGTCAAACCAATCCATGCAAGATTGTACATTTACTGTTGTACAAACCTGAAATAATGCATATATTATCATTATCATTTCACAATGACCCTGTTCTGAGGTGCATGTGGATACAGAGGTATGTGGATATTAGATGATGGATCAAAGACTGCCACCTCAGCTCTTCCCCATCGTCTCCAAGAGAAGCTACGAAGGAAAATAGAAATTAATCAAAACACAATTGCTCCTACCAAGATTTTTGTGTGGGAAACTACTTCAAATGGGTTTGATGTTTAATAAAAACGTAAGTATACTACAATGGCTTTTGCTGTTGTCAGTACAGAAAGAAATGATGGAAAATAGCATTAACATTCATCATGTTTTGTTTTTTTAGTCTGTGTACCTTTGTCAGGTGATACTCCCCATCTACAAGTTGCTCGATGATACTAAAGTGGTCTGTGTTGGCCACATCTTCCAAGGTCACATCAAGTCCTGACGCCTCCAAAGTCTTTAAAGCAAGGAGACAGAGGTAAGAAAATACATATTCACAGAATGCTTACAAATCACAAAAAACTATTAGCTCATGGTGAATAGCAACAGGGTAATTAAAGGGTAATTGTACAGTGAGGATGTCATTAATTTAAAATGATCCCAGACACAACACGCTTATTATAAATATTTTGACACAAAATATTGATTTAAAATTATAGAATCTATTTAATCCATCTATTTAAAAAAATGTTGTTCCTAATTAATTGTTTAACGTTCAAATATAAAATTTAACATTTTGTCTTGTTACAGTTTCCTAAATTATAAAGGTAAAGGATTTGTTACCTGTCTCGGTTTTTATTTGATTTTGTTTAATTGTATACTTTAACAGTGTGGACAAAACAAGTCATTAATCAAAGTTCACCTTGGGTTCAAAATGTGTCACTATTTGTTGACATTTTATAAACAAAGCCATTCATCTGTAAAAATATCTGATTATTGATGATAAAAATAATAATTATCTGCAACCTTTAAAATCAACCCCAATGAGTTGTTGACCAGTAGCGCTTGTTTGCTATCTTTTTAATAGTAAGGTATTGTTTGGACTTTAAACAGGGATGCACACACTACACAATCCTGCCTGTTTCACTGTATTGCTCACAAGACAGCTCCACCTTAAATAAATACTACCTTTAACATCTAACAGTAATAGTGTTCATCAGGAGCACTGACTTTGTAGTATTCTTCTGACTGCTTGCGAAACTCCGGCGTGTCGTTCTCAGCGACGGCTACGATGATGTGGCAGCTGGAGGACGAGAGCTTGAGCTGAGGGACCAGCTGACTGGGGCTGTTCCTCACCGCCACCTCCCTGCCAACAGGAGACACCCGGGGGACAGAGGAGTCAAATACGGACTGGTACAACAGACCAGCACAGGATTATTACACAGACACACCCTTACAGATCTCTTCCACAAAGAAAATAACACATTACATTAACTCAAACTACATTGATTCCTCATCTGGATCATGATCTCATTTTTAGTCTGGAAGCTCTTCTCTTTGCAGTTCACTATTGGTCCAGTAGTTATGTGAATTAAAGGAGCTCAAAATGTAGTATCATGTAAAGATTATACATGGCATAGCTGATTTTGTTGGAAAAAATTAAATATTTATAGAATATTTATAAACTAAGACTGATGTTAATAGAATAATTTATCACAATTTGCATAGCTCTTCCCGGGAGCCACAAAAGGATTTATGCAACTCAATGATCGGTGGAGTTTGGAGAGGTAAATGACCCAAAGAAAATGTATAGCTTCCACATGATATTCCAAATTAAGATGGATTGGGAAGAACCGATCCAAAGTTGTTCTGTATTATCTGACTTGCAAATGTCCATAATAAGAAATTGGGTACCACTTTACAATAAGACTACCCTTATAAAGGGTTTACGAATAGTTTGTAATTCATTTATTAATTAGGTTGTGAACACTTTATAAATCATTAATAAGCTTTTATAAGACATGAGATAAACAGGGCAACTGTGACCGGTTGCTTGCCAAATAGTGAGCCCACATTTATCTGTACTGCTAAGCCTTACATTAGCTACTTAGCTTACTTCGTCTTCTTCAACAGCCAGCATCCTTGGTATCTGTTGCTCACTGAGTTAATTCTCGCTAAGTAGCCAATATAAGGCTTAGTCATCTTGCCAAATAGTGAGCCTGTGTTGATGTATTAAAACTATGTTAGAACTGGTTTATAAATGGTTCTTAATGATTAATAAAGTGTTTACAACCTAATTCATAACCTAATTATAAACCCATCACGAATCCTTTATAAGGGTAGTCTTATTGTAAAGTGGTACCAGAAATGGTAACAAAAACTACTGAATCCCGCCAATGTCCCTGTACTCATATAGCATAAACCAGCTTAAGATCTGGTCTCTTTCAGCAGAACTCTAATTATGTAAACCTGGTTCTGCACAGGTAGGTTGTAAAAAGTGTGTAGCAATCAGATATCTACAGTGCATGTAATTGCACTTAAAAGGAACATGCACTGCAGTAAGGAAAGTACTCTGTCATCTTCAGAGGCTCGTTGACGTAGGTGGACAAGATGGGCAGCAGGTCGAATATTCCACTGACAAGGAAAGCACCTACAAGACAATTAGAGAAAATACAACAAAGATAAAAAGCACATGAGCTGGATTGGTCTTAATTGTTCTGAGTGTCTGCTTCTTTTAAAGTATTTAGTGTTTGTCAGTTGGATGCATTTCACCTGTCGGACCTTACCTTTAATCTGAGGAGTGATGCTGTACTCAGACCAGTCAGTAGAGAGGACCATGGCAGCCAGGTGAGCCCCGGCAGAGTGACCACACAGGGACAGGCCGCTGATGGACAGATTAAAAGAAGTTGAACCGATACAGTGGATTTGTGGCTTTTTGTAGAGCAGGGTCAGAGTTCTGCGAAACATGGAAGGAGCATGGGATCATTGGAGTTGTTGTAACTGCTATTGCGATCATTGCTCCACATATTTTACTAGCTGGGAGACAAACAAAACACCAAGATCTCCTCCTCTCAAAAACAAACCAACCGGTGATTGAAAGCAGTAAAACACAGAGAAAACAGCTTCCTGTTAAAATCTGTGTTTTTCAGAAGCAGTTCAGCAGACACAAAGCTTCCCAGTTAGCTATGGCTAATGTTTGCTCAGCTTGTTTCTCCGATCAAGATGCCTGATGACTAAAACCCTTCATCCGGTTAAGATATAAATTTAAAAAAAACAATTGTGGCTTAAAAATGGATAAAGAGTACACTTATGACAGCTTCAATCCTGACGCATGCACAAAAGAAATAGAACATGATTGGAGGAAACCAAATGAAACGTACTGTTACTGTGATTGAAAATGTATATTTCTTTAGGTTGAACATCTTTGGAAACATTTTGAATCGCACAGGTATAGAGATAAATACAAATATATAAAGGAGATCCAGTCCTTTGTAATTGAAAAAGTTACATATTATACTTTTAAGATGAATGTTTTCAGTAATAAGTATCACCGATAACAAGCAGAGGTACCTGATGTGAGAATACTGCTGGACAACAGACACAACACTGCGGCGCACTTGAGACACCATCAGGTCCATGTTGCCTGAAACAGACACAAGCAGAAGGATATCATCCCCATTTCATATACATAAAAACATTTCTTACTTTCCACAACCTAGAGACAACCTTGTCAGAATTGAAAATCTGTACCTTTGGGAGCGATGTCATAGCCGACGGCAACCACCACTACACCTTTACCAACAAGTGGAACAGCCATGAATCCTGAATCCTCCTTGCTGCATGAGAAAAAAGGATCAATGTCAAAATCATGAGGAAGAAATTGAAATCAAACTGAGATGCAAGAGAGTATAATGCAGTACCTGAGAAACTGCCAGTAGCCTCCATGTAGGTAAATAACAAGGGGGACATCTGAAACAGAGAGAATCAGGTCAGTTAAACCCCTACACATTAAATATGTGTCTGTATATGTCATATGTTACACATGTATGTACCCAAAGAGTTGGTGATGGGTATGTAGACATCTAGTTTTTCTCCATCTCCCTCCCCATACGGCACGTTGAGCAACGTTTGAGCCAGACCACGGGCACGCTCCGTACCTGGACACACACCGTGAAGCAATATCAGTTTGTGAAGAAAAAAATGCAATAAATACATAAAAGTTAAAAAACAGAATAATAATAAGCATGGAATGATGAGTTAGTCAACATTAAAAGAAGTTGGGGACATGAATTCACATTTTGACTGATTTTGACATAAATACATTCACAACTTGTGAACCACATGTGTTTTAAAAGGCTGCACTTGATAATATCCTAACATAATATTATATCTGTATGGCTGAAAGGAGAACGCCCCTTTTATACTTATAAATAAACCGATTTTCAATCAAACTACAGAAAACTTAAAACTCATCAATTCATGGGCGTAGGAAGCATCCTGAATGTGGGGGGGACATTTTTAAAGGGGGGTGTGGGGGTCCTCCCCCACGAAATAAAATAGATTTCCTGTATTCTGGTGCGTTTTAACAGGTGGTTTGATACTTTTATGTGGCTATACTAGCATGAGGAAAATGATGGGTACATTTTGTAATTTCATCCAGTAGTAAAGAAAGGAAACATATTTGATTATTAATTCAGAGCCGTCTTTGAATTAATAAAAAGCAGTTTAAATGCCCATTTTTTGTACATTTATATACAACAATACATATTTGTGAGTGCATTGAGAGATATTGTTGTGGAGAGTCATTTATATATAAATCGCAAAATACATTTGTGAATCCTTCTGTGAGCATTTATTAATATTGAGACTGATCTGACTCCATACAGATGTTAAGTTCACCTAGAAATGGTATCATTGACTTAAATGTTCAAATAAATGTTGCTCTTCTGTCTATATTGGTCATATGATGCCCCTTGACTGAAATGTTTCCTTTTCAATATCCCCACTGATTTCCTTAAAATTCTGGGATGAGATGGATGATTCAATGTTGATGAAAGGGAAACTGTCATTTCCCTTTCATCAACATTGAATCATAACAAGTCATACTGAATGTAAATACAACTGACTCTAAAGTAAGTCCCAGTCTGTGACATTGGACATTTTGAAGACTCAAAGTCCCAAGCAGTAGAATATTAGCTATCTATGTAATGTGCACAGAAAATAAACAGTTAACTGAATACTGGGATGGAAATGGCCTATAAGCACTCATTAAAACATAATGCAAATTACCATTTTGAGAGAGAGTACCTTAAAGTAGGGGTTCCCAACCCCCAGGTGTTACTGCCGGGCCGCGAAATAGCTGTGAGTTTATCGTAATATTTGCAGAATTATAAATATATAAAAATATTTTATCATAATATTTTTTTCAAAACGTGTTTAATTTTCGCACCTATACCAGTCATATTATTTCATCCAGTAGCCTAGTTCATCTTTCACCAGATAGCCGTTGAAAATGGCTTTTGTGATGTTCCTCAGCCTGGTCTCAGCTGTGGCTCAGCCTGGTCTCAGCCTCTCGTGCGCACGAGAAAGTTACCGGTGCGCCAAGTAGGAAGAGGAGCGCACAGGAGACAACCGTTTCATTGCAGACTGTTATGTTGATGTGGGGAAATGGCAGTGCATACATTATTTGAGATATATTTCAAACTCTGACTTCATTTTAAGGACATGTCGGCCAGGGGTGTAGAGCTATTTGTTTAAGCACCGGATTGGCAAAACAGCAGAGTAAACCAGTCTGCCTTGATCTATGAATTCATGTCCGGGACTCTCACGGTATCTGCTGCCCGCAGCTGTTTTATAGAAGGAAAACCTCCTTCACTTCATGAAATGGCTGCAGGCAGCATCAGGAGGTAGCGGGACGTGTAACTCCGCCTCTGAGAAGTGCAGCACCAGCGGGTAAAGATGTGCCTTTTTACGCACCGCCTTCGCTGTGTTTACCTTCATCCGAACAGCTTAAGAGTGACTGCAGGGCATGCTGCTACGTGTTAACCACACACACCTCTACACACATCGAACTGCCCGATTACTTATTATGGAATGGAGTTGATAGTGAAGCACTGACACAGCGCTCTACAGAGTGCGGCGAGTGGATAGACCGATTCACGGACTTTCCACATGGTAAAAGTGGGGGGGTCTAAACTAATCATTTGAAAAAGTGGGGGGGACTTGTCCCACCCTCATATAATGGCTGCGACGCCCATGTGCTGACGACTTCCATACATTGAAGTTGTTCAAGGAATATAGCCTACATTAGTAGGCCTATACCACAAATATTGTCTAAAAATAGCCTATTAATTCATTTTAAAAACGTTTGACATTTGTTTTCATAGCTTGAGCCTGCGTTTCCAAATATCTTTAAAAAAATTATATCTCCAATTTAGGGCTTAAACTCTCCGACACTGATAGATATCCACGGGGTTACAGTTTATCTGAACACCTGTGTTGCTCTGACGCTGCCCCGGCCTGCCCTGTGTGCTAATAACCGGATTTATGGGCATTGTTGCTAATTAGCATGTTAGCTTCAAAACACACCGACCTTCCTTCAGAGCCTTCACGTGAGCCTTGATCACGTCGTCTGCAGACATCCTGTGCGACCACCGGCTGGGGGAGTACTGCTTCTCGAGCTCCTGTCACACAGAGGGACTGCTGTCAGCCATGAGATCCGAGGCACCGACCCCCATGAGCCGCAGAGGAACACGGTGAACAGCGCCCTCCCCTGGTAGCATTAGCCTCCTGCTTCAGTCTCTGAGTTCATATCGTGCTGAGAGCTGGCCCGTTTTAACTGCATTGTGCAGGATGAAGAGTAGACACATATAACTACAGAAAACATGCAAGGAAGTCAAATGGAGCAACCTTTCTTTATTATTATTCTGTAATACTGCATTTATTTTATGCTTCAGGGTAACTTGTCATGTTCTGTTGTATTTACTTATTGGTCAGACAGAGGGTGTCCTATTGTCATACTGATATTCTGTACAAACTGTGAAGTCCACTGAGACAAATGTAACATTTGTGATATTGGGCTATATAAATAAACATTGATTGATTGATTGATTGGTATTTTTCTAGTATATTATTGTTCTTGTAGCCTAAACATAAATAAAAAAGTTATAGTTTCAAAAAGCAAGATGTTTTAATAGTTATATAATTGCTCCTTTTTTACAATTACATTCCTTTTACTATGTTTATGTAAGCACCATTTTACACAAAGTAAATTGGCTTATATGTATGTGTTAACTTTTTGCCAATATACCCGTGTCTAATTCTAAATAAATTCAATAAAAACAGTTTCATTAAAATTGTGCACTAAAAACATAAAATGAAATGAATATATAAAACATAACAGTTAAAGTAAGAATATGCCCATTTTATTAAAATATATAACATTTATAATACATGGTATTATGGTTTATTTGTATTAATAACTAAAAAATGTTTTATAATTATAACATTTTAAAGTAACTGAAGCCTACTTTATTTGAGTATTTTCTTTTTCTAGTACTTTTCCTTCTACTCCAAATATTGAAAGCTACTTTATACTCTACTTAAGTTATTTTGATAATATTAGGTGCTACGCAGATTTAGATTATTCATGGTAAATATGAATGAGTTAATCATTCAGATTTATTATGCATTACCAACTGCCACTCCTATATTTTGAATGCTTTGACACTTACCCAATACAGTTTTGAATTCAAGACTTTAACGTCCACACTTCAGTATTACTAGTTTGGCCTTTTCCTCCACCACTGATTATAATTCTCATATGCACTACCACAGGTGGAATAAGTACTCAGATCTTGTACTCAAGTATGTAGAAGTACCAGAGTGTAGGAGTACTCTGTTACAAGTAAAAGTCCTGCTTTGAAAATGTTACTCAAGTTAAAGTAGAAAAGTTTTAGCATCAAAATATACTTAAAGTACCAAAAGTACTCATTATGCAGATAGGTCCATTTCAGAATTATATATATGATATGTTTTGATTATAATTATTTATGTATTAAAGTGTTATCAAAGCTGGTAAAGGTGCAGCTAGTTTTATTGACTTTGTATACTGCAGGGTAGCTTATGTATTTACTCAAGGTGTAACTAAAGTCTGGTTTGCTATCCTAGCTCCAAAATGGTGGAATGAGCTCCCCATTGACATCAGGACAGCAGATAGCTTACACACCTTCCGGACTGAAAACTCATCTCTTTCGACTCCACTTCGAGCAATAGAACTATTAACAGAGCACTTATATACTAATAAAGGACTGGCTTACCTAAAGCCAGTTGAGTAGCACTTGAAATGTTTTTGCTCTATGAAACCTGATGTACTTATATGATTTTGTTTTCTTCAAGTTTGTATTTTGTTGGTCGAACGCACTTATTGTAAGTCGCTTTGGATAAAAGCTTCAGCTAAATGTAATGTAATGTAATGTAATTTAAGAATTGATTATATTTCACATTATTAAATCAAAATCTGGTATTAGGTATTAAGTAAATGTAGTGGAGTAAAATAACACTATTTACCACTGATTTATAGTGACGTAGAAGTACATAGTAGCATAAAATGGAAACACTCAAGTAAAGTACAAGTATCTCAAAATTGTACTTACACTACTTGAGTAAATGTACTTAGTTACTTCCCACCTCTGCGCACAACACCATCATAATACTAGAGGAGATTAAAATAAAAGGTGTACCACTCTTACATCTTTCTTCAGATCAGTCCAGTGTGTCATGTTTTCTCCTGGAGTTTCCAAAGTCTGCAGGCAGATAAATCCGAGCCACAGCTGAAGCCCTGCACTTTAGACTGAAGCTCAGTTTGAACGGTTCCAGAGGGGGAAGGGGTAGTGATGGCAAAATGAAGCTTTGAATGAAGCATCGAACCACTTGGACAATTGTGTCGGAAATAGGTTCATTTCTCGAAGCTTCAGTTACAGCAGTGCTTCTCAAAGTGTGGTCCACGGACCACTGGTGGTTCGTGAGTATATTGGTAACATTTCACATTTGAAATAAATAAATACATTTAAATTTTCCGCACTCTCGCGGGAATATCTCCGCAATGGATGGAGTTTAAGTGCAACACCTTCGTCACACATGTTGCCACCTGTTTGTACCATTTTCAGGCGATTTGTAATCTGTTCTAGAAAAACCATGTGTTTTTTTATATTTGTGGAGTTGGGTGGTCCGCGAGTGTTTTTTTATTGGTTAAGTGGTCCTTGGTATGAAAAAGTTTGAGAAACACTGAGTTACAGCGACCTCTCCTGGCGAAGTGCAAGGCTGCAGTGGGTTTAACGTATCTTTGCCTTGAAAAATATTCGATGCACACACACACTAAGACTGAATATCATGTTCTATTTGCAATTAAAGATTGATAATTGTGTGTATTGGGTTATTGAGAAGAGACTAGAGAGTGCTGGACATTTTTTTGGGAGGAGAGGGCCTTTTATCAGTTATTAAAGTTGAAAAGCAATGATTAAAATACATCCATTCCAGGCTTTGAACCAGCTGCGCGGAGGACATTGCCGCATTCGGGCTGCCGGCTCTACCCACTGGGCTATCTATTCCTTCAAATATTG
>JAPTMU010000460.1:0-81965 GCA_028583405.1 Pogonophryne albipinna
AGCGGTGGTGACGTGAAGTCATGTGACCGTGCTGTAGATCCTTTATAGCCCAACATTAGCCTCCTTTAGCTTAGCGGTGGTGACGTGAAGTCATGTGACCGTGCTGTAGTTCCTTTATAGCCCAACATTAGCCACCTTTAGCTTAGCGGTGGTGACGTGAAGTCATGTGACCGTGCTGTAGTTCCTTTATAGCCCAACATTAGCCTCCTTTAGCTTAGCGGTGGTGACGTGAAGTCATGTGACCGTGCTGTAGTTCCTTTATAGCCCAACATTAGCCTCCTTTAGCTTAGCGGTGGTGATGTGAAGTCATGTGACCGTGCTGTAGTTCCTTTATAGCCCAACATTAGCCTCCTTTAGCTTAGCGGTGGTGACGTGAAGTCATGTGACCGTGCTGTAGTTCCTTTATAGCCCAACATTAGCCTCCTTTAGCTTAGCGGTGGTGACGTGAAGTCATGTGACCGTGCTGTAGTTCCTTTATAGACCAACATTAGCCTCCTTTAGCTTAACGGTGGTGACGTGAAGTCATGTGACCGTGCTGTAGTTCCTTTATAGCCCAACATTAGCCTCCTTTAGCTTAGCGGTGGTGACGTGAAGTCATGTGACCGTGCTGTAGTTCCTTTATAGCCCAACATTAGCCTCCTTTAGCTTAGCGGTGGTGACGTGAAGTCATGTGACCGTGCTGTAGTTCCTTTATAGCCCAACATTAGCCTCCTTTAGCTTAGCGGTGGTGACGTGAAGTCATGTGACCGTGCTGTAGTTCCTTTATAGCCCAACATTAGCCTCCTTTAGCTTAGCGGTGGTGATGTGAAGTAATGTGACCGTGCTGTAGTTCCTTTATAGCCCAACATTAGCCTCCTTTAGCTTAGCGGTGGTGACGTGAAGTCATGTGACCGTGCTGTAGTTCCTTTATAGCCCAACATTAGCCTCCTTTAGCTTAGCGGTAGTGACGTGAAGTCATGTGACCGTGCTGTAGTTCCTTTATAGTCCAACATTAGCCACATTTAGCTTAGCGGTGGTGACGTGAAGTCATGTGACCGTGCTGTAGTTCCTTTATAGCCCAACATTAGCCTCCTTTAGCTTAGCGGTGGTGATGTGAAGTCATGTGACCGTGCTGTAGTTCCTTTATAGCCCAACATTAGCCTCCTTTAGCTTAGCGGTAGTGACGTGAAGTCATGTGACCGTGCTGTAGTTCCTTTATAGTCCAACATTAGCCACATTTAGCTTAGCGGTGGTGACGTGAAGTCATGTGACCGTGCTGTAGTTCCTTTATAGCCCAACATTAGCCTCCTTTAGCTTAGCGGTGGTGACGTGAAGTCATGTGACCGTGCTGTAGTTCCTTTATAGCCCAACATTAGCCTCCTTTAGCTTAGCGGTAGTGACGTGAAGTCATGTGACCGTGCTGTAGTTCCTTTATAGTCCAACATTAGCCACATTTAGCTTAGCGGTGGTGACGTGAAGTCATGTGACCGTGCTGTAGTTCCTTTATAGCCCAACATTAGCCTCCTTTAGCTTAGCGGTGGTGATGTGAAGTAATGTGACCGTGCTGTAGTTCCTTTATAGCCCAACATTAGCCTCCTTTAGCTTAGCGGTGGTGATGTGAAGTCATGTGACCGTGCTGTAGTTCCTTTATAGCCCAACATTAGCCTCCTTTAGCTTAGCGGTGGTGATGTGAAGTAATGTGACCGTGCTGTAGTTCCTTTATAGCCCAACATTAGCCTCCTTTAGCTTAGCGGTGGTGATGTGAAGTCATGTGACCGTGCTGTAGTTCCTTTATAGCCCAACATTAGCCTCCTTTAGCTTAGCGGTGGTGATGTGAAGTCATGTGACCGTGCTGTAGTTCCTTTATAGCCCAACATTAGCCTCCTTTAGCTTAGCGGTGGTGACGTGAAGTCATGTGACCGTGCTGTAGTTCCTTTATAGCCCAAACCAGCTTTTTACTTCAGAAATCATAAAGTGGTGTTAATATGTGGAGATTATCTTGCTGAACTAAATGTGTAATTATCATAAACGTTTGTTGACACAGATAAAAACATTTACATTTTCATTGAGGCGTCGAATGTCTGTTGTTTTATGGTATGACATATCACCCTAAATTATATATTCGGTTAGGAACTACAAAACCAATGAATTCTTTCTTATTTTTGTCTTCCTATTTCAGTTTCAGGTAGATTGGTGGACATTCGTTGTGTAAAAAAATGTTTTTGGACTTTTTGATCCCTTGCATAGGTGAGGGGGTGGAGGTTTGTTTGTGTGTGTGTGTGTGTGTGTGTGTGTGTGTGTGTGTGTGTGTGTGTGTGTGTGTGTGTGTGTGTGTGTGTGTGTGTGTGTGTGCGTGTGTGTGCGTGCGTGCGAGTGTGTGTGTGTTGACGGCTGCAGACTGTGGACTCTCAGTAAACAAAGGCAGTTAGTCATTATCACAGAAACGCAGCGAACCATCGTCGGTGTCCGCAGCGTCTCTTCTTCACTCGTAAGTACAGAAACACTCGTCTCTTCTTCTGCGTCTCGTTGGCGGTGTGAGGTCGTCGTCTCGACTCCGCAACCTCCGTCGTTGTTGTTGTTCAGGTCGTGGGTTGGGGAGGGTCAAAGGTCGCAGAGGGTCGAACAGGGACCCGTTCCTGCTGTCTGTGTGTGGAGGCCTCAGCTGACAGTGATCAATATCACAGGAGTGTTTGACTGACGATAGTTTGTTTTTAATATTTACCAAATTGAATGCAGAAATATAAATAAACGGCTTTTATTGTGATCGTATGGAATTAAAAAGGTCCTTGTTATCCTTTTTGGGGTTTTTACGCTTCTGGTTCTCAGCTGGTCCGGCCTCGGGACCCACTTTTTCCTTCGTCAATAAATCGCGACCCAACATTTTGAACCACTCAAATCTATTCAACAAAACATCGTGCTGTAATATATACGCTTTTCAGCACACAAGATGAATGAAAGTGAAGTTCAGTGCATACATCCCTCATATCCCTTCACAGAACTAAAGTGTGATGGAATCAAAGCTGAACTGGATGACATGAAAAGGCCCACATGCTGGAAACCCAACCCCAGCAGGGGGTCTGGGGGGATTCTCCCCCAGGAGATTTTTAGAAATACTAACACATAAACTACGCATTCTGGTACTCTGAGAAGAGAATAAATACATCTATTGCTACCCGACATATTAATAATATTTGATGCCATTGTTTGTTTTTCACTTTGTTCTGACATCTTGCTGCTCCTCACAGAGAGAAGAGCAAAGAGGAGAGGGTCTGTGTGAAGTACTTTGTGGGTAAGGGGAGATAGCCCCCATTGTTCTGTGAGCTGTCAGTCATCAGACCGGGGGTCATATTTCATTACGTGTTCATTTCTATCTGAAGTTGTACCCATGGACGAATAAAGAAGAGTTCTACCGCAAAGTTATTCTCCGTGGGGACTTCCGGCAACCATCTTGATTCTGATTGGCCAGAAGACTCGGAAAAACATCAGCAAAGATGTTTTATTGAGAAGATGATCACTACGTGACAGAAGTTTTCAAAGCCGTTTATGGTCTCCGGTACTTCCAGTCCAACGCCGACTGCATGCGTTAGAACATCGGGACTTCAAAATAAAAGCTTGACTTCCACCAGTTGAGAACCACTGTGCTATAGGACTTAGTGCATGTAAATGGTCTGTAGACTAAAATCCCTGTGTTCCCTCCAGAGGGACTCTCTCTCTCCCACTGATATACACCTGAACATCAGCAGGAGAGGACTCTTTAAAATAGAGACACTACATACTGATATACACCTGAACATCAGCAGGAGAGGACTCTTTAAAGTAGAGACACTACATACTGATATACACCTGAACATCAGCAGGAGAGGACTCTTTAAAGTAGAGACACTACATACTGATATACACCTGAACATCAGCAGGAGAGGACTCTTTAAAGTAGAGACACTACATACTGATATACACCTGAACATCAGCAGGAGAGGACTCTTTAAAGTAGAGACACTACATACTGATATACACCTGAACATCAGCAGGAGAGGACTCTTTAAAATAGAGACACTACATACTGATATACACCTGAACATCAGCAGGAGAGGACTCTTTAAAGTAGAGACACTACATACTGATATACACCTGAACATCAGCAGGAGAGGACTCTTTAAAGTAGAGACACTACATACTGATATACACCTGAACATCAGCAGGAGAGGACTCTTTAAAGTAGAGACACTACATACTGATATACACCTGAACATCAGCAGGAGAGGACTCTTTAAAGTAGAGACACTACATACTGATATACACCTGAACATCAGCAGGAGAGGACTCTTTAAAGTAGAGACACTACATACTGATATACACCTGAACATCAGCAGGAGAGGACTCTTTAAAGTAGAGACACTACATACTGATATACACCTGAACATCAGCAGGAGAGGACTCTTTAAAGTAGAGACACTACATACTGATATACACCTGAACATCAGCAGGAGAGGACTCTTTAAAGTAGAGACACTACATACTGATATACACCTGAACATCAGCAGGAGAGGACTCTTTAAAGTAGAGACACTACATACTGATATACACCTGAACATCAGCAGGAGAGGACTCTTTAAAGTAGAGACACTACATACTGATATACACCTGAACATCAGCAGGAGAGGACTCTTTAAAGTAGAGACACTACATACTGATATACACCTGAACATCAGCAGGAGAGGACTCTTTAAAGTAGAGACACTACATACTGATATACACCTGAACATCAGCAGGAGAGGACTCTTTAAAGTAGAGACACTACATACTGATATACACCTGAACATCAGCAGGAGAGGACTCTTTAAAGTAGAGACACTACATACAGATATACACCTGAACATCAGCAGGAGAGGACTCTTTAAAGTAGAGACACTACATACTGATATACACCTGAACATCAGCAGGAGAGGACTCTTTAAAGTAGAGACACTACATACTGATATACACCTGAACATCAGCAGGAGAGGACTCTTTAAAGTAGAGACACTACATACTGATATACACCTGAACATCAGCAGGAGAGGACTCTTTAAAGTAGAGACACTACATACTGATATACACCTGAACATCAGCAGGAGAGGACTCTTTAAAGTAGAGACACTACATACTGATATACACCTGAACATCAGCAGGAGAGGACTCTTTAAAGTAGAGACACTACATACTGATATACACCTGAACATCAGCAGGAGAGGACTCTTTAAAGTAGAGACACTACATACTGATATACACCTGAACATCAGCAGGAGAGGACTCTTTAAAGTAGAGACACTACATACTGATATACACCTGAACATCAGCAGGAGAGGACTCTTTAAAGTAGAGACACTACATACTGATATACACCTGAACATCAGCAGGAGAGGACTCTTTAAAGTAGAGACACTACATACTGATATACACCTGAACATCAGCAGGAGAGGACTCTTTAAAGTAGAGACACTACATACTGATATACACCTGAACATCAGCAGGAGAGGACTCTTTAAAGTAGAGACACTACATACTGATCTACACCTGAGCATCAGCAGGAGAGGACTCTTTAAAGTAGAGACACTACATACTGATATACACCTGAACATCAGCAGGAGAGGACTCTTTAAAGTAGAGACACTACATACTGATATACACCTGAACATCAGCAGGAGAGGACTCTTTAAAGTAGAGACACTACATACTGATATACACCTGAACATCAGCAGGAGAGGACTCTTTAAAGTAGAGACACTACATACTGATATACACCTGAACATCAGCAGGAGAGGACTCTTTAAAGTAGAGACACTACATACAGATATACACCTGAACATCAGCAGGAGAGGACTCTTTAAAGTAGAGACACTACATACTGATATACACCTGAACATCAGCAGGAGAGGACTCTTTAAAGTAGAGACACTACATACTGATATACACCTGAACATCAGCAGGAGAGGACTCTTTAAAGTAGAGACACTACATACTGATATACACCTGAACATCAGCAGGAGAGGACTCTTTAAAGTAGAGACACTACATACTGAGTGGTAGTCCTGATCATTGCGATCAAAAGACACCAAAACAAAACTATTTCAATGCACAAACACCCACAGCCGACTAGAAGGGCTGTAAAAGTAATAGTTATCCAAATAAATTAATGTTATTGTAAGTATTGCACTATACCTGTTTTCTCTGTTATGTGCTGTAGGTTTTTCAGAGGTCATGTCCCGCCTCCTCCTCTGTGTGTCTGTCATCGCCGCACTGTGGTCGGCGTCGGCTCTCAGTCTGTCAGGTGAGTTTTATTATCATAAACAGTCCAAGGTTATAATATATATATACGTTATTAACATTCTCAGGGATAACTGAATTAATGTTGTCAAAAAAAGGTCTTAAAAGTTAGTAATTTACAAATGAGCACTGAGTAAGTGCATTGAACAAATCAATGACTGGATGTGTCAGAACTTTCTCCAATTAAACAAAGATAAAACTGAGGTAATGGTTTTTGGAGCCAAGGCAGAACGTATAAAAGTTAGCGCTGAGCTTCAGTCTGCAATGTTCAAAACAACAGATAAAGCCAGAAATCTAGGTGTAGTCATGGACTCTGACCTGAGTTTCAACAGTCATATTAAAACAGTTACTAAATCAGCCTACTATCACCTAAAGAATATATCTAGGATTAAAAGACTAATGTCACAGCAGGATTTGGAAAAACTTGTCCATGCTTTTATCTTCAGTAGACTGGACTACTGCAATGGTGTCTTCACAGGTCTCACTAAAACATCTATTAGAAAGCTGCAGCTGATTCAGAACGCCGCTGCTCGAGTCCTCACTAACACTAAGAAAGTGGATCACATCACTCCTGTTCTGAAGTCTTTACACTGGCTTCCTGTGTGTCAAAGAATAGATTTCTAAATACTGCTGCTGGTTTATAAAGCACTGAATGGTTTAGGCCCAAAATACATTTGTGACCTCCTGCTAAATGATGAACCATCCAGATCTCTCAGGTCTTCAGGGACTGGTCAGCTTTCTGTCCCCAGAGTCAGAACTAAACATGGAGAAGCAGCGTTCAGTTATTATGCTCCAAAAATCTGGAACAAACTCCCAGAAACCTGCAGGTCCGCTGCAACTCTGACTACTTTTAAATTCAGACTGAAGACTTTTCTTTTTGTCGCTGCTTTTAATTGAACTATTCATATCTTAGACTGCACTGTAACTTTTATCCATGTACCTGTTATTCATGTTTTATTATCTTTTCTTTTTAATGACTGATTTTAAATGCCTTTGTCTGAATGTCTTTCATTTTTTGTAAAGCACTTTGAATTGCCTTGTGTTGAAAGGTGCTGTATAAATACACTTGCCTTACTACCCCCGGTTCTCAGGTAATAATTACAAATAACTTTATAATTGATAAAGGTTGAGGATCTCATTATTTGACCTTAAGGGCTATACTGTATATGAGGCCCGAAAGCAACTGCTCCATTAAATACACACATTGATGCCACCAAATTACACAATCAAAATAGAAAGTACTACAAAGAAACTGGAATTAATTTACCATCCATCCATCCATCTTCTTCCGCTTATCCGTGGTCGGGTCGCGGGGGTATCAGTTCCAGCAGAGAGCCCCAAACTTCCTTTTCCCTGGCGACATCAACCAGCTCTGACTGGGGGATCCCAAGGCGCTCCCAGGCCAGCGAAGAGATATAATCCCTCCACCTGGTCCTAGGTCTACCCCTTGGTCTCTTCCCAGCTGGACGTGCCTGGAACACCTCCCTAGGGAGGCGCCCAGGTGGCATCCTAACTAGGTGCCCGAAACACCTCAACTGGCTCCTTTCGACGCGAAGGAGGAGCGGCTCAACTCCGAGTCCCTCCCTGATGACCGAACTTCTCACCTTATCCCTAAGGGAGACGCCAGCCACCCTGCGGAGAAAACCCATCTCGGCCGCTTGTATCCGCGACCTCGTTCTTTCGGTCATGACCCATCCTTCATGACCATAGGTGAGGGTAGGAAGGGAAATGGCCCGGTAGACAGAGAGCTTTGCCTTCTGGCTCAGCTCCCTTTTCGTCACAACGGTGCGGTTAAGCGACTGCAGTACCGCTCCCGCTGCTCCAATTCTCCGGCCCATCTCACGCTCCATTGTTCCCTCACTCGAGAACAAGACCCCGAGATACTTGAACTCCTTCACTTGGGGTAAGGACTCATTCCCTACTTGGAGTGGACAGTCCATCGGTTTCCTGCTGAGAACCATGGCCTCAGAACCGATCCGGTGAGTGCTGAAGGTCGCAGACTGATGAAGCCATCAGAACCACATCATCTGCAAAAAGCAGTGGTGCAATCCTTCGTCCACCGAACTGCAGACTCCCTCCCCCACGACTACGCCTCGAAATCCGATCCATGTATATTACAAACAGGATTGGTGACAAAGCGCAGCCCTGGCGGAGGCCAACCCTCACCGGAAATGGGTCCGACTTACTGCCGAGGACCCGGACACAGCTCTCGCTTTGGGAGTACAGAGATTGGATGGCCCTGAGTAACAACACTTGCTGAAGATCATTTGTGTGGACATCTCAGTTCACTTGTAGGGCTGCGCGAGAACGGTCAAAAGTAAATCTCACTGTAAACTATTGAATCATCACCAAAGTCTGTGTTATTGTGACCGATCATAACTCAGCTTTATGCACACATACATTTAGCATGGTGTAGGAAACGGGCTCCGTCTTACAGGAGGGGTTTGGAGGCGTTATAAATGATCTCTTCGTCCCTCAGTGTTCTCGGAGCCCCGCGGCGCCCACATGCTGCTCAGATCCCGCCGGGCGAACTCCTTCCTGGAGGAACTGAAGCCGGCCTCCTTGGAGCGCGAGTGTGTGGAGGAGAGGTGTGACTTTGAAGAGGCTCGAGAGATTTTCCAGACCAGGGAAGCTACGGTAAGATGCTCCAAATGAATCTTAAAGGTCCCTTATTACACTCTTTTTCATCAATATATTATAGGTCTCAGATATATCCAGAGCCTGTCTCTGATTGGCTGAAACACCAAACAGATCATTGCAGCATTACCCATAATCCCCTCTGTTTCAGCCCTGTTTCCAAAGTGCTGATTCTCTGTCTGTTACTTTACATGAAAATAAGGAGCCCCTCCCCACGCCCCTCTGAGAGACATTTGGTTACAAAGAACTCAATGGTGCTCTAGGAGGAGATTCAGGTGATAAGGGGGGGGGGGGGGGGTTACCTTGGTTGCTGATTGGCTAATGGTTACAAAAGACAAAACATCGTTATGACATCATAAAGTGGCCAAAATCTGATCAGCTCATTTTCAGACAGGTTTTTATAGAAATGGATCAAAAAGAGAGAGAATCTTTGTTCCTGAAACTTTCAGAGTCTCTTTACACAGAGGGGACACATGTTGATGTAGAAGAGACATGAAGAAGAGGGGACACATGTTGATGTAGAAGAGACATGAAGAAGAGGGGACACATGTTGATGTAGAAGAGACATGGAGAAGAGGGGACACATGTTGATGTAGAAGAGACATGAAGAAGAGGGGACACATGTTGATGTAGAGACATGAACAAGTGGATTTGGATAATAGGTGAACTTTAAACATTCTATTCCTCCCGCAAACTTTGAAGAGACCCTGTTCTCTCCAAAACATTGAAACGCCTCCATTGGACTCCTTTGTTTACTTCCGGAACATAGTGACATCACTATGGAACACTCACGCTCCTATTGGCTAGCGCTCTAGCACATTGTACGTGATAGGCTAAGGGGCGGGACATCTCTAAGCGGTTGACCAATCACAACAGAGACGGCCAGCTAACCCATCAGAGTATGCTGAGGGGGTCATATTGATCAACTGTAAAGTCCACTGAGACAAATATAGGACGTGTGATATTGGGCTTTATAACTAAACTTTGATTGATTGATCAATGCGATTAAGCAGCTGCTTTACGTGCCTTGCATTCATCTGAGACTTTCTATTTGTGTGTTCACAGCTGGAGTTCTGGACAGTGTACACAGGTAAGAACCTTTGAACCTGTTTAAACAAGTCTATAATTAGCAGGTTTTATTTTTTTTATATTTAGCTCTTATTAAAGGATATGTAGAAGAAGTAATGTCATGATATGTACAGTTAGCATTGGGTTGGCTGCTCTTAAGTTAAGTTCAAACTATGTAATAATTAAATATTAAGCGTCTCCTTTTCAGTGAGTGGGTCCTTATATCGTTTGGGTTCAACGTAGTGAAGTGAGCAGAAAAACGTATATGGCTAAACACGTGTTTTGTGTTTTTTAGTCAGAGTTTCTCCTTTGTCTCTGAGCGGCCTGCTGCACGGCATTGTGGGAAATGTATTGACGTGTGTTTTCAGATGGGAACCAGTGCCAGTCCCACATGTGTGTGAATGGAGTGTGTGTGGACCAGTACCAGGACTACGCCTGCCGCTGTGAGCCCGGATACGAGGGCAAATACTGCAACCAGCGTGAGTCATGATCTGAAAACATACACCTACAATTAACCTGCAACTTAACTTCAACCCACCTTTAATTAGACTCACCTTTAATTAGCCTGTAACTCACCTGCAATTAGCCTGCAACTCACCTGCAATTAGCCTCACCTGCAATTAGCCTGCAACTCACCTGAAATTAGCCTCACCTGCAATTAGCCTGCAACTCACCTGCAATTAACCTGCAACTTAACTTCAACCCACCTTCAATTAGACTCACCTGCAATTAACCTGCAACTTAACTTCAACCCACCTTTAATTAGACTCACCTTTAATTAGCCTGTAACTCACCTGCAATTAGCCTGTAACTCACCTGCAACTCATCAAATCCCTTTACAAAGACACAGAAATCAAATATATATTAAAATATGATGAATACTACATTCAAAGTGCAGAGCTGTGCAGATTTAGAACGAGGTCAAGTGAAGCAGAAATGGTCAACATGTGCAGGATTTACAGTATTCAAAAAGACAAGATGTTGTTCCCATGATGTGCATGTGAGTGTGTGCACTGAGGTGTGTACTGAGGTGTGTACTGAGGTGTGTACTGAGGTGAGTACTGAGGTGTATGTACTGAAGTGTGTGTACTGAGGTGTGTACTGAGGTGTGTGTACTGAGGTGTGTACCGAGGTGTGTACTGAGGTGTGTGTACCGAGGTGTGTGTACTGAGGTGTGTTTACTGAGGTGTGTACTGAGGTGTGTACCAAGGTGTGTACTGAGGTGTGTGTACCGAGGTGTGTGTACTGAGGTGTGTGTACTGAGGTGTGTGTACTGAGATGTGTGTACTGAGGTGTGTGTACTGAGGTGTGTACTGAGGTGTGTGTACTGAGGCGTGTACTGAGGCGTGTACCGAGGCGTGTACCGAGGTGTGTACCGAGGTGTGTGTACCGAGGTGTGTGTACCGAGGTTTGTGTACCGAGGTGTGTACCGAGGTGTGTGTACCGAGGTGTGTGTACCGAGGTGTGTACTGAGGTGTGTACTGAGGTGTGTGTACTGAGGTGTGTGTACTGAGGTGTGTACTGAGGTGTGTACTGAGGTGTGTGTACTGAGGTGTGTACTGAGGTGTGTACTGAGGTGTGTGTACTGAGGTGTGTGTACTGAGGTGTGTGTACTGAGGTGTGTGTACCGAGGTGTGTACTGAGGTGTGTACTGAGGTGTGTGTACTGAGGTGTGTGTACTGAGGTGTGTGTACCGAGGTGTGTACCGAGGTGTGTACTGAGGTGTGTGTACCGAGGTGTGTACTGAGGTGTGTACTGAGGTGTGTGTACTGAGGTGTGTACTGAGGTGTGTACTGAGGTGTGTGTACTGAGGTGTGTGTACTGAGGTGTGTGTACTGAGGTGTGTACTGAGGTGTGTGTACTGAGGTGTGTACTGAGGTGTGTGTACTGAGGTGTGTACTGAGGTGTGTGTACTGAGGTGTGTACTGAGGTGTGTGTACTGAGGTGTGTACTGAGGTGTGTACTGAGGTGTGTGTACTGAGGTGTGTACTGAGTTGTGTACTGAGGTGTGTACTGAGGTGTGTACTGAGGTGTGTACTGAGGTGTGTGTACTGAGGTGTGTGTACTGAGGTGTGTACTGAGGCGTGTACTGAGGCGTGTACTGAGGTGTGTACTGAGGTGTGTGTACTGAGGTGTGTGTACTGAGGTGTGTACTGAGGTGTGTACTGAGGTGTGTTTCCGTGCAGCTCAGACGGCCACTAACTGCTCCGTGGATAACGGCGGCTGTGGTCACTTGTGTTTGGAGAGCAAAGACAACCTGAGCAGGAGCTGCAGCTGCGTGAGCGGATACAAACTGCACGACGACTCCAAGAAGTGCAGCCCAATTGGTGAGGAGGACTGATCATACATTTACACACCTGTTAGAGAACTCTCCCTGGTCCCCGGCTTGAGCTTCAACCTCAGGATCCATGTATCTGTGATCCTCTCCAGAATGGAAGTAGTCGTCACATACAGAGACTAGTTCCTGAACAGTGTCCTTCACATGCTGATATCCAAGAGAGGGAGTTACACAGTCACAAGATGGAGGAATAGAAAGCAGTATTCAATGTTTACTTCAGATTAGCTCCACGTCAGAAATGAGTATGCTTGATGTCTCTCTCCATAGAGGCTGAATCATCATGTTAATCACATAGCTATCATCTGCCTCAAACAGTCCTGATGCTCTTCTAGGTAATCACACATCCTGTCATGTTCACAGCTGCAGTTGATACCTTTGTTAGCATGCTACTCTCATGTTGGAAGAGGACATGCAGGATGTTCCCAACAACACCATGCTCTCACCTTCACTCAGGTGTATCGTCTTTAATCCCTTCTCTCTGAGCAGGTCCCTCCTCCTGCGGTCAGCTGCTGATCAGCAGGTCGTCGTACACCAAGCCGATGGACGGCCTGCTGCCCTGGATGGTGGGGGGGGAGGTGGGGAAGAAGGGGGAGAGTCCCTGGCAGGTAACTCACTTCACCTGTGGCTACTGCTCAACTGCTGACTGGCTGGGGAACTCACCTGCAAGTCACCTGCAGCCCAGCTTCAAATGACCAGCAATTAACCTTCAACCAAACTGCAACTCACCTTCAAATAAACAGGGGCGGATCTAGACAAATATTCATGGGGTGGCCAGAGGGTGGCAGGAGATGTTGAGGGGTGGCATCCCCTGGCAGAAGTATATGCTCATTTAATCGCAGTCATATCAATCAATGTTAGCTTGGAAAGCCACAATATTGATATTTTAACTGAATAACATCAGGTGACATTATTGTGGCACATCGGTAAAGCCTTAAATATAAATATATAAGGTGGCAGACATCATTTAATGAATTTTAACTGAACAATAACTGAATGAGTTTGTCTCACTCTTAGACCAGCAGGGGAACCAAATCTATGCAGACTGCTGCAATAAGTACATTCATTAACTGTCTCGTCGATGTTTGTCTGAATGAATATGATAATATTAACAATCATATTATTCCTATCAGCTGTCAATCACTGTTATGATTCACATATTCATTTATTATTGAATAAACTGTATTTTCTGGAGGAGTTAATGATGAATGTTCCTCAAGATGCTTGCTCACCCTCCTTCAAATTTGAAAGACAAGTAATTATCATAAATCAAAAGAATCAAAGGAACAGTTCAGCGCCCCACGACTTTACTGCAAACAGTTACAACCTGGACTTTACATCAGAAAGAACAAACTTTAAAGAAGTGACTAACTGCATCAGTTAGGGTTAAAAAAACATGTATTCA
Source organism: Pogonophryne albipinna (assembly GCA_028583405.1). Taxonomy (NCBI): domain Eukaryota; kingdom Metazoa; phylum Chordata; class Actinopteri; order Perciformes; family Artedidraconidae; genus Pogonophryne; species Pogonophryne albipinna. The sequence goes on from JAPTMU010000460.1 coordinate 13,728, forward strand.
GCTAAAACATAAACATCGCTGCAGTTATTATCCAGTGGAGAGTCCTTACCTACTGGCCTAGTTAAATCAAAGTGGTTACTTTCTATTGGCTGGGCAGTGTAGTATTACACACCGTCTTATTTGACTTTCTCAGGACTTTAAACTGTTTTTTGAGGGCAGACCCCCCACAAAAAAAATCTCAACAGTTTATTATGCTCATCCGTGAGCAGAGCATCAAGTTGGCATGTCTATTACAGCTGAATGGTAGTTCCACGATTACCATGTTGATCAGCAAAACGCCTCACCAACTGATTAAGATCAAAGCTTTAGTGCGTTTTGATTCAATGCTGAGTGCAGCCACACTGACAGGCTCTTCTCTGTCACTGTAGACCGCACCTCATTCCTTCAGTCTGCTTGGATCCGAATGCTTCTCGTTTTGCGCCGTCCCGTTCAAATGAAATCGCCGCCAATCATACTTCCAAGCTCGCGGCAGGACCGGGGGAGGGGTTACAAGACTCGCGTCTTGTGGTGCATTCACTTGCACTCGGACATTAGAGACTTTCTCTCATAAATGTCCGATGAGCCACAACTTTTATTTTTAAAAAAAGCTGCCAGCTGGAGTGGCAACTGGGGTGGCAAGGCTATTTTTAGGGTGGCAGTTGCCACCCCATGCCACCCCGGTAGATCCGCCCCTGCCTGTAAATCACCTTCAACTAAACTGCAACTCACCTTCAATTAACCTGTAACTCACCTGCAATTAACCCTCAATTCCCCTTTAATTAACCTTCAACTCAACCTTCAATTTACCTACGACTAATTTCAGATTAACCTGCAATTTCCCTGCAACTCACCTGTAAATCCCCTGTACTGTAACTCATAAATATGAGATATGATGTGAAATAGGAAGATATTTTAAACCATCTTCCCAGTTTCTTTAAAAGGTTTTTAAATGTGAGTTTGTTACAGCAGTGTGTGTGTTTGTGTGTGTGTGTATGTGTATGTGTATGTGTGTGTGTGTGTGTGTGTGTGTGTGTGTGTGTGTGTGTGTGTGTGTGTGTGTGTGTGTGTGTGTGTGTGTGTGTGTGTGTGTGTGTGTGTGTGTGTGTGTGTGTGTGTGTGTGTGTGTGTGTGTGTGTGTGTGTGTTCAGGTGCTGCTGATGAACTCTAAGGGTCAGTTCGCCTGCGGGGGCGTCCTGATCGCTGAGAGTTGGGTGCTGACGGCGGCGCATTGCCTCGACAACAGCATGCGCTTCAAAGTGAGACTCGGTGAGAGGATCTAAACGTTATTACTGAATGTGCCTCAACAGGTATCTGAAGAAACATGCAGGACACACCAAGCCAGAGGTTTAAGGGACATACCTTTGAGATCTACTACAGTGAGGAGGCTTGCATCACCCTTTCACCCTCGCCCACCCTCCTGGAGATCGCTGAACACATGAAGGAGATACAGAGGGTTGGCACCGATTCCTTGCTGGAGTTCAATAAACAAACTAGGGAGATACGCAGGGCTGGCAGCATGTCCTTTACCCCCGCTCCTCAACGACGGCCATCAAAATCACCGAAGCAGAGACGCGCACCACCTCCCCCGTCTCCGTCACCGTGCCTACGTCAACCACCTCCTCCCCCTGGACGCGCACCAACACCCCCGTCACCATGCCTACCACAATCATCCGGACCAAAACGTCCTCCCCCCCTTCAAGACTGCTGTCTCCGAAGCCTGATAAGGATGTGTGTGTAAAAAATGCACAAACACTGACTGATATATGCTGGGTCCAGGCTCAAGGGCGTATGGCACTCTCAACTCTTTCCAGGACATGCCGGGGCCCTGCCTGCCTGTAGCTTTGCCGATATCTGTGTTGATAGGTAATAGATTAAGAGCCGTGAATCATCTTAGACACAGGAAGCGCTCAAAAGTTTGTGTGAGTTTATCAAATTTAGAAGTGATTCCATGTCAGCCACAGCTTGTTACAAAAAGCCTGACTGATAGTGTGTTTAACAAACTTAAACTAGCTTTATTAAATGTCAGGTCTCTGGCAGGAAAAACATTTTTAATCAATGATTTTATCACTGAGCACAATCTCGATTTTATGTTTTTAACGGAAACTTGGATTGAACAAAATAACAGTGCAGCTGTTCTTATCGAATCAACCCCTCCCAACTTTAGTTTTATGAGTCAGGAAAGAAAGCATAAGAAAGGGGGTGGAGTTGCTATTCTGTTCAATGATTCCCTTCAATGCAGGAAGACATCTTATGGGAACTTTGCTTCTTTTGAATATGTGGCCCTTCAGCTGAAATGCTCCTCTCGAGCTCTGTTCCTAAATATCTATAGACCACCCAAATACTGTGCAAGCTTTTTTGATGACTTTACTAAACTGCTGTCTATAGTGTGTATTGACTTTGACCGTCTAGTCATTGTTGGTGATTTTAACATCCATGTTGACAACCCCCAGGACAGAGGGGCTAAAGAACTGTTTTGTGTTCTTGATAACTATGGACTGACTCAGCATGTGACGGAGCCCACGCACAATAAGGGGCACACTCTGGACTTAATTATCTCAAAGGGTCTGAATATCTCTGAGGTTGTGGTGACTGATGTTGCACTCTCTGACCATTCCTGTGTTTTCTTTGAGAGCTCTATTTCTATTCACAAAAATGTTCAGAAAGAGGTAACCACAAAGCGATATTTAACTGAAAATACTAGGGAAATGTTTACTCAGAATTTTTCTTCCACACTTGCCCCTGCTAACATCTCAGTAAATGAGCTAGTAGATCATTTTAATTCAAAAATTAAAAATGTTATAGATGCCATTGCTCCAACTAAGGTAAAGGAAGTGACTGGGAAGAAAATATCTCCATGGAGAAAGGCCTTGACCGTGAAAACAGAAAAAAGAGAATGTCGAAAAGCTGAACGCAGGTGGCAAAAAACAAATCTCCAGGTTCACTTTGAAATCTATAAAGAGAGACTTGGCCTTTATAATTTGGAATTGAAAAATGCACGACAATCGTTCTTCTCTGACATCATTACCAAAAACAGAAACAACGCACGTGCCTTGTTTGCTACCGTCGACAGACTAACTAACCCCCCAGTGTGATGTGTGCAATGATTTTGCCTTTTTCACTGACAACATTCAGAAAATCAGACAAGCAGTCAGTGCCTCTGCATCAGGAACAGCAAATGTGTTGTCTCTGTGTCCACTTAACATCAATTCAAACACCATGACACAATTCCATCAGATTAATGATAAAAACCTAGAGGACATTATTCATCTTCTGAAATCCTCCTCCTGCTGCCTTGATATTATTCCAACAGGATTTTTCAAAGATGTTTTGCCTTCCATGGCCTCAGATCTATTTCATATAGTAAACAAATCTCTTCACTCAGGTATTTTTCCACAGGCCCTGAAAACTGCAGTCATTAAACCGCTCTTAAAAAAGCATAATCTAGACGCTTCAGTAATGAACAATTACAGGCTCATATCAAACCTCCCATTTCTAGGTAAAATCATTGAAAAAGTTGTTTTTCAACAGTTGAGTAACTTCTTGCATTTAAATAGCTGTTTCGATGTGTTCCAGTCAGGCTTTCGTCCAAACCACAGCACTGAGACTGCTCTTGTAAAGGTCTTTAATGACATCCACTTAAACACAGACAGTGGCAGAACTTCAGTGTTAGTATTATTAGATCTCGGTGCTGCGTTTGACACTGTTGACCACAACATATTACTAGACCGACTGGAAAACTGGGTGGGACTTTCGGAAACAGTTCTAACTTGGTTTGAATCCTACTTAAAGGACAGAAACAACTTTGTTTCTATCGGTAAATACACATATGAGTTGACAAATATGACATGTGGGGTTCCTCAAGGCTCCATCTTGGGACCTCTTCTCTTTAACGTCTACATGCTACCACTGGCTCAGATAATGAAGAACAACAAAGTAAGTTACCATAGCTATGCGGATGACACACAAATTTACGTAACAATTTCACCAGGAGACTATGCTCCAATTCAAACACTGAGTAAGTGCATTGAACAAATCAATGACTGGATGTGTCAGAACTTTCTCCAATTAAACAAAGATAAAACTGAGGTAATGGTTTTTGGAGCCAAGGCAGAATGTATAAAAGTTAGCGCTGAGCTTCAGTCTGCAATGTTCAAAACAACAGATAAAGCCAGAAATCTAGGTGTAGTCATGGACTCTGACCTGAGTTTCAACAGTCACATTAAAACAGTTACTAAATCAGCCTACTATCACCTAAAGAACATATCTAGGATTAAAAGATTAATGTCACAGCAGGATTTGGAAAAACTTGTCCATGCTTGTATCTTCAGTAGACTGGACTACTGTAATGGTGTCTTCACAGGTCTCACTAAAAAATCTATTAGAAAGCTGCAGCTGATTCAGAACGCCGCTGCTCGAGTCCTCACTGACACTAAGAAAGTGGATCACTCCTGTTCTGAAGTCTTTACACTGGCTTCCTGTGTGTCAAAGAATAGATTTCTAAATACTGCTGCTGGTTTATAAAGCACTGAATGGTTTAGGCCCAAAATACATTTCTGACCTCCTGCTAAATGATGAACCATCCAGATCTCTCAGGTCTTCAGGGACTGGTCAGCTTTCTGTCCCCAGAGTCAGAACTAAACATGGAGAAGCAGCGTTCAGTTATTATGCTCCAAATATCTGGAACAAACTCCCAGAAACCTGCAGGTCCGCTGCAACTCTGACTACTTTCAAATCCAGGCTGAAGACTTATCTTTTTGTCGCTGCTTTTAATTGAAACTGAGCCGTTGTGTTCATCAGTAAAATGGAACTTCTGTGTGAACTATTCATATCTTAAACTGCAACTTTTTACTCATGTACTTTTTATTCATGTATTTTCTTTTAATGTTTCCTTTATAATCTTTTACTGTTTTTAAATGCCTTAGTCTGAATGTCTTTCATTTTTGTAAAGCACCTTGAATTGCCTTGTGTTGAAAGGTGCTATATAAATAAACTTGCCTTGCCTTGCCTTGCATAGAAAACAGGGTTTTTACAGATCCTTTAAAAACGAACTATCTCAGTTTAGCAAGACCAGATTTAACCTTCCAGTGAAACTAAAAGTAAAATACTGCTGTAAATCACCTTCAACTTAACTGCTACTCACCTTTAATGACCCTGTAACTCCTCCCCTCAGGAGACTACGAGCGCCACAGGTTCGAGGGCACCGAGGTGAACCTGAAGGTGTTGGAGTGCTTCAAACACCCGAACTACAACACCCGCACGTACGACAACGACATCGCCCTCCTGCGCCTCGAAACTCCCGCTCCTTTCTCAGATTTCATCCTCCCCGCCTGCCTTCCTTCCAGCGACCTGGCCGAGCGAGTGCTCCACATGAATGGCACCGCGACCGTAGTGACCGGCTGGGGGAAGGAGGAGATGAACAGCAGCACCTTCAGCTCCGCGCTCAACGTCATCAATATCCCGTTGGTGGAGCGAGACCTGTGCGTCCGTCACATGACCAATACGATCACGGAGAACGTGCTGTGTGCGGGGGTCCTGGGCCAGAGGCAGGACGCCTGTGAGGGGGACAGCGGGGGCCCCATGGTGACGCTGTACCGGGACACGTGGTTCCTGCTGGGCCTCGTGTCCTGGGGAGAGGGCTGCGGACGCCAGGACAAACTGGGCATCTACACCAAGGTGTCCAATTATAACCAGTGGATCCAGGGCATCAGGGACGACTGGGATCGAGTACACTGAGACCCCCAAACAACAACAACAACAACAACGAGAGCACCCCCAATAACAACAACAACGTCTGAGATTACCCTCAAACCATCAGCAGGTTAAACAAACAGCAATGTAACACAAAGCCATGTAACACACGTTATAAATAAAGCTCCGGCTTCTTTCTTCACCCCAACAATTTCCTGGTGTCTTTTCTATTGGTGCACGTAACACGAGTTTCCTGCCTCCAAACGTCCATTTGACTCCTTTGTTTACTTAGTGACATCACTTTGAGACAACAACGAGATGACCCTCAACCCATCAGCAGGGTAAACAAACAGCGATGTAACACTTTATAAATTAACTGATTCTGCTTGAAGACACTTCGGCTTCTTTCTTCTCCACAACAATTTCCTGGTGTCCCCCCTTCCCCCCGTAGTGTTTTCTATTGGTGTTAGTGCATGTAAATGGTCTGAAAAGGCTAAAATCCCTGAGTGTCCTGCCTAAAAAATGTCCATTCAACTTCTTTGTTTACTTCAGGAACATAGTGGCATCACTATGTAACACTCACGCTCCTCTTGGCTAGCGCTCCAACACATTGTACGTGACTTTCCTCATACTGCCTGTGCTGCAGCACCTCTTTTCACCCTCTGTCTGAAACCAGAGGCCCGTACTACGAAGCCGGTTCAACCTAACCTGGATATGTTTGAGTTATCCGGTTGGCCTAATCCAAAACATACGCGCTCTCGCTAAGCGGTCCTACGACGCGGGTTATCAAGTGGATCGCTCAAGCCAGCCGTGTCCTATCTAGTTAGGTGCGCGTTCACATGAGAGGGGTGGTATCTGGAGCATTCGACCAATCACAGACATGGAGAGGCAGACTGACAGCGCAGCGTCATACTTCCTGAATGAAAAGTTAACTTTAATATTAGACATATGAAGAAGTTAAACTTTAAACATCCATGACTTAAACACTTGATCCAGGATCAAAGCCACAGAGCTGCACCTGCAAGGTGAATACAGCTGGTAACAGAACAAGTGTTTGAATGCGTACATTAACAGGTTTATGATATCACTGCCCCGTCTAAGACACCATCTGACTTTCATTACATTTGACTCGAGTGTTTCCTCAACTCAATGTGTTGCTTAAAATAATACTTCTGCAGACAGTATGTGACACTGTGAGTGTTGGCCAGATACGGCTCAGCTGACTCAGATAAGGAGATATATGAGACATTATGAAGTGATATGCCGCGGACTGTACTTAATGTTACTCTGATCCGGTTACTGATGTTGTGGCAGATATTTGAGTAAGCTTTCTTAACGCTAATGTTATAATAGTCAGATTGCTCTGAAGATGGAGGTGATATTCTATTCATGTTCACCTTCACACAGTCGGTGATTTTTGCCGGCCGTCTTTCCTGCAACGGCAGCTTTTCTGTATTTCCTTTCTCCTGTAATATGACTTGATCGCTTTAAACTCCGCACACTGAGCTCTGATTGGTCAGCAGGCGGTGCTTTCACTGAGTTGATCTCTTAGCCTGCAACCTAACCTGGTCGGGACCAGGTTAGCCGCTCAGCATCAGTTACCATGGAGATCTAGCCCGCTAAAAAGAGAACCAGCGTCGTAGGACCGGAAACCCCGAGTTTTCCCTGAAGTTAGCCGCTAAGAGAACATCCTGCTTCGTAGTGCAGGCCTCTGAGCCCAGTCTGCTCTGATTGATTAGCTGGACGGCTCTGTTGTGATTGGGTAACCTGCTTAGAGATGTCCCGCCCCTTAGCCTATCACGTACAATGTGTTGGAGCGGTAGCCAATAGAAGCGCAAGTGTTACAAAGTGATGTCACTACTTCCGGAAGTAAACAAAAGAGTTCAATGGAGGCGTGTCAGGCGCTAGGAGAAACGCCCTCTGAAGGGATTTTAGCCTTTGAGACCATTTACATGCACTAACATAGAACACACTGCAGGAGAGAGGAAAAGAGCCCCGTTAACATGAATCTGAAACTCACAGACGAAGCTGATCACATCACTTTATTTAATTTTCAGACATAGATACAGCAGCAGATTCTCAAAGAGACGCAGCGTTGATCTGAGTTACAGGAAATTATTTAATTATAATAACAAAACAGCATTTTAACATAGTGAGGTCTCACATGGTTTATGATGACATCCAGTTTAACACACACACACACACACACACACACACACACACACACACACACACACACACACACACACACACACACACACACACACACACACACACACACACACACACACACACACACACACACACACACACACACACACACACACACACACACACACACACACACACACACACACACACACACACACACACACACACACACACACACACACACACACACACACACACACACACACACACACACACACACACACACACACACACACACACACACACACACACACACACACACACACACACACACACACACACACACACACACACACACACACACACAGTGTTCTCGTATGGAGTCCCTGCAAAGTTTTTTCACAGCCAAAGTAAAGCGTTTTAATTGTTCTGGGCGGCAATTGTATTAAAAAAAAAAACTTTTCCTTATCGTTAAAATGCTTAATATTGCAGCGGGTCATCGGTTGATTCCTAATATTTATCTTTTGATCCAAACATCTTTAATCAGAGCTTTAGATGAGTTTACTTCTACGATCTGATATTAGTCTCCGAAGCTCTGTGAATATCCTGCAGTGCTAATACTGTCGCTACTTTAATGCTAAAAGGCTACGACTTCACTTTAGAATAATGTGTCTTAACCTGAGCTAACTTCTGACTTATTCACTAAGCACAGTTTAACACAATATATGCAACATGTGAATTAAATTATTGCAAAACAACGAAATACAGAAGAAAAAAAGTATAGGTTACATTTCTAAAAATGTTGCAAAACTATGAAAAAGAGACATAAAGTTAAAAAAGGTAATGCAAAATGTAAACAAAGAAGTATAAAAGCAACAAGAACAGATGCGAAAGAACCAGAAGAAGCTCAACGTGCAGAAAGAGATCCAAAACAACAACTAAATGATGCAAAACAACAAAATACAGAAGCAAATCAAACACAAAGAGAAGTTAGATGTCTTATAAGAGATGCAAAACAACCAAAAGGCAGTGGCACGCCGTCAGGGCCGAAGATATTCTACAAAATAATATTTAAAAACATTAAAAAAATAAATTTATTTTTTATATTTTTTCTTTAAATATTTTTTCTAGTTATATTTGTCATTAGTTTTACCAAAATAACAAAAGATTAAATTGTATTTAAAATAACATTTCCAAAGAAATAAATCCTTCGAATCTGCCTATTCAGTTTCTGTTGGAATGTGAAGGGTTAAATGAAAGAAGCTCGTCTCTGCGAGGTGAAGCTCGGAGCTGATTGGACGTCCAGCTGTAAATTCACAGAGGGCCAGCTATAGTAACTGAACGAGAGAGTAATGTCAAATGACAGTACAATTGACCAATCATATCTTCCCTCTAAATGGGTGGGCTTTATTATCGCGGACTTTATGACAAGTTCCGCCCGCTGTGAAACTTTTCTTGTTTCCATAGCAACAACAACTTCCTGTCAACAGCGTAAACTCACCTTCAAAATAAAAGCATGCCAAATTACACTTAAGACATACAACTGCAACGAAAGTAACAAACACAATGCAATATCCTTTTCAATTTCAAAGAACACAAATAGGGTTATTTACAGGTGTTGTTTTGTGTGGTAGAGGGTCGCTTTCATTGATGCGTTTTGCACCCCGGGCCGTTGTTTTGATATTCCGCTGAAGTATACGCTGTGACATAATAACTCTTTTTTTTTTCGATGGAAGGGGGGGGGGGGGGGTGGTCAGAGGGCCTAGGTATAAAAGTCACGGCTTGTCACTGCCAAAAGGTAATGCAAAATGTAAACAAACAAACAGATGCAAAACAACCACCAGAAGAAGCTCAAAAAGAGTGCATAAGACGTCTCGAAAATTATGCAAAACTACCAAAAAGTAATCCTAATGTAAGCAATTAAATATAAAAACAAGAAAAACATTGCAAAGCAACAAAAAACAAAAGCAAAACAACAGAAAGTCTCTGAAGGTTTCTCATTCCTCTAATTTCCCCTCCTCGGCTCCTCGAATCCTCGGCTCCCCTCCTTGATTCCGACTAAGACACAAAGATAGGAGTCGAGGAGGGGAATTAGAGAAATGAGAAACCTTCAGAGACTTCCTGTTGTTGTTTTGCTTCTCTGAGTGGCTCTTGCTGTTGTTTGTTATGTATTGTGCTGCAGCTGATCAATAACTCTTCAACAGTACTGATCACACTGATATACATCCTGCCGGAGGTGGTGTGTGTGCTTCCATAAGGCGGTAAATACAAATGTTAAAATATGAGGAGGAAAAAATAATGTGTAAGCGTCTCCACCTAGAGGTAGAAGGTGGAACTGCACCCATACTGTTTTAGAGGTACGGGCAACTTTTAGGTTTATACAAAAATAAAATCCTTAAAGACACTTTGAGGATGTTTTAATGAAAGTAAAATAACGAGGAAACACCTATCTTGACTTAATAAGCTGCACTTCTTAATGATTAAAGCCTTTCGTTGCTTTTTGATATTGAAAAAATAAACCTATAGTTGATTAGAATAACATTTAGCCCTTATTAAAAAAAGAGAAAGCTCTTACCACAGGTGTAAGGTCTACCTGTTTGACTAATAGCACTCAAACTGTAGAATAAACTACTTTAGTCTAAATAACAGGTATAATGTGTATTCATGTTTTGCACAGCCCTAACGTTATAGTCTCTATTTGTATTTATTTAATCCTATTTATTTCACTCTGGTTTTATTTATTTTATTGTTTGCATAATTCTCTTTTTCTGCTTTTTCTGTTGGTGTGATTGAACTGCAACACTAAAACTCTGGACCTTTTTATCTGCTTTAAATTAAATAAACTGCTTCAGTAGACTCGACTACTGTAATGGTGTCTTTACAGGTCTCACTAAAAAATCTATTAGAAAGCTGCAGCTGATTCAGAACGCCGCTGCTCGAGTCCTCACTAACACTAAGAAAGTGGATCACATCACTCCTGTTCTGAAGTCTTTACACTAATAAACTTGCCTTGCCTTGCTTAGACCTTTACGTCTGTTTTAACATCACATTTGACGACGTGTATTCAGGCCATTGTTTGTAAAAAATGTAATCAAAAATCACAGCATTAGTGAGATTAAAGTTTAAATGTACATAAAAGTAACTCAGAAACTTTCTTACATTAAGAAGGTTCATTTTGGAAAATCTAATTTTTCAAAATAGAACTAAAACAATTGGGAGATTAAACTCAAATATGTTCAGAGATAATGAAATCATAAATTAGGGGGGGATGTGGAAACTCTCTGAGGTTACAGTCTGAAAATTAGCAAGAACAAAACCTCATAAAGTTACAAAATAAAACTTAAATGTTAGTTTTAGTTTTCTGCCTGATAACCAAGTCACTTCATTTTACAAATTTAGATAAAAACTCGACTGACTTTAATCAAAGAAAATTCAGATTTGTTTCCAGATTGTTAATCCATTTATCCAGCTCTTAATAAAAACATTTTTTTTAAATGTACAATGGCCCAAATACACCATCGTAAAATCCAGAGATTTAATCAGTCAGATTCACAACCGGAGACAGACAGGAAGTCTCTGTCTGTTTGTTTGTCTGTCTGTCAGTCAATCCGTCTCTCCACCTGTCTGTCTGTCAATGAGTCAGTCAGTCTGTCTCTCCACCTGTCTGTCTGTCAATGAGTCAGTCAATCCGTCTCTCCACCTGTCTGTCTGTCAATGAGTCAGTCAATCCGTCTCTCCACCTGTCTGTCTGTCAATGAGTCAGTCAGTCTGTCTCTCCACCTGTCTGTCTTTCTGTCTGTCAATGAGTCAGTCAGTCTGTCTCTCCACCTGTCTGTCTTTCTGTCTGTCAGTCAATCCGTCTGTCCACCTGTCTGTCTTTATGTCTGTCAATGAGTCAGTCAGTCTGTCTCTCCACCTGTCTGTCTTTCTGTCTGTCAATCAGTCAGTCTGTCTCTCCATCTGTCTGTCTTTCTGTCTGTCAGTCAGTCAGTCTGTCTGTCTCTCTCTCCATCTGTCTGTCTTTCCGTCTGTCAATCAGTCAGTCTGTCTGTCTGTCTGTCTGTCTGTCTGTCTGTCTGTCTGTCAATGAGTCAGTCAGTCAATCCGTCAGTCTGTCTGTCTCTCCACCTGTCTGTCTTTCTGTCTGTCAATGAGTCAGTCAGTCTGTCTGTCTCTCCATCTGTCTGTCTGTCAATCAGTCAATCCGTCTCTCCACCTGTCTGTCTTCCTGTCTGTCAATCAGTCAGTCTGTCTCTCCACCTGTCTGTCTTCCTGTCTGTCAATCAGTCAGTCTGTCTCTCCACCTGTCTGTCTTTCTGTCTGTCAATGAGTCAGTCAGTCTGTCTCTCCACCTGTCTGTCTTTCTGTCTGTCAATGAGTCAGTCAGTCTGTCTGTCTCTCCATCTGTCTGTCTGTCAATCAGTCAATCCGTCTCTCCACCTGTCTGTCTTCCTGTCTGTCAATCAGTCAGTCTGTCTCTCCACCTGTCTGTCTTTCTGTCTGTCAATGAGTCAGTCAGTCTGTCTCTCCACCTGTCTGTCTTTCTGTCTGTCAATGAGTCAGTCAGTCTGTCTCTCCACCTGTCTGTCTTTCTGTCTGTCAATCAGTCAGTCAGTCAGTCAGTCAGTCAGTCAGTCAGTCAGTCAGTCAGTCAGTCTGTCAATGAGTCAGTCAGTCTGTCTCTCCACCTGTCTGTCTGTCTGTGTGTCAATGAGTCAGTCAGTCTGTCTCTCCACCTGTCTGTCTTTCTGTCTGTCAATCAGTCAGTCAGTCTGTCTGTCTGTCTGTCTGTCTTTCTGTCTGTCAGTCAGTCAGTCAGTCAGTCAGTCTGTCTGTCTGTCTGTCTGTCTGTCTTTCTGTCTGTCAATCAGTCAGTCAGTCTGTCTCTCCGTCTGTCTTTCTGTCTGTCAATCAGTCAGTCAGTCAGTCTGTCTGTCTCTCCACCTGTCTGTCTTTCTGTCTGTCAATCAGTCAGTCTGTCAATCAGTCAGTCAGTCTGTCTGTCTCTCCACCTGTCTGTCTTTCTGTCTGTCAATGAGTCTGTCTGTCTGTCTCTCCGCCTGTCTGTCTTTCTGTCTCTCTTTCTGTACTCGTCTCATTTTCAGCACCTGCTCGTATCTCTGCAGCTGAGACAGGAAGCCGGGGTTCGGATCGATCTCGTAACGAGCCGTCTTCACTTTCTGAGGAAAACAGAGACAATGAAATTATCAATACATGTTCTAAGAGTTCAAGAGTCCTCTCCTGCTGATGTTCAGGTGTATATCAGTATGTAGTGTCTCTACTTTAAAGAGTCCTCTCCTGCTGATGTTCAGGTGTATATCAGTATGTAGTGTCTCTACTTTAAAGAGTCCTCTCCTGCTGATGTTCAGGTGTATATCAGTATGTAGTGTCTCTACTTTAAAGAGTCCTCTCCTGCTGATGTTCAGGTGTATATCAGTATGTAGTGTCTCTACTTTAAAGAGTCCTCTCCTGCTGATGTTCAGGTGTATATCAGTATGTAGTGTCTCTGCTTTAAAGAGTCCTCTCCTGCTGATGTTCAGGTGTATATCAGTATGTAGTGTCTCTACTTTAAAGAGTCCTCTCCTGCTGATGTTCAGGTGTATATCAGTATGTAGTGTCTCTACTTTAAAGAGTCCTCTCCTGCTGATGTTCAGGTGTATATCAGTATGTAGTGTCTCTACTTTAAAGAGTCCTCTCCTGCTGATGTTCAGGTGTATATCAGTATGTAGTGTCTCTACTTTAAAGAGTCCTCTCCTGCTGATGTTCAGGTGTATATCAGTATGTAGTGTCTCTACTTTAAAGAGTCCTCTCCTGCTGATGTTCAGGTGTATATCAGTATGTAGTGTCTCTACTTTAAAGAGTCCTCTCCTGCTGATGTTTAGGTGTATATCAGTATGTAGTGTCTCTACTTTAAAGAGTCCTCTCCTGCTGATGTTCAGGTGTATATCAGTATGTAGTGTCTCTACTTTAAAGAGTCCTCTCCTGCTGATGTTCAGGTGTATATCAGTATGTAGTGTCTCTACTTTAAAGAGTCCTCTCCTGCTGATGTTCAGGTGTATATCAGCGTGTAGTGTCTCTACTTTAAAGAGTCCTCTCCTGCTGATGTTCAGGTGTATATCAGTATGTAGTGTCTCTACTCAAAGCACAATTAGAGATAGACAAAGCACTTTAAATGAAATGCGAAATGTGCAGCGTCACAGTGTTCAGAGGGCACCCCCGAAACATGAGCGTCAGTGTCTGCTGACTCAGCGTTTCTTCTGCTCTGTCTCTGGTATCCATCTCGACCTCTGTTTTCACTTTACTGCAGGTTTATTTTTAAATGACTTTATATCAAGGATGTCAAAGGTAGGAGATAATAATTCATTTGGTTTTAAGACCTATATTTTTTATGATAATGCGACATCAGTTTTAGTTAATGTGAGGTGACAAAAATCGAATGGGATTTTTTTTATTGGATTTTGGATTCAAAACTAATGTTGGGCTATAAAGGAACTACAGCACGGTCACATGACTTCACGTCACCACCGCTAAGCTAAAGGTGGCTAATGTTGGGCTATAAAGGAACTACAGCACGGTCACATGACTTCACGTCACCACCGCTAAGCTAAAGGTGGCTAATGTTGGGCTATAAAGGAACTACAGCACGGTCACATTACTTCACGTCACCACCGCTAAGCTAAAGGAGGCTAATGTTGGGCTATAAAGGAACTACAGCACGGTCACATGACTACACGTCACCACCGCTAAGCTAAAGGCGGCTAATGTTGGGCTATAAAGGAACTACAGCACGGTCACATGACTTCACGTCACCACCGCTAGGCTAAAGGTGGCTAATGTTGGGCTATAAAGGAACTCCGGTCACATGACTTCACGTCACCACCGCTAAGCTAAAGGAGGCTAATGTTGGGCTATAAAGGAACTACAGTAAGGTCACATGACTTCACGTCACCACCGCTAAGCTAAAGGCGGCTAATGTTGGGCTATAAAGGAACGACAGCACGGTCACATGACTTCACGTCACCACCGCTAAGCTAAAGGCGGCTAATGTTGGGCTATAAAGGAACTATAGCACGGTCACATGACTTCACGTCACCACCGCTAAGCTAAAGGCGGCTAATGTTAGGCTATAAAGGAACTACAGCACGATCACATGACTTCACGTCACCACGCAAAGCTAAAGGTGGCTAATGTTAGGCTTTAAAGGAACTACAGCACGGTCACATGACTTCACGTCACCACCGCTAGGCTAAAGGTGGCTAATGTTGGGCTATAAAGGAACTACAGCACGGTCACATGACTTCACGTCACCACCGCTAAGCTAAAGGTGGCTAATGTTGGGCTATAAAGGAACTACAGCACGGTCACATGACTTCACGTCACCACCGCTAAGCTAAAGGCGGCTAATGTTAGGCTATAAAGGAACCACAGCACGATCACATGACTTCACGTCACCACCGCAAAGCTAAAGGTGGCTAATGTTAGGCTTTAAAGGAACTACAGCACGGTCACATGACTTCACGTCACCACCGCTAAGCTAAAGGAGGTTAATGTTGGGCTATAAAGGAACTACAGCACGGTCACATGACTTCACGTCACCACCGCTAGGCTAAAGGTGGCTAATGTTGGGCTATAAAGGAAGTACAGCACGGTCACATGACTTCACGTTACCACCGCTAAGCTAAAGGTGGCTAATGTTGGGCTATAAAGGAACTACAGCACGGTCACATGACTTCACGTCACCACCGCTAAGCTAAATGTGGCTAATGTTGGGCTATAAAGGAACTACAGCACGGTCACATGACTTCACGTCACCACCGCCAGGGGCGCCGTAAGGGGGAGAAAAGTTAGGACGATTCTAAGGGCCCGTGACTGACAGGGGCCCAAACAATTTTAGAACATTAAGAAAAAAAAATGTAAGTCAACAATGTGATATATTTTCATGGGGCCCAAAATCCCAGGCGGCGCCCCTGACCACCGCTAAGCTAAAGGTGGCTAATGTTGGGCTATAAAGGAACTACAGCACGTCACATGACTTCACGTCACCACCGCTAAGCTAAAGGAGTCTAATGTTGGGCTATAAAGGAACTCCAGCACGGTCACATGACTTCACGTCACCACCTCTAAGCTAAAGGTGGCTAATGTTGGGCTATAAAGGAACTACAGCACCGTCACATGACTTCACGTCACCACCGCTAAGCTAAAGGAGGCTAATATTGGGCTATAAAGGAACTACAGCACGGTCACATGACTTCACGTCACCACCGCTAGGCTAAAGGTGGCTAATGTTGGGCTATAAAGGAACTACAGCACGGTCACATGACTTCACGTCACCACCGCTAAGCTAAAGGCGGCTAATGTTAGGCTATAAAGGAACTACAGCACGGTCACATGACTTCACGTCACCACCGCTAAGCTAAATGTGGCTAATGTTGGGCTATAAAGGAACTACAGCACGGTCACATGACTTCACGTCACCACCTCTAAGCTAAAGGTGGCTAATGTTGGGCTATAAAGGAACTACAGCACCGTCACATGACTTCACGTCACCACCGCTAAGCTAAAGGAGGCTAATATTGGGCTATAAAGGAACTACAGCACGGTCACATGACTTCACGTCACCACCGCTAGGCTAAAGGTGGCTAATGTTGGGCTATAAAGGAACTACAGCACAGTCACATGACTTCACGTCACCACCGCTAAGCTAAAGGCGGCTAATGTAAGGCTATAAAGGAACTACAGCACGGTCACATGACTTCACGTCACCACCGCTAAGCTAAATGTGGCTAATGTTGGGCTATAAAGGAACTACAGCACGGTCACATGACTTCACGTCACCACCGCTAGGCTAAAGGTGGCTAATGTTGGGCTATAAAGGAACTACAGCACGGTCACATGACTTCACGTTACCACCGCTAAGCTAAAGGTGGCTAATGTTGGGCTATAAAGGAACTACAGCACGGTCACATGACTTCACGTCACCACCGCTAAGCTAAATGTGGCTAATGTTGGGCTATAAAGGAACTACAGCACGGTCACATGACTTCACGTCACCACCGCTAAGCTAAAGGTGGCTAATGTTGGGCTATAAAGGAACTACAGCACGGTCACATGACTTCACGTCACCACCGCCAGGGGCGCCGTAAGGGGGATAAAAGTTAGGACGATTCTAAGGGCCCGTGACTGACAGGGGCCCAAACAATTTTAGAACATTAAGAAAAAAAAATGTAAGTAACCAATGTGATATATTTTCATGGGGCCCAAAATCCCAGGCGGCGCCCCTGACCACCGCTAAGCTAAAGGTGG
Organism: Pogonophryne albipinna; assembly: GCA_028583405.1. Classification (NCBI taxonomy): domain Eukaryota; kingdom Metazoa; phylum Chordata; class Actinopteri; order Perciformes; family Artedidraconidae; genus Pogonophryne; species Pogonophryne albipinna. The sequence continues at coordinate 30,849 of JAPTMU010000460.1, forward strand.
CTAATGTTGGGCTATAAAGGAACTACAGCATGTCACATGACTTCACGTCACCACCGCTAAGCTAAAGGAGTCTAATGTTGGGCTATAAAGGAACTACAGCACGGTCACATGACTTCACGTCACCACCTCTAAGCTAAAGGTGGCTAATGTTGGGCTATAAAGGAACTACAGCACCGTCACATGACTTCACGTCACCACCGCTAAGCTAAAGGAGGCTAATGTTGGGCTATAAAGGAACTACAGCACGGTCACATGACTTCACGTCACCACCGCTAAGCTAAAGGTGGCTAATGCTGGGCTATAAAGGAACTACAGCACGGTTACATGACTTCACGTCACCACCGCTAAGCTAAAGGCGGCTAATGTTAGGCTATAAAGGAACTACAGCACGGTCACTTGACTTCACCTCAACACTGCTAAGCTAAAGGTGGCTAATGTTGGGCTATAAAGGAACAACAGCACGGTCACATGACTTCACGTCACCACCGCTAAGCTAAAGGTGGCTAATGCTGGGCTATAAAGGAACTACAGCACGGTTACATGACTTCACGTCACCACCGCTAAGCTAAAGGCGGCTAATGTTAGGCTATAAAGGAACTACAGCACGGTCACATGACTTCACGTCACCACCGCTAAGCTAAAGGTGGCTAATGTTCGGCTATAAAGGAACTACAGCACGGTCACTTGACTTCACGTCCCCACCGCTAGGCTAAAGGTGGCTAATGTTGGGCTATAAAGGAACTACAGCACGGTCACATGACTTCACGTCACCACCGCCAGGGGCGCCGTAAGGTGGAGAAAAGCTAGGACGATTCTAAGGGCCCGTGACTGACAGGGGCCCAAACTATTTTAGAACATTAAGAAAAAAAAATGTAAGTAACCAATGTGATATATTTTCATGGGGCCCAAAATCCCAGGCGGCGCCCCTGACCACCGCTAAGCTAAAGGTGGCTAATGTTGGGCTATAAAGGAACTACAGCACGTCACATGACTTCACGTCACCACCGCTAAGCTAAAGGAGTCTAATGTTGGGCTATAAAGGAACTACAGCACGGTCACATGACTTCACGTCACCACCGCTAAGCTAAAGGAGGCTAATGTTGGGCTATAAAGGAACTACAGCACGGTCACATGACTTCACGTCACCACCGCTAAGCTAAAGGTGGCTAATGCTGGGCTATAAAGGAACTACAGCACGGTCACATGACTTCACGTCAACACTGCTAAGCTAAAGGTGGCTAATGCTGGGCTATAAAGGAACTACAGCACGATCACATGACTTCACCTCAACACTGCTAAGCTAAAGGTGGCTAATGTTGGGCTATAAAGGAACTACAGCACGGTCACATGACTTCACGTCACCACCGCTAAGCTAAAGGTGGCTAATGCTGGGCTATAAAGGAACTACAGCACGGTTACATGACTTCACGTCACCACCGCTAAGCTAAAGGCGGCTAATGTTAGGCGAAAAGGAACTACAGCACGGTCACATGACTTCACGTCACCACCGCTAAGCTAAAGGTGGCTAATGTTCGGCTATAAAGGAACTACAGCACGGTCACATGACTTCACGTCACCACCGCTAGGCTAAAGGTGGCTAATGTTGGGCTATAAAGGAACTACAGCACGGTCACATGACTTCACGTCACCACCTCTAAGCTAAAGGTGGCTAATGTTGGGCTATAAAGGAACTACAGCACCGTCACATGACTTCACGTCACCACCGCTAAGCTAAAGGAGGCTAATGTTGGGCTATAAAGGAACTACAGCACGGTCACATGACTTCACGTCACCACCGCCAGGGGCGCCGTAAGGGGGAGAAAAGTTAGGACGATTCTAAGGGCCCGTGACTGACAGGGGCCCAAACAATTTTAGAACATTAAGAAAAAAAAATGTAAGTAAACAATGTGATATATTTTCATGGGGCCCAAAATCCCAGGCGGCGCCCCTGACCACCGCTAAGCTAAAGGTGGCTAATGTTGGGCTATAAAGGAACTACAGCACGTCACATGACTTCACGTCACCACCGCTAAGCTAAAGGAGTCTAATGTTGGGCTATAAAGGAACTCCAGCACGGTCACATGACTTCACGTCACCACCTCTAAGCTAAAGGTGGCTAATGTTGGGCTATAAAGGAACTACAGCACCGTCACATGACTTCACGTCACCACCGCTAAGCTAAAGGAGGCTAATATTGGGCTATAAAGGAACTACAGCACGGTCACATGACTTCACGTCACCACCGCTAGGCTAAAGGTGGCTAATGTTGGGCTATAAAGGAACTACAGCACGGTCACATGACTTCACGTCACCACCGCTAAGCTAAAGGCGGCTAATGTTAGGCTATAAAGGAACTACAGCACGGTCACATGACTTCACGTCACCACCGCTAAGCTAAATGTGGCTAATGTTGGGCTATAAAGGAACTACAGCACGGTCACATGACTTCACGTCACCACCTCTAAGCTAAAGGTGGCTAATGTTGGGCTATAAAGGAACTACAGCACCGTCACATGACTTCACGTCACCACCGCTAAGCTAAAGGAGGCTAATATTGGGCTATAAAGGAACTACAGCACGGTCACATGACTTCACGTCACCACCGCTAGGCTAAAGGTGGCTAATGTTGGGCTATAAAGGAACTACAGCACGGTCACATGACTTCACGTCACCACCGCTAAGCTAAAGGCGGCTAATGTAAGGCTATAAAGGAACTACAGCACGGTCACATGACTTCACGTCACCACCGCTAAGCTAAATGTGGCTAATGTTGGGCTATAAAGGAACTACAGCACGGTCACATGACTTCACGTCACCACCGCTAGGCTAACGGTGGCTAATGTTGGGCTATAAAGGAACTACAGCACGGTCACATGACTTCACGTTACCACCGCTAAGCTAAAGGTGGCTAATGTTGGGCTATAAAGGAACTACAGCACGGTCACATGACTTCACGTCACCACCGCTAAGCTAAATGTGGCTAATGTTGGGCTATAAAGGAACTACAGCACGGTCACATGACTTCACGTCACCACCGCTAAGCTAAAGGTGGCTAATGTTGGGCTATAAAGGAACTACAGCACGGTCACATGACTTCACGTCACCACCGCTAAGCTAAAGGTGGCTAATGCTGGGCTATAAAGGAACTACAGCACGGTTACATGACTTCACGTCACCACCGCTAAGCTAAAGGCGGCTAATGTTAGGCTATAAAGGAACTACAGCACGGTCACTTGACTTCACCTCAACACTGCTAAGCTAAAGGTGGCTAATGTTGGGCTATAAAGGAACAACAGCACGGTCACATGACTTCACGTCACCACCGCTAAGCTAAAGGTGGCTAATGCTGGGCTATAAAGGAACTACAGCACGGTTACATGACTTCACGTCACCACCGCTAAGCTAAAGGCGGCTAATGTTAGGCTATAAAGGAACTACAGCACGGTCACATGACTTCACGTCACCACCGCTAAGCTAAAGGTGGCTAATGTTCGGCTATAAAGGAACTACAGCACGGTCACTTGACTTCACGTCCCCACCGCTAGGCTAAAGGTGGCTAATGTTGGGCTATAAAGGAACTACAGCACGGTCACATGACTTCACGTCACCACCGCCAGGGGCGCCGTAAGGTGGAGAAAAGCTAGGACGATTCTAAGGGCCCGTGACTGACAGGGGCCCAAACTATTTTAGAACATTAAGAAAAAAAAATGTAAGTAACCAATGTGATATATTTTCATGGGGCCCAAAATCCCAGGCGGCGCCCCTGACCACCGCTAAGCTAAAGGTGGCTAATGTTGGGCTATAAAGGAACTACAGCACGTCACATGACTTCACGTCACCACCGCTAAGCTAAAGGAGTCTAATGTTGGGCTATAAAGGAACTACAGCACGGTCACATGACTTCACGTCACCACCGCTAAGCTAAAGGAGGCTAATGTTGGGCTATAAAGGAACTACAGCACGGTCACATGACTTCACGTCACCACCGCTAAGCTAAAGGTGGCTAATGCTGGGCTATAAAGGAACTACAGCACGGTCACATGACTTCACGTCAACACTGCTAAGCTAAAGGTGGCTAATGCTGGGCTATAAAGGAACTACAGCACGATCACATGACTTCACCTCAACACTGCTAAGCTAAAGGTGGCTAATGTTGGGCTATAAAGGAACTACAGCACGGTCACATGACTTCACGTCACCACCGCTAAGCTAAAGGTGGCTAATGCTGGGCTATAAAGGAACTACAGCACGGTTACATGACTTCACGTCACCACCGCTAAGCTAAAGGCGGCTAATGTTAGGCGAAAAGGAACTACAGCACGGTCACATGACTTCACGTCACCACCGCTAAGCTAAAGGTGGCTAATGTTCGGCTATAAAGGAACTACAGCACGGTCACATGACTTCACGTCACCACCGCTAGGCTAAAGGTGGCTAATGTTGGGCTATAAAGGAACTACAGCACGGTCACATGACTTCACGTCACCACCTCTAAGCTAAAGGTGGCTAATGTTGGGCTATAAAGGAACTACAGCACCGTCACATGACTTCACGTCACCACCGCTAAGCTAAAGGAGGCTAATGTTGGGCTATAAAGGAACTACAGCACGGTCACATGACTTCACGTCACCACCGCTAAGCTAAAGGCGGCTAATGTTAGGCTATAAAGGAACTACAGCACGGTCACATGACTTCACCTCAACACTGCTAAGCTAAAGGTGGCTAATGTTGGGCTATAAAGGAACAACAGCACGGTCACATGACTTCACGTCACCACCGCTAAGCTAAAGGTGGCTAATGCTGGGCTATAAAGGAACTACAGCACGGTTACATGACTTCACGTCACCACCGCTAAGCTAAAGGCGGCTAATGTTAGGCTATAAAGGAACTACAGCACGGTCACATGACTTCACGTCACCACCGCTAAGCTAAAGGTGGCTAATGTTCGGCTATAAAGGAACTACAGCACGGTCACTTGACTTCACGTCACCACCGCTAGGCTAAAGGTGGCTAATGTTGGGCTATAAAGGAACTACAGCACGGTCACATGACTTCACGTCACCACCGCCAGGGGCGCCGTAAGGTGGAGAAAAGCTAGGACGATTCTAAGGGCCCGTGACTGACAGGGGCCCAAACTATTTTAGAACATTAAGAAAAAAAAATGTAAGTAACCAATGTGATATATTTTCATGGGGCCCAAAATCCCAGGCGGCGCCCCTGACCACCGCTAAGCTAAAGGTGGCTAATGTTGGGCTATAAAGGAACTACAGCACGTCACATGACTTCACGTCACCACCGCTAAGCTAAAGGAGTCTAATGTTGGGCTATAAAGGAACTACAGCACGGTCACATGACTTCACGTCACCACCGCTAAGCTAAAGGAGGCTAATGTTGGGCTATAAAGGAACTACAGCACGGTCACATGACTTCACGTCACCACCGCTAAGCTAAAGGTGGCTAATGCTGGGCTATAAAGTTACTACAGCACGGTCACATGACTTCACGTCAACACTGCTAAGCTAAAGGTGGCTAATGCTGGGCTATAAAGGAACTACAGCACGATCACATGACTTCACCTCAACACTGCTAAGCTAAAGGCGGCTAATGTTGGGCTATAAAGGAACTACAGCATGGTCACATGACTTCACGTCACCACCGCTAAGCTAAAGGTGGCTAATGCTGGGCTATAAAGGAACTACAGCACGGTTACATGACTTCACGTCACCACCGCTAAGCTAAAGGCGGCTAATGTTAGGCGAAAAGGAACTACAGCACGGTCACATGACTTCACGTCACCACCGCTAAGCTAAAGGTGGCTAATGTTCGGCTATAAAGGAACTACAGCACGGTCACATGACTTCACGTCACCACCGCTAGGCTAAAGGTGGCTAATGTTGGGCTATAAAGGAACTACAGCACGGTCACATGACTTCACGTCACCACCGCTAGGCTAAAGGTGGCAGCTTGAAAAGTACTATCCCTTCTAAAATCCTGTCCTCTGATTGGCTGGTGTCAGATGTTCCTCACCAGTTTTGCCTCAAACAGCTTCATCTCTCGGTGCTTCATCAGGTAAGCGATGCAGATGGTGGCCGAGCGGCTGCGTCCGTTCTTGCAGTAAACGAGGCTCCGCCCCCCCCGCAGCGCCTCCTGCTGGATGGAGTCTGCGCTGCGGTCGAAGTGAGAGAGCAGGTCCTCGTTCGGGTCGTCGTACACGGGGATCCTCAGCCTGGTGACATAGTGGAGTACAAATACTTTGTTACTGTACTTAAGTGCCGTATTGACCCGATATATAAGACGACCTCTTTTTTCAAGACTCATTTTTGGAAGAATACCTTTTTTATTCCGGATCGAGGAATACTTTTCTCTGACATTTTTAAGACGGTCTTTTTGGGCTCGCCATCTTCTAACGTTATTCTCAGTAACACCATATTTTTTTTCTGCTCGTTAGTTGTTTGATGACTTTGTTGGTCACATTATCTTAAAATTGGCATCGTAACTTTGCCTCTTGTTTATTAACTTGCTACTTCTGATCCACTTTGGAGTTGGTATCTGTGTCTCTCCATCTCTCTCTCTCCTGTCTCGCTTTTGGGGAAAACTCGTTTTGCGCGATCTGACGTTGTGACTGTGTAATTACATCGAAAAGACAAACCCTCTGTTTCAGATTATTTTCTATGAAAAATAAAACGTGTTATATTCGGGTCAATACGGTACATTTTTCTGGTATCAGTACTTTACTCCACTACTTATTTTTTTGACGACTTTTTACTTTGACTTCTTACATTTTGAACACAAATACCTGTACTTTCTACTTCTTACATTTTGAACACAAATACCTGTACTTTCTACTTCTTACATGTTGAACTCAAATACCTGTACTTTCTACTTCTTACATGTTGAACCCAAATACCTGTACTTTCTACTTCTTACATGTTGAACCCAAATACCTGTACTTTCTACTTCTTACATGTTGAACCCAAATACCTGTACTTTCTACTTCTTACATGTTGAACCCAAATACCTGTACTTTCTACTTCTTACATGTTGAACCCAAATACCTGTACTTTCTACTTCTTACATGTTGAACCCAAATACCTGTACTTTCTACTTCTTACATGTTGAACTCAAATACCTGTACTTTCTACTTCTTACATGTTCAACCCAAATACCTGTACTTTCTACTTCTCACATGTTGAACCCAAATACCTGTACTTTCTACTTCTTACATGTTGAACCCAAATACCTGTACTTTCTACTTCTTACATGTTGAACCCAAATACCTGTACTTTCTACTTCTTACATGTTGAACTCAAATACCTGTACTTTCTATTTCTTACATGTTGAACTCAAATACCTGTACTTTCTACTTCTTACATGTTGAACCCAAATACCTGTACTTTCTACTTCTTACATGTTGAACCCAAATACCTGTACTTTCTACTTCTCACATGTTGAACACTAATACCTGTACTTTCTACTTCTTACATGTTGAACTCAAATACCTGTACTTTCTACTTCTTACATGTTGAACTCAAATACCTGTACTTTCTACTTCTCTCATTTCCCAAACAGCTGGTTCCTTTAGTCTGAATGTGTGTTTGGTGGCGTGATCATTATTCTTTAGAGTCATTGCGTGCCTATTGATTTGAACACGATCCGTGTATCCATCATTTCCTGGTCTTCTCTAAAGAAGAGGGACCAATGGAAACGTTGTCATGTTGCCGTTGTTCAGCATGGAAACATTCATTAGCTAACAATGACATTATTGTTCTATTAATATAAAGGGAGGTCAGGTACTCTTTAAAACAGCTGCTAGTTATGGGTACTTTTTACTGAAGTACATTTCAAAGCCTCTTTACTTTGACTTGAGTAAAGAAGTTTAGTGAGTACTTCTACTTTGACCAGAGTATTTTTAAACACGAGTATCTGTACTTCTACTTGAGTAAAGGATGTGTTTACGTTTGCCATCTCTGAACATCAGGGGGGAACGGCTGCTTCTTGGAGACGTTGATAACGAACGTGATGTTCTCGCGCTGCAGGAGCTCCTCGCTGCAGGCGGAGCGACAGTTACTGATGAAGAGAGAGCGGGTCACCTGACACAGCTGCAGCATCCTGAGACTGACCCTCGCAGGCTGCCGTACTCACAGACTGACCCTCACAGATACCTGAAAAGTCAGAGAGACAAAATGTTAGGGTGAGTGAAGCAGGCAGGACCCAAATGCAGAATAAACAGAAAAAATACCTTTATTTCAAGGTTTAAGGAACAAACAGAACACTACCTCCTGAACACAGTCAACGACAAACAATGAACCGACAATGACAGACAGAAAAACCAGAACTTAAATACACACAAGACTAATCACACAAACAAGACACAGGTGAGGAGGGAGGAGAAAACACAGGGGCACCAGGTGAACACAATCGGGTAGGAGGGAAAACAGACAGAAAGCGACAGGCAAGACAGGGGGTGAAGACTTTTCAAAATAAAACATGAAACCAAAGACAGAAAAAGACAAGACAAAACACAACACAGACAGATCGTGACACTAAACGTAAACTGACTTTTACCAGGTGTGTGTGACAAATAGAAAATGTATAATTGGCAACGTGAGAAAATATGAAAAAAATGATGATCTCAGATTAAATGAAACAATATTATGAAATAAAACAAAAATACTTAGAATAAAACAAACTGACACCTGAAGACAGACAAAATGTGGCAAGGTAGGTAAATATAAAAATCTAATAAAAGATGATCTCAGATAAAATTATACAAAATAAATAAAAAAATGCTGATATGACACAAAGAAAAATGACCTATAATAAAAAATTCAATAAAGAATAAAATATATTTAGACGATGAGATAAAAAATGACAACTTGCTTAAAAATAAAAAGTAAATAAATTCACCTAAAAAAAATGACCCTCACAGGCTGCCGTACTAAAAAAAAATGACCCTCACAGGCTGCCGTACCAAACAAAAATGACCCTCACAGGCTGCCGTACTAAAAAAAAATGACCCTCACAGGCTGCGGTACTAAAAAAAAATGACCCTCACAGGCTGCCGTACTAAAAAAAAATGACCCTCACAGGCTGCCGTACTCACAGATACCTGAAAAGTCAGAGACAAACAGAAAATGTATAATTGGCAAGATGGGAAAATATAAAAAATGAAATAGATGATTATCAGAGATAAAATTAAACAAAATAAATATGAAATAACAAAAAATAAATAAACAGGCTCTTTAAATTAAATAAGAAGAAATGTATAAAAACGGTCAATGAACGCCTCACACAAGGACAGCCTGACTCACCTGTTTCTCTCCAGCTTTCTGCAGGTGTGTTTCAGAGGACAGTCTCTCTTCAGGTAGACTCTGTGTTTCAGAGGACAGTCTCTCAGGTAGACTCTGTGTGTCAGAGGACAGTCTCTCTTCAGGTAGACTCTGTTTCAGAGGACAGTCTCTCTTCAGGTAGACTCTGTGTTTCAGAGGACAGTCTCTCTAGTAGACTCTGTGTTTCAGAGGACAGTCTCTCTGGTAGACTCTGTGTTTCAGAGGACAGTCTCTCTGGTAGACTCTGTGTTTCAGAGGACAGTCTCTCTTCAGGTAGACTCTGTGTTTCAGAGGACAGTCTCTCTTCAGGTAGACTCTGTATTTCAGAGGACAGTCTCTCTTCAGGTAGACTCTGTGTTTCAGAGGACAGTCTCTCTTCAGGTAGACTCTGTGTTTCAGAGGACAGTCTCTCTTCAGGTAGACTCTGTGTTTCAGAGGACAGTCTCTCTTCAGGTAGACTCTGTGTTTCAGAGGACAGTCTCTCTTCAGGTAGACTCTGTGTTTCAGAGGACAGTCTCTCTTCAGGTAGACTCTGTGTTTCAGAGGACAGTCTCTCTTCAGGTAGACTCTGTGTTTCAGAGGACAGTCTCTCTTCAGGCAGACTCTGTGTTTCAGAGGACAGTCTCTCTTCAGGTAGACTCTGTGTTTCAGAGGACAGTCTCTCTTCAGGTAGACTCTGTGTTTCAGAGGACAGTCTCTCTTCAGGCAGACTCTGTGTTTCAGAGGACAGTCTCTCTTCAGGTAGACTCTGTGTTTCAGAGGACAGTCTCTCTTCAGGTAGACTCTGTGTTTCAGAGGACAGTCTCTCTTCAGGCAGACTCTGTGTTTCAGAGGACAGTCTCTCTTCAGGTAGACTCTGTGTTTCAGAGGACAGTCTCTCAGGTAGACTCTGTGTTTCAGAGGACAGTCTCTCTTCAGGTAGACTCTGTGTTTCAGAGGACAGTCTCTCTTCAGGCAGACTCTGTGTTTCAGAGGACAGTCTCTCTTCAGGTAGACTCTGTGTTTCAGAGGACAGTCTCTCTTCAGGCAGACTCTGTGTTTCAGAGGACAGTCTCTCTTCAGGTAGACTCTGTGTTTCAGAGGACAGTCTCTCTTCAGGTAGACTCTGTGTTTCAGAGGACAGTCTCTCTTCAGGCAGACTCTGTGTTTCAGAGGACAGTCTCTCTTCAGGTAGACTCTGTGTTTCAGAGGACAGTCTCTCTTCAGGTAGACTCTGTGTTTCAGAGGACAGTCTCTCTTCAGGTAGACTCTGTGTTTCAGAGGACAGTCTCTCTTCAGGCAGACTCTGTGTTTCAGAGGACAGTCTCTCTTCAGGTAGACTCTGTGTTTCAGAGGACAGTCTCTCAGGTAGACTCTGTGTTTCAGAGGACAGTCTCTCTTCAGGTAGACTCTGTGTTTCAGAGGACAGTCTCTCTTCAGGCAGACTCTGTGTTTCAGAGGACAGTCTCTCTGCAGATCATAAACTCTCTCTGTCTCGTTCAGTTTTCTCCCGCTGTGTCCAGGTCTCCTCTGACCCCCAAACTGATCCTCACTGCTGCTTCTATTTTTAAATGTTTCCCACACAGAGAGACACTCTGGGTCCTAAAGCTGACCAGGTTCAGGTATACACAACATATTAAATAGAGGTATAATTGTTCTAGAAAATGTATTAATATTGTAAAAAGTACTCAGATCTTGTTCTTGAGTAAAAGTAGAAGTACTCAGATATTGTACTTGAGTAAAAGTAGAAGTACTCAGATCTTGTACTTGAGTAAAAGTAGAAGTACTCAGTTCTTGTACTTGAGTAAAAGTAGAAATACTCAGATCTTGTACTTGAGTAAAAGTAGAAGTACTCAAATCATGTTCTTGAGTAAAAGTAGAAGTACTCAGATGTTGTACTTTAATAAAAGTAGAAGTACTCAGATCTTGTTCTTGAGTAAAAGTAGAAGTACTCAGATATTGTACTTGAGTTAAAGTAGAAGTACTCAGATATTGTACTTGAGTAAAAGTAGAAGTACTCAGATGTTGTACTTGAGTTAAAGTAGAAGTACTCAGATCTTGAGTAAAAATATGTTTACGTTTAACATCTATTAGTCTTTTGGCGTCTCACAGTTGTTTTGCATCTGTTTTAGTTGCTTTAACTTTCCTTGTTGTTGTTTAATGTCTGTATTTAATAGATTTGCATCGTTTAAGCTGGTTTTGGTTTGTTTTGGGTCATTTTGCGTCTCCTTGTAGTTTAGTTTCAGTTTAGTATCAGAAAGTTGTTTAGCCTCCATGTGTTGATGTCAGTGAGGCAGTTGGTGAGCTGGGAGTGGGTGGTTGCAGAAATAGTTTTTGTAGAGAGGTAGAGTTGGGTGTCGTCGGTGTAACAGTGGAACCGGAGTTGGTGTATTATATAATATTAAAGACAGTTTAATATGACATATTATTCCTTTAAAGGTCTCCTATCAATCAATGTTTATTTATATAGCCCAATATCACAAATGTTACATTTGTCTCAGTGGACTTCACAGTGTGTACAGAATATCAGTATGACAATACAACACCCTCTGTCCTTAGACCCTCTGTCCTTAGACCCTCTGTCCTTAGACCCTCACATCGTACAAGGAAAAACTTCCGGAGACAACCCACAGTTTAAAGGGAAAAATGGGAGAAACCTCAGGGAGAGCAACAGAGGAGGGATCCCTCTCCCAGGACGGACAGACGTGCAATAGATGCCGTGTGTAAATTGAAAAGATAATACATTTGCAACATAGGTAGTCCAAATGTTTGGAAATGCATGTGTGTATAATAGGAAGATGAATCCACGAGGATATCCATCCAGGACCTATGATCCAGGACCACAGCCACGACTCAAGATCCAGGGCTCGCGATCCAGGACACAGGACCGCAGGATCATCCATGACTCCGGATCCCAGCGTATATAGACACCAAAAAGAAAGACATTTGGGGAAGCTGGGTTAATCGGAACATGAGAGTACACAGGTATAGACAGAGAGAAGGAAGAAGTAAGATGTCCCCCGACAAACTAAGCCTATATCAGCAAAACTAGGGGCTGAATCTAATCGGCCCTAACTATAAGCTTTATCAAAAAGGAAGGTCTTAAGCGCACTCTTAAAAACGGATAGGGTATCTGCCGCCCGAACACAAACTGGAAGCTGATTCCACAAATGTGGAGCTTGATAAGAAAAGGCTCTGGCTCCCATTGTACTTTTAGAGACTCTAGGAACAACCAACAACCCTGCATTCTTGAAACGCAATGCCCTAGTAGGACAGTAGGGTATAATGAGTTCTTTAAGGTAAGATGGCGCCTGCCCATTAAGGGCTTTGTAGGCGAGAAGAAGAATTTTAAATTCTATCCTGTGTTCTATAAGGAGCCAGTGTTCTATCATGCAAATGTCACTTTCTGATGTCTTCTTTACATCACTATGTGTCCCCGGCGTGTCAGGAGACTCACATAGATAGTGATGTCTTCTCTACATCACCATGTGTCCCCGGTGTGTCCCTGGCAGTGTTGGGCTTCCAAAATGTAATATATTACATATTACTCTCTGAAGAACCAGCACCTTACCGTGGTAGAGAGGTTTGTGTGCCCTGATGAACCTGGGAGCTGTGTTGTCTGGAACCTTGTGTTCCTGGTAGGGTCTCCCATGGCAAATTGGTCTCAGGCAAGGGGCCAGACTAAGATTGGTTCAAAAGACCTCATGAAAGACGACACAGGAAGTGAGGCTACCCGGCCCGAAGGAAGCCCGGGGTCCCCTTCTGGAGCCAGGCCCAGAAGGAGGACTCGTCGGCGAGCGTCTGGTGGCCGGGCTTGCCACGGAGCCCGGCCGGGCACAGCCCGAAAAGGCAACGTGGGCAACACCTCCGCTTCTCCGTTCCCGCGGGCCCACCACCTACGGGAAACAGCGATGGGGTCGGGTGCGCTGCCAGAAGGGTGGCAGTGAAAGCAGAGGGTCTCGACGGACCAGACCCGGGTGACAGAAGCTGGCTTTGGGGACGTGGAACGTCACCTCTCTGTGGGGGAAGGAGCCGAAGCTTGTGCGGGAGGTGGAGCGTTACCAGTTGGATCTGGTTGGGCTCACCTCTACGCACAGCGTCGGCTCTGGAACCTTACTTCTGGATAGGGGTTGGACTCTATTCTTCTCCGGAGTTGCTCAAGGTGTGAGGCGCCGGGCGGGTGTGGGGATACTCACAAGTTCGTTGTTGGAGTTTACCCCAGTGGACGAGAGGGTCGCCTCCCTACGCCTGCGGGTTATGGGGGGGAAAACTCTGACTGTTGTATGTGTTTATGCACCCAACAGCAGTTCAGAGTATACAGCCTTCTTGGAGACCCTGGAAAGAGTCCTGTCTGGGGCTCCTGAAGGGGACTCTTTAATCTTGCTGGGAGACTTCAACGCATATGTGGGCAATGATGGAGACACTTGGAGGGGCGTGATTGGGAGGAACGGCCCCCCTGATCTGAACCGGAGTGGTGGTTTGTTACTGGACTTCTGTGCTAGTCATGGATTGGCCATAACAAACACCATGTTCGAACATAAGGATGCTCATAAGTGTACGTGGTACCAGAGCACCCTAGGCAGAAGGTCCATGATCTATTTCGTTATCGCATCATCGGACCTGAGGCCATATGTTTTGGACACTCGGGTAAAGAGAGGGGCGGAGTTGTCAACTGATCACCATCTGGTGGTGAGTTGGGTCGAGTGGCGGGGGAAGCCTCTGGATAGACCTGGTAAGCCCAAACGTGTAGTTCGGGTGAACTGGGAACGTCTGGAGGAGGCCCAAGTTCAGGAGGCCTTCAACTCACACCTCCGGTGGAGCTTTTCGGGCATTCCTGTGGAGGTTGGGGACATTGAACCAGAGTGGTCGGTGTTAAAAGCCTCTATTGCCGAAGCCGCGGCGGGGAGCTGTGGTCTCAAGGTCTTAGGTGCCTCAAGAGGCGGTAACCCTCGAACCTCCTGGTGGACACCGGTGGTCAGGGAAGCCGTCCGACTGAAGAAGGAGGCCTTCAGGGATTTGTTATCCGGGGGGACTCCCGAGGCAGTTGCAAGATACCGACAGGCCCGAAGGGCAGCAGCCTCAGCCATGGCCGAGGCAAAGCAGCGGGTGTGGGAGAAGTTCGGAGAAGAAATGGAAAAGGACTTTCGGGCGGCACCAAAGTTGTTCTGGAAAACTGTCCGACACCTCAGGAGGGGGAAGCAGGGGAACATCCAAGCTGTGTAAAGTAAGGATGGGACGTTGTTGACCTCAACTGATGGAGTGTTAGGGCGTTGGAAGGAACACTTTGAGGAACTCCTGAACCTGACAACTCCGCCCTCTATGTTAGAGGCAGAGCTGGAGTATGACGGGGGATCAACACCAATCTCCCGGGGAGAGGTCACTGAGGTCGTCAAACAACTCCACAGTGGCAAAGCCCCGGGGGTGGATGAGATCCGCCCAGAAATGCTGAAGGCTCTGGGTGTTGAGGGACTGTCATGGTTGACACGTCTCATCAACGTTGTGTGGAAGTCGGAAACAGTACCGAAGGAGTGGCAGACCGGGGTGGTGGTTCCCCTTTTCAAAAAGGGGGATCAGAGGGTGTGTGCCAATTACAGAGGCATCACACTACTCAGCCTCCCCGGGAAAGTTTACTCTAAGGTACTCGAAAGGAGGGTCAGGCCGATTGCCGAACCTCAGATTGAGGAGGAACAATGCCGATTCCGTCCTGGTTGTGGAACGACGGATCAGCTTTTTACTCTCGCAAGGATCCTGGAGGGGGCCTGGGAGTACGCTTATCCTGTCTACATGTGTTTTGTAGACTTGGAGAAGGCGTATGACCGAGTTCCCAGGGAGTTACTGTGGGAGGTGCTGCGGGAGTATGGGTTGAGGGGGTCTCTACTCAGGGCCATCCAATCTCTGTACTCCCAAAGCGAGAGCTGTGTCCGGGTCCTCGGCAGTAACTCGGACCCATTTCCGGTGAGGGTTGGCCTCCGCCAGGGCTGCGCTTTGTCACCAATCCTGTTTGTAATATACATGGATCGGATTTTGAGGCGTAGTCGTGGGGGAGGGGGTCTGCAGTTCGTGGACTAAGGATTGCACCACTGCTTTTTGCAGATGATGTGGTTCTAATGGCTTAATCAGTTTGCGACCTTCTGCACTCACTGGATCGGTTCGCAACCGAGAGTGAAGCGGCTGGGATGAGGATCAGCACCTCCAAATCTGAGGCCATGGTTCTCAGCAGGAAACCGATGAACTGTCCACTCCAAGTAGGGAATGAGTCCTTACCCCAAGTGAAGGAGTTCAAGTATCTCAGGGTCTTGTTCTCGAGTGAGGGAACAATGGAGTGTGAGATGGGCCGGAGAATTGGAGCAGCGGGAGCGGTACTGCAGTCGCTTTACCGCACCGTTGTGACGAAAAGAGAGCTGAGCCAGAAGCAAAGCTCTCTGTCTACCAGGCCATTTCCGTTCCTACCCTCACCTATGGTCATGAAGGATGGGTCATGACCGAAAGAACGAGATCGCGGATACAAGCGGCCGAGATGGGTTTTCTCTGCAGGGTGGCTGGCGTCTCCCTTAGGGATAAGGTGAGAAGTTCAGTCATCCGGGAGGGACTCGGAGTGAACCGCTCCTCCTTCGCGTCGAAAGGAGCCAGTTGAGGTGGTTCGGGCACCGAGTTAGGATGCCACCTGGGCGCCTCCCTAGGGAGGTGTTCCAGGCACGTCTAGCTGGGAAGAGACCGAGGGGTAGACCTAGGACCAGGTGGAGGGATTATATCTCTACGCTGGCCTGGGAGCGCCTTGGGATCCCCCAGTCAGAGCTGGTTGATGAGGCCAGGGAAAAGAAAGTTTGGGGCTCTCTGCTGGAACTGCTACCCCCGAGACCCGACCGGATAAGCGGGAGAAGATGGATGGATGGATGGATTACATATTACTGTCTTTTGAAAGTAATAAGTTACATTACAATATTACTGTCTCTGAAATGTAATGAGTTACACTAATTTTTAGTTACTTTTTAGTTACTTTCACCAAAATAACCGCAAAAGAATGGCTAGGTATTTTAAATGCTAAAATGTAGTTTGTGCAGCTCATCCAGTGAAGGGCAATGTGGTATAGCATAACAACTGTTTAGCTCAGTGGTTCTCAAACTTTTTCTGTCATTCCCCGCTTTGAACAGATGGGCCTTTTCAAGCCCCACCTGTTCCTCATCGCTCCAATAAAATGGTAGGCCAAGCTTAAAATTGTCAAATGTATCGTTCTATAACAGGGGTCTCCAACCTTTTTTAGGATGAGGGCTACTTTCAAAAAATAAAACAAGTCGTGAGCTACTCTTACTCCTCTTTTTGTTTTTTTTGCAGTGTATATATTTAGCACATTTTAACATTATTATATGCTACCTTTAACCTTTGTGTGCTGTTTGGGTCTGTGGGACCCGTTTTCAGTGTTTACTCAAATAAAATGTATGCAATTTAATTATTTTAACCTGCTTTATTTGGTGGTGGACATCACCTCCTCTAGGGGGGTCCTCACCTCCTCTAGGGGGGTCCTCACCTCCTCTAGTGGGGTCCTCACCTCCTCTAGGGGGGTCCTCACCTCCTCTAGTGGGGTCCGGGGGCATGCACCCCCAGGAAGATTTTTTTTTAATGTTGAAGTTAAATGCATCAATCTGGTGCACTTTGAGCTAGGGCTGCTCAATTAATCGTATTTTAATCGCAATTACGATTTTGGCTTGCAACGATTATGAAAACAACATAATCGAAATAAAACGATTTAATTTATTTTTTAAATAGGTTTTTCAGTTGAATTATACTTAAAGTTCAGCTCAAATCAACTGTTAAAAACATACTTTTCAAATTATTTTCTTCAATAAATTGATGTTTTTCAAAGTAAATGGTTAATCGTTTTTAATAATCGTGATATCAATTATTGACCCAAATAATGGAGATTATGATTTTTGCCATAATCGAGCAGCCCTACATTGAGCCCAACATGAATTTATGGATACAGCTCTCAGCACTCAGATGAAAGGGAGCTGTATACTTTTCAATGTTCAACACATCTTTAGAATATGATCACAACAAATCATTTAAACTTGTTTATTCTTATTTTATGTTACCTAGTTAGCATTCTTTCTTTTTATTTATGCATATTTGACTAATCCCTCCCCTTTTAAACTTTTTACTGTCCTATAGTACACTTTGGAATGATTTCTTACTTTATTTTTTACAACTTTATTAAATTCTCTCTCTCTCTCTCTCTCTCTCTCTCTCTCTCTCTCTCTCTCTCTCTCTCTCTCTCTCTCTCTCTCTCTCTCTCTCTCTCTCTCTCTCTCTCTCTCTCTCTCTCTCTCTCTCTCTCTCTCTCTCTCTCTCTCTCTCTCTCTCTCTCTCTCTCTCTCTCTCTCTCTCTCTCTCTCTCTCTCTCTCTCTCTCTCTCTCTCTCTCTCTCTCTCTCTCTCTCTCTCTCTCTCTCTCTCTCTCTCTCTCTCTCTCTCTCTCTCTCTCTCTCTCTCTCTCTCTCTCTCTCTCGGCAGAGACCAAGGAGGGGGTCTCGGGCGGACGGCCCGGGGGCAAGGCAGAGACCAAAGAGGGGGTCTCGGGCGGACGGCCCGGGGGCAAGGCAGAGACCATGGAGGAGTCAAGGGGCCGAGCATGAGGGTGAAGACCGCAGCACTCAGGGGGCCGGGCTCGAGGCCGAAGACCGCGGCTCTCAGGGGGCCGGGCTCGAGGCCGAAGACCGCGGCTCTCAGGGGGCCGGGCTCGAGGGCGAAGACCGGACAGCTCCGGAGGCCGGGCAGGAAGGCGCTGACGGGACAGCTCCGGAGGCCGGGCAGGACCCGGTGTCGGTGGGACAGGCTTCGGCAGGATCCCCCACGGAAGAGGACCAGGAGTTGGCAGGACCCCCGGCGAGACAGGGTACGGCGGGACCTCCAACGGAACAAGACATGGGATTGGCAGGACCCCCGGCAGAAGAGTAGTCGGCGGGGCCTCCAACGGCACAAGACACAGGGTTGGCAGGACCCCCGGCAGAAGAGCAGTCTGCGGGACCTCCAAAGGCTCAGGACATGGGGTTGGCAGGACCCCCGGCAGAAGAGCAGTCTGCGGGACCTCCAACGGCACAGGACATGGGGTTGGCAGGACCCCCGGCAGAAGAGTAGTCGGCGGGGCCTCCAACGGCACAGGACACAGGGTTGGCAGGACCCCCGGCAGAAGAGTAGTCGGCGGGGTCTCCAACGGCACAGGACATGGGGTTGGCAGGACCCCCGGCAGAAGAGTAGTCGGCGGGGCCTCCAACGGCACAGGACACAGGGTTGGCAGGACCCCCGGCAGAAGAGTAGTCGGCGGGGCCTCCAACGGCACAGGACACAGGGTTGGCAGGACCCCCGGCAGGAGAGTAGTCGGCGGGGCCTCCAACGGCACAGGACATAGAGTTGGCAGGACCCCCAGCGGAACCTCCAACGACACTTGGGTAGGGACTTGAGTGGGAACTCGATCAGAGACTCGAGAGGTGACTCGAGAGGGAACTCGAGAGGTGACTTGAGAGGGGACTCGAGAAGAGACTCGAGAGGGGACCTGAGAGGGAACTCGAGAGGTGACTTGAGAGGGAACTCGAGAGGTGACTTGAGAGGGAACTCGATAGGGAACTCGGCTGGAGTCGGCCGGTACGCCGACAGGACACGGGGAGCTGGCGTCGGCTGGGGAGCCAGCAGGAGACGAGGTGCTGGAGTCGGCCGGTACGCCGACAGGACACGGGGAGCTGGCGTCGGCTGGGGAGCCAGCAGGAGACGAGGTGCTGGAGTCGGCTGGTACGCCGACAGGACACGGGGAGCTGGTGTTGGCTGGAGAGCCAACAGGAGACGAGGTGCTGGAGTCGGCCAGTACGCCGACAGGACTCGGGGAGCTGGCGTCGGCCGGTACGCCAGTCCTGGAGCCGAAACTGGAGTCGGGACCATGGCTACTGGGGCCGGTACTGAGGCTGGAACTGGAGTCGCTGGAACCGGAACAGAGGCCTGGACCATGGCTGTGTGAGCCAGGTAATCGAGCAAGTAAACATAGCTCTGCGGGCCGGTACTGGTGCATGGATCCATGGCTGTGGAAACGGAACTGAAGCCGGGATCATGGCTGCTGGGGCCGGTACTGAGGCTGGAAACTGGAGCCGCTGGAACCGGAACAGAGGCCTGGACCATGGCTGCGTGGGCCAGGTAATCGAGCAAGTGAACATAGCTCTGCGGGCCGGGTACTGGTGCATGGATCCATGGCTGTGGAAACCGGAACTGAAGCCGGGATCATGGCTGTTGGAGCACGGGCAGGAATCCTGGCCCTGCGTCTCATAGAGGCTTTTTGGAGACTCTGTGGACCTCCAACAGGACAACTTGTGAAGCGTTGTAGCCACTTAGGCAACGAACTCCTCAACCAAGGCATTTCAGCCACCTCCATTCGTGCCTTTTCGAGGATAGCCTCTTTGTCCCTTCTAGAAAAGGTTCCCCTCCACTCGGCATGATAACACTGTAGCGAGAAATCCAGATCGAACAGATCCAACTCAAAATCATGAAAATCCGCTGGGTCCATTGTAGGTTGGTGCTTTCTGTCACGGTGTGTGCAGCAAGCAGGACCCAAATGCAGATTAACGTGAAAACCTTTATTTCAAGGATAATACATAAACTTTAGACAAAACAGAACACTCACCGGTGAACTCAGTCACATACGAAAGAAGCACCAACACTGAACACAGGAAGAGACAAGACTAAATACAGGGAGGGGTAATCACAAGACGAGAAACAGCCGGGCAGGGGAGGAGAAACACAAGGGCCACAGGTGAACACAATCAGATAACGAGACACACCAGGGAACTAACGACGGGAGGAAAAACATGACAGCAAACACCCAAACATACAAAACTACAAAACAACATAAGAGAATCCTGACAGTTGGACGTCCAGCTGTGAATTCACAGAGGGCCCGCTATAGTAACTGAACGAGAGAGTAATGTCAAATGACAGTACAATTGACCAATCATATCTTCCCTCTAAATGGGTGGGCTTTATTATCGCGGACTTTATGACAAGTTCTGTTCCGCTGTGAAACGTTTCTTGTTTCCATAGCAACAACAACTGTCAACAGCGTAAACTCGCCTTCAAAATAAAAGCATGCCAAATTACACTTAAGACATACAACTGCAACGAAAGTAACAAACACAATGCAATATCCTTTTCAATTTCAAAGAACACAAATAGGGTTATTTACAGGTGTTGTTTTGTGTGGTAGAGGGTCGCTTTCATTGATGCGTTTTGCACCCGGACCATTGTTTTGATATTCCACCAGTGTGAAAAAAAAGAATTTTTTTTTTTTTTTTTTTCGCGACCCACCAATCACATCTCTGCGCCCCACCAGTGGGGCGCGCCCCACACTTTGAGAAACGCTGGTTTAGGCCAAGTTTACAACTTGTATTACACGGCTTAGTTGAATACACGATTCTGATTGTAAATTCTTAACATGTGACACGTTGTTAATACAGCAGTACAGACCACTGTCAAGGACTATAATGAAGGTTGCTAAGGAGGATCAAGAAAGAGAAAGAAAAGAGATTAAAAGACGGAGCGCTGGACGTCAGATAAATCACCAGAAGAAGGCAGAGAGGAAGTAAACAATAACAGGACACGGAATGGGCTCTGTAGTGTGTTTAGTATATGGCCATGTACAGGCCCGGCTCCAGATCAAAATGACTCAGGGTGCCTCTGAGATTACAGGGGGCGCAGCAGTAGCAGGTTTACGTGAGCAATAGTGGCCGGCAACAGCAATGAAAAATAGCATTGATGGTCCCAATGAACAGATTATGGCATTTGTTATGTTTTGAAACCAAGCAAGTGAGAACATTTCAAGTGAGTTAAAAGTGCAATCCTGAAATATGTCATATAGTCCAAAGTGGACTGTGGCAAAGAAAAGCACAAAAGCTTCAAAACTGTACTGATAAAAGAAATGAGAACATATTGTAAATCAAGGCAAATCAGATTTGAACCAGTTCATGGTTTGAAATGGCAAACATTGAAAAGCAAAAGTATTATTAAAACCATGTACTACATCATCACCTTGGTCCCATCATATACTCTGGGAAGAGAATATTTACTGTGCTTGAAAACTGGATCACATCATCATGTGAGGTTGACTTTGTGACCTGGAGAACATTTCAG
Source organism: Pogonophryne albipinna (assembly GCA_028583405.1). Taxonomy (NCBI): domain Eukaryota; kingdom Metazoa; phylum Chordata; class Actinopteri; order Perciformes; family Artedidraconidae; genus Pogonophryne; species Pogonophryne albipinna. The sequence goes on from JAPTMU010000460.1 coordinate 52,318, forward strand.
CTGCAACATCAGCCTGTTGATAAGCTTGGGATATGAGATCTTTGTGTAGCCATTCGTGGTGAAGGCATCTGTGCTATTGTATGCATTATGTTTGACCCAACATTTCTACAGGCATGGCAGAATATGAATCTATTTCCACATGAATATTCTAGCCCTTGTCTATTTGTATACCACGAGCTGCAACATGACTGCCTAACCCCACTGTACAGGCGGGTACTTGTTTAGATATACCTGGGCAGGCTCTGTTTTGCCGTGGTATCCTGGCACCTGCGGTCCGCAGAGGGGCGGCGTAGTTTCGGGCGACGAAGACTGCTGCTCCGGGGTTGAGGGCGGCGAGTCAGGCGGGAGTAAGCTAGTGTCCACAACGGAGGGTCACGTGATGTCCCCATCCGACCTGTTGCTACTGTCTGCAGTAGATGCAGTGTTGCTGGCGTTTAGTGATGGTTGCTTTAACTATTTTCGTATAAATGATTATCCACAGATGTGTGTCACTGCTGTGGAAGCACTTTGGAAATGATGCACGCGCAGCGGAGCAGGTCACGCGCACCTGACACAATTTGTTGTTTGTATTTTTCGCTCCGTTCTCTTTTTTGAATAGAGGGTGCATAACATTCAACTGCCCGAAGATCCCGACGCGAAGCCTGAAGGGTAAACACCAGGTTTACTAATCTACCCGCACAATTTGTCTGGTGTCGGAATGTCTCGCTATGTTAGTACATTCTTAAAAAACAAAACACCATTTCATTTCGGATTAAAATGTGTTGTAACTGCGTTACTGAGCATTGTAACGGGTAATATATTACCCACATTTCATTAGTAATGCGTTACATTACTTCGTTACAGCAAAAAGTAATATATTACTGTAACTCCGTTACTTTTGTAACGCGTTACACCCAACACTGGTCCCCGGTGTGTCAGGAGACTCTCAAAGTGTCAGGAAATAAACCCCTCTCTCTTCTCCTCCGTACCCACATCTCTAAAAACGGGGAACAACGGAGCTGATCCAGATTTGCTGCGTCATGACGACATTACTAAAATGTGGGCGGGCTTTACACCCACGGGCCAATCAGAAACGTTGCTGTCAGAAACAATGAGACGTGTTCTGGAAGTAATATGGTCTGTGTTTACATTAGCATGCTAACACTCAGAGCTAACCTGTACTGGAGAGAGTGTGTGTGAAGAAGCAGGAAATCAAAAGGAAGTCACCTTGTGGTAAACCTGAGAGAGAAAGAGTTTGAGCTCCATCCTGTTTCAGAGAGAATCCTTGATGTGGTTTGGAACATGAAATGCACTTTTCCTTGTACAGTGTATTTTGGTATTGTTTTTTTGTTTTTTTTGTTTCTTTCCGTTAACTGTCAAGTGGGAAATAAGTATTTTTGTGTTTCTATTATTTTCCTACGATACTGTTATGATTGGCTGTGAAAAAGAAATATGAAGGACTTTTTTTTTAAAGGCGCAGGTCATATCAGATTACTTTCTTCTTCCTGCTCCTTTTCGTGTGTGTTTACAGAGACATGTTTTGTTAACAATTATTATACATTAAGTTTTGCATACCATGAACGTATCAAATACAAATTAAATTAAATTAAATATGGAGTTTAATCACGGCAGCATTTAGCTGAGTTTCTGCTGCTAGAATTCTCCTGATCAGATGCTCATAAGCTCCGCCCCTCTTTTTTTAAAACCAGAATCATCTCTTTAGTAACAGCTGAAATAGAGGGGGATGAGGCTCGAATCATCTGCTTGGAATTGGAGCAAAACACATCAGACATGTTTTTCATATATTTGTACGTGTCTGAGACTCTTAATATATGCCTACAAATAGCACAATAGGAGATCTTTAAACCAGATGTATTTATTATAATTTGTGTGTTTATGTTTTAGGACCCCTCGAAAATGAGATGCTCCATCTCAAGGGGCTACCCTTCAATACATTCTCAGATCTAAAGTGAGGGAACATTTACACTGCAGGGTCAGACACTCTATTGGAGATTAACATTATGTTCTGCTCATTTGAATGACTCTGCAATCAGTCTGATCATGTTCTTCTTCAGTGATTACATGGAGATTTAGTGATTTTCTGAAATCTAACTTGAAGAGGTAACATATAAAGTAACATGGAAATACTCAAGTAAAGTACAAAACTGAACTTCAGTATTCAGTATAAATGTTTTAGAGACTTTGAAACGAGGAGATAAAGAAGGCCAGAAACATTTGAGACAAAATTACATTTATTTATTGTTAATTAATGATATCTCCATCTGTCAGTAAATGTTAATCAATACACATCAGTATCAGGTATAATGTTTTAAAAACTCAAAGAATATTAAAATAATAGTAAATCAAAATGTTAAAATAAGCAGGAAGCTGATAACCCGGTTAAAAAACAACAGAGTAAACTGATTACACACCGGAGTACTTTTCCCGTTTAGTTCCGTTAGTGCCTGGAATTTTGCGTTCACACCAAAAAGAGAACTTAGTTCCGAGAACTTTTACCCCCATTTTTAGTGCCTGCTAGAGAGGTGGTATATCCTGGGGAGGAAAAAGTTCAAACTTCTGATTGGCTGGGCGAATTGCAAACCACGCCCCGTAAAACTCTGAAAAGTTTTGTGAAGCTGCCATTGTATTTGCTGGCATTAGCATTATTAGCATTAGCATTAGCCCCGCGCACCAACGCAGAGAGACTAACTTATGGCAACACAAAAAAAAACATGGGAGCGGTGGAGATGAGGAGGTGTCGGCTTTCTGGCGATTTACTCGGAAGGCTTCAGTAGAAGCTGCTGGGAGTCCCAGCAGCTTCTACTGAAGCCAGTCCCCAACTCCGGGGACTTCCGGCCGGGGACTTCAGGTGGCAGTATACGCCGTGAAGTGGTTTGCGGCAAGCCAGTAAACCCAAAGCAGAAGAAGAAGAAGTGACGTCAGCGGCTCATTTGCCTAATCCTCCCCCAGGGAACTTATTCCGGTGAGAACGCGATCTGTACTTAGTTCCATGGGGGTACTAAGTGCTGGCACTAAGTACGGCAAAGTACTTGGTGTGAAAGCGGCTAATGGAAATAAATTCAAACCTTTATGTGAAAAACACAAGATTTAAAAGTTATACTTCTTCCTTTCAGCTGTTGATAGATCTTCTTTAATCTCCTTATTCTCATATCGGTTGTTCTGATTAAACTTTCCATTAGTCTGAGTTATTGTTTAACGTTTAGAAACGTCTCCATCATCCAGCAGGAGCCACCGTATCATTTCAGGACACTCAGCAATACAGTCAACATTAACAAAAGTCACGTAGAGTTACAAATCTCAAAGAAAATAACATGAAGAGCAGAAAAAAACCTTTAGCAATAATCTGATATTTGTAAATGATCAAAATAGAAAATAAACTTTTAATAAACTTGCAGGTTTAATCTTTTACATTGGTGGTAATGGTGTCAGGACGCTAATGATTTCTGCTCAAAACAATCACACTTTCACATTTCATACACATGGTACATTTGACTTCCTGTCCAACAGAACATGCAGATTGCTCCTGCAGGAAGATGTTTGAGCAGGAGAACAATAAAGCTTTATAACTCATTGATTAACACTAGAGCTCGAAGTGCGGGTCTATTTGGACTTCATGTTTTTTATCAGTGACGGAAGAAGTATTCAGATACTTTACTTTGGTTAAAGTTATGATACCACATTGTTTAGATACCATTACAAGTAGAAGCCCTGCATTCAAAACGTCACATAGGTCAAAGTATGTAAAGTATAATCAAAATGAAGCTATAGTAATAAATGTAAAGGTACCCGATGCAGAAGAGTAAAGAGTAGAGTCGTGAAGGAAAGAGTCCAACATCTCACTTTGAACTGCATTCCACCTCAGCGCTGGGTGGACCGGGTTCTCTCATATTCCTACAGAACCGCTGATCCAAACCGCCTCACACGGGGCAGCAGCTCCCCCTGGTCCATAGCAACACACATGCCAAACAGGAAGTAGATGGGTCCCAGGGCTGGTGAGATCATCTCAGATATAAAAACACAGACGTCTTCCAGTTCGTTGATAGATCTCCTCTTGGTCTCGCTGGCATCTGTTTGGTCTTGGTTTGGTTTTGATCCAAAGGATTTGTGATCACTATGGAAATGGAGTGAACCTTATCTCTAGTTTAGGAGGTCTATTAATCGAACCATCTTGGTTTAAAAAGTGTACTGGTATACCATCAAAATAATGCCCTCCTTTAAACTTCTTTTGCACATTTTCTCTGAGGACTTCCTTTGTCATGGTCAAGCTTTTGGTTGTTATCTTATCTAAAGCATCAAAGAACCTCTTCATGCTTTGTGCCCCCATTTTCCAGAACATCTGATCAAAGCCTCCCTCTTCCTCATCTCCACTGGAGTCAGCAGCAGCAGGTGATTGGTTCTGTGCAAACAAGGCAGAATTATTGAATTTGAAGTGAACTGGCAGCCCGTCTCCTGTTTTAGGACATGGGACGCCTGAAGCTTTGATCGCCTCCAGAACTGGTGGGAGTTGGCCGTCTGAGAATGTCACCAGAACCTGGATGTTTTCGTCCACATCTTCACCAAGGGTTGAGAGCACAGAATCAAACACATTCTTCTGTGTTGGTGTGAGACGAGCTGAAGAAGCCTGAGCTACAAAACACACAGCGTCAATTTCACTGACGCCATGCTCAGCAGAGAAAAGATCAAGAATCTGTTCTGTAATCTCCATGTATCTTTTTATTCCTCTTGTATCTCCAAAACCTGGAGTATCAACAACGGTCAGAGAGAAAGGGATTTTAAAGCCCTCTTGGTGGTTGATTTTGTACACAGTGACTTCAGAGGTCTGGCTCTCATCTTGAGATCTCGACTGATCCTCGTCAACTAACTTGAATCTGAAATTGTCCTCCCACTCAACACCAACTATGTAGTTGATGAGTCCATTGATCAGAGTGGACTTTCCAGATCCAGTTGCTCCAACAAGCATTATTGTGCGATTTCGCCTCATGCTTTCTTTGCCAAAGTTGTACCTCCGGCATCCATCAACTTCCATGTCTTCTTCTGTCAGAGGCAGTTTGTAAACTGAGGGAGATTCAGAGTTGATCCTCTTGCTTTTACTTATGAGGAATTCTTTAAGATGTGCAGGTTTAGTTGTGCGGACATTAACAGCGATGCTTTCTTTGCTTCTTCCAGCTGCACCACAATCACACCTGACCCTGACAGCGTATTCTGTCTCTGGCTGAAGTCCTGAAATGATTGCCTTCTCAGCTCCCGCCATCATTTGCTCCCAGTGGAGATCTTCCTCTTTCACCTGGTGGTCTGGTTTGGCGTACTCCACGATGTAGCTCAAAACGTGGACATCTTGTCCGAGCTCAGCAGGTTTCTCCCAGCTGACTGATATCTCACGTGAGGTAGATTCAACGTGGAGTCTTCCAGGAGGGCTGCAGGGTAAGGTTTGAATGGATCCACTGACTTCATTGGCTGGCCCGGCAACCTACTGGTGTCTCTGCCACTGCATCTGAAACATGTACTCTGTGTTAGGACTCAGGCCGCTCACTGTGACTTCTTCAGTCCTGGATGCTGTCTCTTGTTTCCAGCCGTCCTCTCCACTGACACAGTACTCAACAGAGTAGGAGGTGATGTCCTCTGCTCCAAATCTGGGTGGAGAAATCTTCAGCATCACACTGTTGTGGTCTATATCACTTCCTGTTACTGTTGCAGGCTTTGAAGACGGCTCAAAGTTCTCATTGACAGAAAAGCCGTCTGTGTAAAGGTAGATGCTGGCACCTTTCTGTGTCTCGTTTGTTAAACCCACCGTCAGAAATGTGATGTTCTTGTTTCTCCTTGTTGGCCTCTGCAAAATCACTGAAGAGCTTTGCTTTGTGCCGCATTGCTTCCATCTTCTCTTCTGAGTTGTACCATTGATCTGGAGGGTGTGGATCTTGAGCATCGTCTGGTTTGGGTGTTTGCTGAAGGTAGTTGATAAAGTTGAGAGGTACGGTTCATCTCTTCCCAGCGAGGTGAAGACCAAAACACACAGCCTGCTCTGCTTTGAAGCTTTCTTTGTACAGGTCTGTTTGAGATGAGACGATCTTGGTGTTTGTCATCATGTCGGTCAGAGGACATCACGGTGTAGATTTCTCTCTCCTTACAGTCCATCCACTCGTTCAGGTCCTTGCAGTTGAAAGGAGAAGAAAAAGTCTTCCTCAGTTCCTCTGCGAGCACAGCTTCTTCTTCTCCTCCTCCTCGGATTGATGGAAGTTTCTTTGCCAGGTTTCGTTGGAATTCCAGTTTGAACTGAGAGCACTTCTGTTTAAAGGTTTTGAGTTTTTTCCAATCTGTGGGAACTGCTGTGCAGTTTGGGTTCTCAGTGCATCATTGAACCTCATTTCCAGGTCACTGAAGTCCTCCAGGACACTCTGACATTCTTCAACTAATCCTATACTTATCTGACGGACAAGTTTAGCGGCAGAAGAATCTAAATATGTCAGAGGCAACAGCCAGACCTTCAATGGTACTGCGTTTTCCCCGTTGGCTCCCAGCAGCTTTGGCAGACTTTGGTACACCTCTACTGCCTCCTGAAAGGATGTCGGAGGTTTCTGAACTAAAAAGTCTCCATAGAATCTGCAGGACAGTTTCTCATCATTTGCTTTGTCCTTGTCTTCCATTTTCAGCGAGCCTTCGCCCCTCTATTGAAAGGAAGGGAATGTTCTTGATCATCACCTTCAAGTTGCCCTGAATGTCTTGATGGTTCTCGTTGACAGACACCTCACGGTCAAAGACAAAGAAGGCTTGTGCGCCATAAAGGATACCCGTGACTACATGTGTTGCTATTCCTTGATCAAAGACGTATGGATGATCCACATTGCCTCTTCCAAGATGATTCATGGACAGTTCTTGGAACTTTGTGGTAGCTTGGTACTTCAGTGTTACTCTGGCCTGATTTTTGGAAGTCTTACTATCGTTCGGTATTTGGCTGATCCACCAACCTTTACCAGTCCACCCAAGAAACTTGCCTTCAGAGATGCTTCAACATTTAGTGCTGAAGATTTGTCCTCAATTGATTCAGATGCAACTATTTTAAAATCATTATAGCTCTGTGGTCTTTCTCCAATATGAATTTTAAGGTCCTCACGGTCCCACAAAGTCATTCCTGCAAAAAAAGAAGAAAGCAAAAATCAAGCTCCCAGAATCAGATTAAAGGTGAATACACACTACATTTAAGGATAAAGTCTAATAAAGAAAATGCCTTCCTGTTCAGCAGTAAAAACCTGGATCCTCTGCCACCTGCAAAGAAACCTGAGTAGAACGCTCTTTAGCAATTAGTTAAAGCTAATATGTCCACTTCTCAACTACTAGTCTACTAGAAGGCTGGTCTCCATGCTGAAATCAATAAATCTACACTGAGGCCTTCAGAATCAACAGCGCGGGCGCTTGTACCTTTAAACAAATGGCAATGAAACTGTTGCATTGACCAATCCGATTTCGAGTTGGCTACAACGGGGCTATCTAGCAGGCCTACAATGACGTCCTTTTATTGGATTGTCAGCACTAGCAGACACTAGTGCTACCGCTAAACACGCTAGATGCGCTGCGAATAAAATTAGACTCTGTTGCTCCTTTGAAAAAGAAGAAAATAAAACAACATAGACTATCTCCATGGCATAATGCAGAAACCCGCAAAATAAAGCAAAAGTTGAGATAACTTGAAAGCAGCCCGATTGAGCCTTCTATTCCCATAGCACTCAGTAGTAATGATTTTATGTGCTTTTTTAATGACAAAATTGTTACTCAGAAACAAAATTAATGACCTCTTGCCTTTGACCAGTATAGTGTTATCAACAGCTCCCGGAAACGTAAGTTCTAATATTACACTAGATAGTAAACTAGAATGCTTTTCAGCCATAAACCTTGAACAATTAAATTCAATGATTCTCTCTTCTAAACCATCAACGTGTATGTTAGACCCAATTCCAACTAAGCTGTTGAAGGAAGTTTTTCCATTAATTAGCACTTCTTTATTAAATATTATGAATATGTCTTTATTATCAGGCTATGTTCCACAATCATTCAAAGTAGCAGTGATAAAACCGCTTCTTAAAAAGCACAACCTCGATCCAGAGGTTTTAGCCAACTATAGACCTATTTCTAATCTTCCGTTCCTCTCAGAGATTCTTGAGAAAGCGGTCGCAAAACAGTTGTGTGATTACTTAAAAAACAATGATTTATTTGAAGATTTTCAGTCTGGCTTTAGAACACATCATAGCACAGAGACAGCTCTGGTTAAAGTCACAAATGACATTCTAATAGCCTCCGACAAGGGACTTGTCTCTATTCTTGTTTTGCTCGATCTCAGTGCTGCATTTGATACTATCGATCATGATATCTTATTGCAAAGACTAGAGCACTTAGTTGGCATACAGGGAACTGCTTTAGGCTGGTTTAGGTCCTATCTATCTGAACGCTCTCAGTTTGTACGTGTCAATGAGGAATCTTCCACGCAAACCAAAGTTAGCCATGGAGTGCCACAGGGCTCAGTGCTCGGACCTATTTTGTTCACATTATATATGCTTCCGTTAGGCAATATTATAAGGAATCATTCTGTAAACTTTCATTGTTATGCGGATGATACTCAACTATATTTATCAATCAAGCCTGATGAAATTAATCATCTAAATAAAATTCAAGACTGCCTCAAGGACTTAAAAACGTGGATGACCTTAAACTTTTTGATGTTAAACATGACCAAAACTGAAGTTGTTGTACTCGACCCAAAGAATCTATTCAATTCAATTCAAAACCTTTATTTATCCAGGTAAAATCCCATTGAGATCAATGATCTCTTTTTCAAGGGAGACCTGCAGCAGTAGGTTCCACAAGAAGACATAAAAACATAAACAACAGAACAACAAAAGGACATCATACAGCAAAATGTACAGGGATTACAATTTACATATTTAACCACATGTACAGGTACCAACAGCATCTGATTTTGTAGCATCCAACCGAGCTTTAAAAACATGTAGTGGTACTAGCTTGGTAATTTTCCATTCTTTTTGCAGACTGTTCCAAGTTAGTGGAGCTGCACATCTAAAAGCTTTCTTCCCTAAGACAGTCCTAGCACTTGGCACATTTAATAAAACCACAGCATGCGATCTCAGGCAATAAGTACTTTCAATTCGCTATGAAATAAATTATCTAAAGAGATATTAACTATGGATGGCATTACTTTGGCCTCCAGTGAGACTGTAAGGAATCTTGGTGTTATATTTGATCAGGATTTATCCTTTAACGCCCACATAAACTCAATTTCAAGAACGCCTACTTCCATCTGCGTAACATTGCAAAAATCAGGCATATCTTGCCTCAAAACGATGCAGAGAAACTAGTCCATGCATTTGTTACTTCAAGGCTGGATTATTGTAACTCTTTATTATCAGGGAGTACCAAGAAGTCAGTCAAGTCGCTTCAGCTGATTCAAAATGCTGCAGCTCGTGTACTAACCAGAGTTAGGAAAAGGGACCACATTACTCCTGTTCTGGCTGCCTTACACTGGCTCCCTATAGAACACAGGATAGAATTTAAAATTCTTCTTCTCGCCTACAAATCCCTTAATGGGCAGGCGCCATCTTACCTTAAAGAACTCATTATACCCTACTGTCCTACTAGCAGGGCCGCCTTAACCTGCCATCAGGCCCTGGGGTTTTGTAGGCCCCCTATTTAAACAACAAATCAAGGTCATTTATAGCCTCGGCAGGCTCTGTGAATTAGTGATGTGTCGGTCGCGAACGAGCCGATTCTTTTGAACGGCTCTTTGGTATAAACGAGGGGAACCGAGTCTTACTTGGTGAGAGCCCTTCTTGTTATCGTTCAATCGTTGGTCCGCACTCACTGCCTGCCAAAATCCACTCGCCTTTTTAAAAGCTTGATTTTGTTCCCCAAACGTATTCTGTGAAGACCCGCCCCTACTCTGATTGGCAGGTTTCAGCACGAGGAGTGAGATGGGGTGGGTCTTAACGGAATACGCGAGAGTGAGAGAGAAGTCACAACAAGTGGTACAGGACAGGTAGGCGACATGTTTTTCGGATGGAAAATGAGCCAAACGCGAAAACGCAGCAGCATTTGGATGCACTTCAACCAAAACCCAGGCAGTGATAAAGCCCACCATTTGTAAAGGCAAAATATCCTTTAAAGCAGGGTCAACAAATTATCTCCATCGCCACTTAAAAACACAGTATCTAATATTAAGAGTTGCGTGAATTTCATTCAAGACAAGGCAACTTTATTGACTTTACACATACAGAAGGTAAATTCAAAGTACATTCACTGACATGAATGACATGGATATGGCGCCACCTTGTGTCATGTTTACAATGCAGATTATTGACATTAGGTCTGGCAATACAGTCAATCATTATCCAGGTGATTATTTCGCAGATAAACCTAGTAACCCCGCCCCCTTTAAAAAAAAACTGCTCTTTTGAACGGCTCTTTGAGCCATAAGATCCGGCTCCCTTCAAAGAGCCATAAATCCCATTACTACTGTGAATAGATCACACACACACACACACACACACACACACACACACACACACACACACACACACACACACACACACACACACACACACACACACACACACACACACACACACACACACACCGGTTGATAACCATATGGGACTAAAGTTATATTTCTGTCTTTGATATTTCCATTTAAAGTTGTCATTTTAATAGAGAATTTAAGTTTTGAATGCCTTCTGACTGCTATTTTGGAGCTCAGCTATTAATGCCTTTTTCAGGGTTTCCTTATGCTCCACAGTGATATGTGCACAGAAAGACTGCTATATAACTGCATATCTGCACTGAAATGTTGTACCCTTTTTCTATCGCCCACTTGTAAATGGATTGAATGCAAATGTGGATGTTTATCGGTATGCATTTTAGGCAAGGGTCATGTAATTTACTGTGCTGGATTATAATTGTGTGCAATTGCCATCCAGAGTGGGGGTAGTGTTATGATATTAGTGTCATGCAGTGAGATCGCTATCCCTTTAAGAGAGAGAATTGCAAATCTCACTCTTGCTCTCTTTGCTCTTGACATCAGTCTCATGGTGGGCAAGAGGCTCCGGAAGAATAACTGGTCCTCGTCCTCCTCAGGTCCCACCTAGTGGGGGTGGTTGAGGTGGTGGTGGTGGTGGTGGTGGTGGTGGTGGTGGTGGTGGCATGGACAGAATAGGACCGAAGGCAGACAGCAAACTTTTCTCGAAGGAGGACATCTCCCTTCCCCTTTTCCTTTTCCCCCAGACCTCAACACTCGCCTCTTCCTGTCCTGTCTCCCCTGCCTCTGCTTGCTGGCTGTTGGCTGGCTGGCTGACTGGCTGACTGGCTGGCTGTTGGCTGGCTGGCTGACTGGCTGGCTGACTGGCTGGCTGACTGGCTGGATGACTGTCATCTAGCTGGCTTTCATGGCTCTCTTCCTCTGGCACCAGGTTGGATGGAGGCAGGGTTTGCCGGGGGACATTGCTGGACGTCTCACAGTCAATGATGAATGGGTTTAATAAACTCATCACTGCCGTGAAACGCTAGGGCTTATATCCCCCTGAAGACCCTGCACCGCTTCTTTTTGCCTCTTTTTCATTCTGTTTCTCCTTCCTGAACCTGTCCCTCAGTGATTTCCATTTCTTTCTGCACACTTCGTCTAATAAAATGAAATGAAATAATAAAGTTAATTTCTTGAATTTATGAAATTATTCCTCCATTAATGAAAACCAAATCCCTTTATCACTGTCAATTGCATAAAAGGTTTTACATGTCACACTTTATATGATGAACATGTATTAATGTCTATGGTGCTATTTTATGCTACATTCCATGTTTGCTAAATATACTGTCTATGCCTGCTAGCTGTCCAACTGGATATAAACTCCCCAAACAGGCGAAAACCTACTAGTTTCACCCACTGTCTCTGCCAGCTCCCTCCATGCCTCGCTCCTCCGGTTTGTATCCCGGTAGATGAACAGAGACTGATCAGCACCGGGTGATTCACTACCGCTACGATTAATTTCTCCTCCATTTTTTGGAATATGAGGAAATGACCTACGGTGTGTCTCTCCCTGCTTACACGCGGTTTGATTGGCTAGCGCTTGTACTGGCAGATTTACATAAACGAGATTTGATTGGCTGACGCTTCCACCGAAGCTTCAGAAGCTTCAAAAGTTGAACATTGCTTAACTTTTCGCAGCGAGCAATGCCAGCAAAGCTCCGCTTCGCTTCCCACAATGCAGTTCGGCGAAGCTTGACGTCACCCCATTCAAAGTGAATGGACAGAAGCCTTGAAGCTTCATCGCACGCCGCTGTGTGGACGGGCCGTTACAAGCAATGGCGCTTTAAAAAAGTTTTGGAGAAACCCGATTGGATCTATATCTTAACGAACAAATTGATTTTGTGTGCACATAATTAATCAAATGTATTGGTGAGTATAAGCAATGACTTTGATATACAATAGATCTTTTCTTGTACATATTGATGCTTCTGCTAGAGATGACGTGGTGCAGCTGTGGCTGCAGTGAAAGGAGACTTGTTGAATTGTGTTATTTGGGTTTCTTGCTTTATTCTCACCACATTAGATACCTGTCTGTGATGCAAAGCCCTGTGACACTGTGTTTCTGTATAATAGTAATGTTTCTATAGCCGTGACGTCATAATAATGGTATTAAGAGGTGGATTTTTTTTTTTTCTTTCGTTTTCTTTCTTTTATTATATTTTTATTATATCATAACTTAGTACTTTTTTTTAACATATGTAACATTAAGCTGTCTGTGGCTCTTTCCTGCTGTAACGATGCAAATGTACCCTCTGTGGGACTAATAAAGGTATTCTGGTTCTGATTCTGATTAATTCCGGTAGGAATCTACTGAAGGTGTGAAATGCACGGCCCACTTCTGCATTTGATAGCGTTGTTTCGGGCAACATATTTCCGTGCGTTAAAAGATTTGGATTTAGTCCGAATCAGTGTCCTCATCTGTGCCTTTACCATTCAGAGTTCTGGAGAGATCATTGGCCCAATTGTCTTCATGCTTACTGCCTAGTCAGTTCAACTAAATATCTCACCACTGTTACTGGTGAATTCCTGGCTGCAATCAAGGAATGAATGTCACTCAATTTTCCACCCCCTTTCTGTCCAAAATCCTCTTGCTGCTCAATTGAAATACAATCTCAACTCTGTTAACCTCTACAAACCCTTCTAATTTGGCTTCCATTCCAAACACAGCACAGAAAATGCCCTTATTAAAATCACTGACAACATCCTCCTCTCAGAAGTACGGTGGCTGAGAAGTGCAAATGAGAATTACGAAGTGTGAAACACTTTAACAAAGCTTGAGACAAATTTACATTTTATAAAACAAAATGACATTTTATAAAACAAAATGACATTAGCGAAACACTTTTACAAGAACTGAGACAAATTTACAAGTCCTGAAACACTTTAACATTCCCCGAAACAGTGTGTGTGTGTGTGTGTGTGTGTGTGTGTGTGTGTGTGTGTGTGTGTGTGTGTGTGTGTGTGTGTGTGTGTGTGTGTGTGTGTGTGTGTGTGTGTGTGTGTGTGTGTGTGTGTGTGTGTGTGTGTGTGTGTGTGTGTGTGTGTGTGGGTGGGTGTGTGTGTGTGTGTGTGTGTGTGTGTGTGTGTGTGTGTGTGTGTGTGTGTGTGACCAGGTGGTTTCCACAGAAAGGACAAAACATGTTTAACGACCATAAACACACTCGTACCGTCCATAGGTACCGGCGGTCTATCCGCCAAAACAAACTTAAGTTTGTGTCAATCACTTGCAAGTCACTCCTGGTATGATGGACATTCCCTTTCCGGTTTGATTCTCTCGTTTGTTAAAGTGTTTCGGGACTTGTGAATTTGTCTCAGTTCTTGTAAAAGTGTTTTATAAAATGTAATTTTGTTTTAAAAAATTAAAATGTGTCTCAAGCTTTGTTAAAGCGTTACACACTTTGTAATTCTTGTTTGCACTTCTCAGCCACCGTACAGAAGACTCTGGCCTCCTCACCATCCTCATCCTTCTCGACTTCAGCGCAGCCTTCAACACAATCAATCATTTCATCCTCCTCTCATGCCGGCATTGCCCTCTCCTGGTTCACCTCATATCTCCTGAACAGCAATCATTACATCTTCATAAATAACTGCAAATCCTCCACCACCCCAGTCGCGTTCCGTCCTCGGTCCCCTCCTTTGTATCTTGTATACCCTTCCCCTCGGACATATCCTTCACAAACATGGCATCTATTTCCACTGCTATACCGATGATACTCTCCCTCTCCCCCAGATCCATCACACCCACCACCCACTCCACCCTCTCCGCCTGCCTTCAGACCTTAAATGATGGAAGCAACCCGATTTACTCAAACTCAACTGGGATGAAGCAGATATACTTGTCATCGACCCAAACTCAATCACCTGCTCTGCCCAGTCACTCTCGTATCGTATCGTATTCTCTCTCTTCTTCCTGCCGCACGCAAACCACCTCACCAAAACTGCTTTTTTTATATCTTAAGTACATTGCCCACCTCCGACCCTCCCTCTTTTCTGCTGCTGCTGAAACCCTCATCCATGCTCTCACCACTTCCAGACTTGACTACTGCAATAGCATCCTCTACGGTTAACCCAACAAAATCATCAATAAACTCCAGTATGTGCCTCCAGCCGCTGCCGAGACCACATCACTCCGGTTCTTCACACTCACTGGCTCCAGAGTAAATACAGGATAGACTTCAAAATACTAATCATCACCCCTCCATATCTCTCTGGCCTCCTCCACCATGATAACCCCACTCGTTGCCTCAGGAGATGCAAACACCGTAAAGACCACCAGGACTAAGGTCTGGACCTGGGGTGCAGGCAGGTGTACAGATAGACCTCAAAGGGGACTCGAGCGCCTTTTTAACCACCTGCTAGAGAAGTGCCCATTTTCGATCAATAGTATTATCTACATGAAACAAAAAAGAAACCTGTGTCCAATACACCTTATCTAAGGTGAATGTGTTGCTTTTGAGTATTGTGGGCCTTAGTTTCATAGATATGTGCATTATATGAATGTGAGATAGCAGTGTCTGAACCAACTCCACAGGTTTGATAAATTACATATGTTTTGATATCCCTTAAACTGTCACAACTCTTGCCCCCAACGTCAAAAATATTTTCTCAAAATTATTTTGTTTTTAATCTTGTTTTTCCACTAATGTTTGTTTTATGCTCGTATGTTATGTTTGTTAAAGCGTCTTTGAGTAAAGCGCTACATGAATTAAATGTGTTTTAGTTTTTTTAAACCTGTACTGTTGTATTTAAAATGTTTTTTAAGTTTTTAAACAATGACAAAGATCTTAGATGAAAAACCTTAATAACTTGAAATACTGAAAGTGTGGTGGTGATGCATTAGGTTCTTTAAATGAGTCCTCACCAGGGACGAGAGAGTCTTTTGCGGCAGTCGTACAACATCCCGAGGCTGAAAGGCCGTCCGAGCGCCGCCACCTCCATCGTCCCGCTGCCTTCCATCGCTTTGAATGTATGGAAAAGGTTGGAGCTTGTTAGTTACTGATAATCTCTTGTTCATCTACACACACACAATGTCTTTTTCTTTACACATTTGTACTTAAAAGGACGCAAAAAGTCAACAAATGTAGACAAATAAAATTACATATTGACATCAAACGATAACAAGAAGTCTCAAAACGTCTACAGGTTGAGAGGGACACACAACAACTACCAAGAGACACAACACGATTACAATTTAAAACAAAATGAGAAAAGGATCCACAAAATCTCCCAACATTCAACATGTCATCATCAACATCTACATTCTCATCAACACACACAAAAACAACCTGTACTGTATGTTGTATTTCTTTGTGTTTATGTGTATCAATCTATTTCATACTACGGAGCGAGCTGCATGCTGTTATCTTTGCTGCCCTCTGGTGGCTGCTAACACAAACTGCTCAGGGCAAACTCCATTTGGACAGTCTGACAATTCTTACTTTATTTTCTGAGTCTTACTCAACACCATATCTGGTAAATGGTTTGTGCAGGAAGTAGTTGTAAAAGGAGGAAATGCCTCAGCATGTCATCCCTTCCTGTCCCGTGGTCTGGAGGTCAGTGGCTCTGCCAAAAGGAAAATTATAATGGCCAAAAACACAATGTAATTAATTCAGAGTTTTCTCACTGGTTTCGTTTTCATCCTAAGATTTCTGACATTTTCTTCTTAAAATTAGTTTTTTCTGAATTCTTAATTTTTTCTCAAACGTAATCTCTGTATTGATAACAAATGATTTACAGGATTCAGTTTTTTACCCAGAATTCTCAGGTTTTTTTCTGAATTCTGATTAAGGTGTGGCGCTTTATGTCTAACTCAACACCATATGGTATCTGGTCTGTATCGGCACGAGTTCTTAAACTAGGAACTGACCCATCATTTCATCACTTCCTGTGAACAACGGTTTCCTGAATGTGTTTTTTTATCCTGAAATAAGGTCTAAGGCAGGGACGTGCACAGACATTTGGAGGGGCTATTGCTCTAAACTGGAAAAAGGGCCTCCCCAAGAAAGAAAACATAAGACCTTTTGAAAATTGTAACTTGTTTTTGATGTAAAATAAACCAAACGACTTTTACATTAACTAATTTGAAGAGTAATTCACATTATCATCTCGTAACAAAATAAGCTAAGGGGACTACTTGCATTCGGTGACTTGATTTTAAAAATGAAAACCAGGGACATTTTTTGTTTTGCGGTCCATATCTCATTAAAATATCTAATGTTAGTAATTATTAAAGACAAAATGGCGACAATTCTGTTCTAATGTAGTTTGACCAGACCATTGTAACTGCTGTGCAGTCCAGACATACTGATAAAATAGGGCCTCTAACTAATTACCTTAAAGGTGGGGTAGGTAAGTTTGAGAAACCGGCTCGAGATACACTTTTTGTTATATTCCATGGAAATCTCTTAACATCCCGATAGCAATGAATATCTTAAGTGCTTTGACAATAAATACATAAAAAAATCTCATCAGTGGAAGCCGTGGTGCTGTAAAAAGCACGACCAATCATCTTAGCCGGCCCGGCTAAAGTAACTGGATGGCCTACCTGCCTGTCAGCCTTCCATCTGTGCACAAACTTATCTCGTGCCCCCATTGGTCATGTGCGCGTTCGTGTGTGTTGGAGGAGGGGCTCTGTGAGGAAGTGGCAGATATTTTCCGGCTGTGTATTTTCAAATTCTAGCGCACTCGAGCTGCTTTCTCCAAAATTACCTACCCCACCTTTAAATAAACTCACTAATTAATTAAACCAGTTCAATACGCATTATTCTTATTCTTATCATTCTTTATGAGCGCAGTAACGGTAAGGTATCTAATTACTTGTTTATTTAGTATTCCATAACTTAATAACAGAGATGGTCAAACTAAAGTAGAGACATGGCAGAAATCCTACAATGAAGCGGGACATTGAACTGTTCACCCGTGAGAGGGCGATCAAGAGAAGAGAGCGAGCGGCCCCGTTGAGGGAGTTTACAGATGAAGACACAGAAAGACAGAAGCTCAATAACAAGTAGCTATGTTTAGGTGTTTTTTGTAAACAACCGACAGTATCAAGAGGAACTAAAGTCCCGGTTTGTCCCTTATACCTAACTGCCATGAGACGACTAAAAATCAAGTTTCCAAAATCCGACACTGAAGTGGTCTTTAACGCACCGGCAGATGACAGCGCTGACAAAGTGTGTTTCCCGCAGCGAGACGCTACAATACTAATTGTGGGCTCATCATGTTGATTCAGCCACAACAGAAAAAAGAAAAACAAACTCTCGCTCTCTCCAGAGGGGCAGGTCAGCCAAAAAGGCCAAACGGGCCGTTGCCCGGGCAACATTAACCCGTAGAGATTTTAACATTTTGTTCTACGACATAAAGTGCGTCATCAACCACTCTATATAGAGAGAGAGCTATAGAAAGTATTTTTGACATAGTATCAAAGTGGTAATACAAGTTACAATACATAAGTATTAATATTCAATACACAAGTTAAAAAAGACAAATTCAGTGCACTCCATGACGTTAGACGAGATCCCAGTTCTGGTTTTCCTTAAAGAGGAGTCCTACCTTGAGATTTCTTTAGATCAGATTGTGGTTCTAACAGAAGTATTCAGTGTGTTTGAGGTTTGTAGGAAACTCACCAGAGATTCTGCTGTTTGTTGAGAAAAGCCTGAGATCGTTGATTCTCCTTCAGAGAGACACAGAGAGACTTGGCTCGACTGCAGCCTGAGAGAATCTTTCTCTTTGGGCTGAGGAAGTGACTTTAAAGTGGCTTTATAGAGAGCCAAAGTCCCTCCCTTTCTGCTGGACCTCCATGGGACCTTATTTCGGAAAAGGTATGTATTGAAGTCAATGGAGTGAGAAAAGTTATCTTCCGATCCCGTTTGAATTGTGACATGAATTTGAGTTTTAGCAACTAGTCTTCTGTGAACCTTGTCCTTGCCAACACCAATGTTATCCACAGCATACACAGCGATCACGCAGTTCTTAACGAGAGAACTAGTTGCTCAAACAAAACACAGGAGTGTACCTTAGTTGCTAGCTAATGTTAGCTACCTGACATTAACGTTACACATTACACTCGTTTGACACTCATTCTGAAAGAAAGAGGTGAAATGAGCTAACGTGACGGCCATCTTGGTGACGTGTATTGTGCGAGACCAGAGATGTAGTTCATTGAGCGGTTTCACACCAAAACAAGTGTTACTTCACAGTTTTACGACAATGTTTTATTTTTACTTGTAAAATTATCTTTTAAATTGACAAACATCATATGTGTAATTCGTGGCACAATTCAAACGGGATGGAAAGATAATCTTTCTCTTTCCATTGATTTCAATACATACTTTTTCTGAAATAAGGTCCCATGGAGCTCCACCGGAAGGGGAGGGACTTCGGCTCTATATTCAGCTTTGTGTTTGTGTGGTGTTCCCTTTCCTGTTGGTGTATGTGCATGTAAATGCCCCCCCTCCCCCCCCCTGCAATTTTGCAATTGCAAATTGGCTGCATTACTGGGACTGGACACACAGGGGCAGTGCAGCTGTAGAGGACAACACACACAAACACTGCAGGGCCTCAAACCCACACTATTAGTATTCATGAGTAATAATTCATCATCATTTTATTGTTACTTAAACTATATATAATATATCATTTGAAACGGATAAGTTCTCCAATTGATTAAATGAGCTTTTGTGTTCAAACTGCATTTAAATATTTCTTTAACCAGAAGAAGAAAAACCACATCAGAAGAGTTAACTCTCCACCAGATCCAACTGGTAACGCTCCACCTCCCGCACAAGCTCCGGCTCCTTCCCCCCCAGAGAGGTGCCTTGTACTTTAGTAAAAGTAGAAGTAAAAGGAGGCGTGTGGCACAGTGGGTTGTGCGTTGGTGTTGGGGTCAGGGGGTCACAGGTTCAAACCCCACTGCAGTCAGCATGTCGTTGTGTCCTGAGACACTTCACCCCAAAGTGCTCCTGTGGGGATTGCCCTCAGTATTGAGTATGTGAGTCGCTTTGGAGAAAAGCGTCTAACATGTAAAGTACTCAGGTCTCTAACTTGAGTAAAAGTAGAAGTACTCAGGTCTTGTACTTGAGTAAAAGTAGAAGTACTCAGGTCTTGTTCTTGAGTAAAAGTAGAAGTACTCAGATCTTGTACTTGAGTAAAGGTAGAAGTACTCAGGTCTCTTACTTGAGTAAAAGTAGAAGTACTCAGGTCTTGTACTTGAGTAAAAGTAGAAGTACTCAGATCTTGTACTTGAGTAAAAGTAGAAGTACTCAGGTCTTGTACTTGAGTAAAAGTAGAAGTACTCAGGTCTTGTACTTGAGTAGAAGTACTCAGATCTTGTACTTGAGTAAAAGTAGAAGTACTCAGGTCTTGTTCTTGAGTAAAAGTAGAAGTACTCAGATATTGTACTTGAGTAAAAGGAGAAGTACTCAGATCTTGTACTTGAGTAAAAGTAGAAGTACTCAGATCTTGTACTTGAGTAAAAGTAGAAATACTCAGATCTTGTACTTGAGTAAAAGTAGAAGTACTCAGGTCTTGTACTTGAGTAAAAGTAGAAGTACTCAGGTCTTGTTCTTGAGTAAAAGTAGAAGTACTCAGATCTTGTACTTGAGTAAAAGTAGAAGTACTCAGGTCTTGTACTTGAGTAAAAGTAGAAGTACTCAGGTCTTGTACTTGAGTAAAAGTAGAAGTACTCAGGTCTTGTACTTGAGTAAAAGTAGAAGTACTCAGATCTTGTACTTGAGTAAAAGTAGAAGTACTCAGGTCTTGTTCTTGAGTAAAAGTAGAAGTACTCAGATATTGTACTTGAATAAAAGTAGAAGTACTCAGATCTTGTACTTGAGTAAAAGTAGAAGTACTCAGATCTTGTTCTTGAGTAAAAGTAGAAGTACTCAGATCTTGTACTTGAGTAAAAGTAGAAGTACTCAGATCTTGTACTTGAGTAAAAGTAGAAGTACTCAGGTCTTGTACTTGAGTAAAAGTAGAAGTACTCAGATCTTGTACTTGAGTAAAAGTAGAAGTACTCAGGTCTTGTTCTTGAGTAAAAGTAGAAGTACTCAGATATTGTACTTGAGTAAAAGTAGAAGTACTCAGATCTTGTACTTGAGTAAAAGTAGAAGTACTCAGATCTTGTACTTGAGTAAAAGTAGAAGTACTCAGATCTTGTACTTGAGTAAAAGTAGAAGTACTCAGATCTTGTACTTGAGTAAAAGTAGAAGTACTCAGATCTTGTACTTGAGTAAAAGTAGAAGTACTCAGATCTTGTACTTGAGTAAAAGTAGAAGTACTCACATCTTGTTCTTTAGTAAAAGTAGAAGTACTCAGGTCTTGTTCTTGAGTAAAAGTAGAAGTACTCAGATCTTGTACTTGAGTAAAAGTAGAAGTATTCAGATCTGGTACTTGAGTAAAAGCAGAAGTACTCAGATCTTGTACTTGAGTAAAAGTAGAAGTACTCAGATCTTCCATCCATCTTCTCCCGCTTATCCGTGGTCAGGTCGCGAAGGTAGCAGTTCCAGCAGAGAGCCCCAACCTTCCCTTTCCCATTAACCGGCTCTGATTGGGGGATTCAAGGAGCTCCCAGGCCAGAGAAGAGATATCATCCCTCCACCTGGTCCTGGGTCTACCCCTCGGTCTCCTCCCAGCTGGACGTGCCTGGAAAACCAGGTGGCATCCTTACTAGGTGGCATCCTCACTAGGTGCCCAAAGGGAGACGCCAGCCACCCTGCGGAGAAAACCCATCTCGGCCGCTTGTATCCGCGATCTCGTTCTTTCGGTCATGACCCATCCTTCATGACCATAGGTGAGGGTAGGAAGGGAAATGGCCCGGTAGACAGAGAGCTTTGCCTTCTGGCTCAGCTCCCTTTTCGTCACAACGGTGCGGTAAAGCGACTGCAGTACCGCTCCCGCTGCTCCAGTTCTCCAGCCCATCTCACGCTCCATTGTTCCCTCACTCAAGAACAAGACCCCGAGATACTTGAACTCCTTCACTTGGGGTAAGGACTCATTCCCTACTTGGAGTGGACAGTCCATCGGTTTCCTGCTGGGAACCATGGCCTCAGATTTGGAGGTGCTGATCCTCATCCCAGCCGCTTCACACTCGGTTGCGAACCGATCCAGTGAGTGCTGAAGGTCGTAGACCGATGAAGCCATTAGAACCACATCATCTGCAAAAAGCAGTGGTGCAATCCTTAGTCCACCGAACTGCAGACCCCCTCCCCCACGACTACGCCTCGTATCACTCTAACGAACGAAGTCTCTCTGATTTAATGAAGTCAGCGCAAGCTCTTCAGCAAGAACGTCGCTTACACTCTCATTCACAATGTCCCCAGCTGTCCACTTCGCGCAAACATGAATCATTATAGCCCAATAGAAGTCAGGGAACTTCTTCCTCAGCTAAAGTCCAGCAGCTACCTTCATCCCCGCCGCAGTCAGGCTCCTTATCAATATCATCTATATACATTTCTGTCTAACTCTCGATGAATTCCTTCATCAGATTTCCTTGCCATCACGTAGGTCCCACGTTCATTTGACAAGGGTTGTTCCACTCGCGGTAAGCAACTCGCTCACCTCTACTAATGCATGTTCTCGCATCATCTTATTATCAACATTCACTATTCCGAGGGGGTTCACCTTTCCTAGCCATCTCCTCCTCTTTTAATCATCGAGTCACATGGGGTCTAATTGCAAAGTATCAAGAATAGTTAATACTCCGGAGGAGAGAGCTGAAGGATCGGCGGGACGGAATTCATCGTCTAATAATCAGTGTCTCCTCGGTTAGAGCTCCTCCAGAGAGCCTCCTCTCTCCTCTCTCCTCGGTTAGAGCTCCTCCAGAGAGCCTCCTCTCTCCTCTCTCCTCGGTTAGAGCTCCAGAGAGCCTCCTCTCTCCTCTCTCCTCGGTTAGAGCTCCTCCAGAGAGCCTCCTCTCTCCTCTCTCCTCGGTTAGAGCTCCTCCAGAGAGCCTCCTCTCTCCTCTCTCCTCGGTTAGAGCTCCTCCAGAGAGCCTCCTCTCTCCTCTCTCCTCGGTTAGAGCTCCTCCAGAGAGCCTCCTCTCTCCTCTCTCCTCGGTTAGAGCTCCTCCAGAGAGCCTCCTCTCTCCTCTCTCCTCGGTTAGAGCTCCTCTAGAGAGCCTCCTCTCTCCTCTCTCCTCGGTTAGAGCTCCTCTAGAGAGCCTCCTCTCTCCTCTCTCCTCGGTTAGAGCTCCTCCAGAGAGCCTCCTCTCTCCTCTCTCCTCGGTTAGAGCTCCTCTAGAGAGCCTCCTCTCTCCTCTCTCCTCGGTTAGAGCTCCTCCAGAGAGCCTCCTCTCTCCTCGGTTAGAGCTCCTCCAGAGAGCCTCCTCTCTCCTCGGTTAGAGCTCCTCTAGAGAGCCTCCTCTCTCCTCTCTCCTCGGTTAGAGCTCCTCCAGAGAGCCTCCTCTCTCCTCGGTTAGAGCTCCTCCAGAGAGCCTCCTCTCTCCTCTCTCAGAGCTCCTCCAGAGAGCCTCCTCTCTCCTCTCTCAGAGCTCCTCCAGAGAGCCTCCTCGACGCTCGATGTGCATTTAGAGAAATGAGATGTCCTTCAACATGGCGCGCAGAAATCCATTTCAGGGTCACTACCGGAGGACCGAGGAGTCGAGGAGGGTAAATTAGTGAAATAAGAAACCTTCAAACACTTATATATCCTGTGATTACTATTTAAAGCAGACGAACAGATCAAATCAGTGACGACGAAACACAGAAAACAAGTGAAGGAAGTGATTTTATTGTCGGGTTGAAAATGCATCACACATGCAAACAGCCAAGCCGTGTACCAAGGATATTTTATTAGCAAACCAGAGAGAAGTAAACAAAAACAAACACAGGTGAAGGAACTGAATCTGCAGTTTCTGTACAGGTCCCAATATACTACA
Organism: Pogonophryne albipinna; assembly: GCA_028583405.1. Lineage (NCBI taxonomy): Eukaryota > Metazoa > Chordata > Actinopteri > Perciformes > Artedidraconidae > Pogonophryne > Pogonophryne albipinna. The sequence continues at coordinate 75,771 of JAPTMU010000460.1, forward strand.
ATATATACTTTTATACAACTGGGTTACATTTCATGTCAGTGTACGGCACAAAGAAAAAACTTCAAGTTGCAGCAGCGTCGTAATTGTTTCCCCTTTCCGCCCAACGTCTCTGTCTGTGAGCGTTAGCATGCTACGCTAACGTTCCTCTTTTCCTCGAACAAAAGTGCACAATCTCACCGCAAAACCTCATCGAGCCGAGAGTTAAAGAACCGATTCACATCTTTAGATCTGTTTCAAACACAACAGATGAAACTAAAACAGGGTCGAACATGAGATCTCAAACTAAATAAGCCTCGTTGTGAAACTCAAGGTGTGAAACGAACAGATTTCCTGAAAAACATTTTTGACTTTTAGCCATTTTTTAAGGTTCGTTATTTTAAGAAATACAATTCCTTTTGTTTAATTTGTGTGTTTAGCTTAGCATATATTGTATAACCTGACACAGAACACCTGTACAACCACAACTTTTCCGTCACACGGAGCCATGCTAGCAGTTCCCCTCCGTTTCCAGTCATTTTGGGGAAGGTCAGGGGGATTCACCAAATATCAGATGGTGTGTGTGTGTGTGTGTGTGTGTGTGTGTGTGTGTGTGTGTGTGTGTGTGTGTGTGTGTGTGTGTGTGTGTGTGTGTGTGTGTGTCAACATTAACTACTGACAGTGAAGGTCTCCTCACTTTATACACTACCTCCTGCGATTAGATGCTTTTAAAAAAGACTCCATTTCCCAGCATCCTTTGGGGCCTTTTCTAAATACAAAAATCTAAATAAATGAAAACAAAGTAGGTTTTTTTTCCTCCATAATAATAATTTCCCGTGTCTTCTGGTTTCTGATCGTCTGGAAACGTTCTCAGGTTGGTTTTGATGAAGGGTTAATATTCTGGGGGTCCATCAGATTAAAGTGTCGTCATTCTGAAGCCAATGGAAGTGTTTTTGGAGGATTTTACGCACATTAGAAATTCAACTTTAAGGCAAAAAATAGTTTTTTTGTTGTGTTTTTTCAAACAAATCCGGCTCTGTAGTTTCTCTGCTTCCACAGGCAGGAAACTACAGAGCCGTGCAAACAAGGAGCAGTGCCACCTGCAGGAAACTAGGAGTAACTGCAGTTTCTGTCTTTGTGTTCAAACGTGTGTTTCATACAAACATCCAGTCGATATTAAACTCTGAATCTGCAATATACAACGTACGGCTGCTTGGGAAGAATTGGGACATTCATTCAACATGTTTGTGGAGCTTTTAGAGGCAAATGTGTCGCTCACTTTGAATTTACGTGATCCAGAATTGTCTCAAATATCTGATTACAACACATCAGCCAAACTGTATTATTTTTTACATTATTTGTTATTTACAGTGTAAAAAATAACTTTTTTCTCTCTAAATGACCTCACATTTCTTTGGCATTTCAAGCGTTTACACCCAAACTGATATCCCTGCTTCACGTTTCTGTTTTCAAACGGTAAATAAAACGCTTTCGAGGTTTAAAACTGCGAAGAAATCAAAGTGATAACGTGTTTGACCTGCAGGCGGCACAGAGCTTCAGACGTTAAATATCAAGCGATCAGATCAGTTTCTCAGACGACGATGAAGGCGTCGAGGCGGCGTTTCTTTATAGGAAGCATGTCTGCATGACCCCCCCCCCCCCCAAAAAACAGAAGAAGAGTTTTCTATCTACAGGAATGCAGCGTCTCGAGCCTCCGATCTCCCGTTTTGAATGTGGTGATTACATCGTCACAGCAGACAGAAGGAGAAGCAGGAGCTAAATCTGAACGCCGTGTTTTTACTGCAGTTAAAGTGAAGGTCCATGTGTGTGTAGCAAAGTGCATAGAGTCTATTTACACACACACACATACACACACACACACACCACACACACTGCGTTAGATTAGCAGCAGAGTGAGGATGACGTCTCGCTGAGTGAGAGATGCAGCGAAGACGACGGAAACACGAAGAAGCAGTCGATCCGAGCAAGAGGCGGGGAAGGAGTGAATGATTTAGTGATCGGGAAGTGATCAGGAAGTGATCGGGGAGTGATCAGGAGTGATCCATTGGCTCGATGGCACCATCAGGCCCCGCCTCCTGGCTCTCCATCTGCTCCGGTTCCTCCTTGGGGTCCGGTTTCCCGTCCGGAGGTTTTGCCACAGACGTTGGTTGTTGTTCTGCAGAATTTGGTTGTTGTTTTACAGACGTTGGTTGTTGGCTATAATAAAATCAACATGAAATTAAAGAAACAAGCAGCAGGTTATTTCATAAAGAACTGTAATAATGAAGACTCTTTAACCCTGCTGCTGCAAAAGCCAAAGTCCTGTTAACATGGCCGAGAGTAGGTCAAAACATTTCTCTTCTACATCAACATGTGTATGGTGATGTAGAAGAGACATGAAGAAGAGGGGACACATGGTGATGTAGAAGAGACATGGAGAAGAGGGGACACATGTTGATGTAGAAGAGACATGAAGAAGAGGGGACACATGTTGATGTAGAAGAGACATGAAGAAGAGGGGACACATGTTGATGTAGAAGAGACATGGAGAAGAGGGGACACATGTTGATGTAGAAGAGACATGAAGAAGAGGGGACACATGTTGATGTAGAAGAGACATGAAGAAGAGGGGACACATGTTGATGAAGAAGAGACATGAAGAAGAGGGGACACATGTTGATGTAGTTGAGACATGAAGAAGAGCGGACACATGTTGATGTAGTTGAGACATGAAGAAGAGGGGACACATGTTGATGTAGAAGAGACATGAAGAAGAGGGGACACATGTTGATGTAGAAGAGACATGAAGAAGAGGGGACACATGTTGATGTAGAAGAGACATGAAGAAGAGGGGACACATGTTGATGTAGAAGAGACATGAAGAAGGAGGGGACAACATGTTGATGTAGAAGAGACATGAAGAAGAGGGGACACATGGTGATGTAGAAGAGACATGAAGAAGAGGGGACACATGGTGATGTAGAAGAGACATGGAGAAGAGGGGACACATGTTGATGTAGAAGAGACATGAAGAAGAGGGGACACATGTTGATGTAGAAGAGACATGAGAAGAGGGGGACACATGTTGATGTAGAAGAGACATGGAGAAGAGGGGACACATGTTGATGTAGAAGAGACATGAAGAAGAGGGGACACATGTTGATGTAGAAGAGACATGAAGAAGAGGGGACACATGTTGATGAAGAAGAGACATGAAGAAGAGGGGACCACATGTTGATGTAGAAGAGACATGAAGAAGAGGGGACACATGTTGATGTAGAAGAGACATGAAGAAGAGCGGACACATGTTGATGTAGTTGAGACATGAAGAAGAGGGGACACATGTTGATGTAGAAGAGACATGAAGAAGAGGGGACACATGTTGATGTAGAAAGGGGACATGAAGAAGAGGGGACACATGTTGATGTAGAAGAGACATGAAGAAGAGGGACACATGTTGATGTAGAAGAGACATGAAGAAGAGGGGACACATGTTGATGTAGAAGAGACATGAAGAAGAGGGGACACATGTTGATGTAGAAGGAGACATGAAGAAGAGGGGACACATGTTGATGTAGAAGAGGACATGAAGAAGAGGGGACACATGTTGATGTAGTAGAGACATGAAGAAGAGGGGACACATGTTGATGTAGAAGAGACATGGAGAAGAGGGGACACATGTTGATGTAGAAGAGACATGAAGAAGAGGGGACACATGTTGATGTAGAAGAGACATGAAGAAGAGGGGACACATGTTGATGTAGAAGAGACATGAAGAAGAGGGGACACATGTTGATGTAGAAGAGACATGAAGAAGAGGGGACACATGTTGATGTAGAAGAGACATGAAGAAGAGGGGACACATGTTGATGTAGAAGAGACATGAAGAAGAGGGGACACATGTTGATGTAGAAAGAGACATGAAGAAGAGGGGACACATGTTGATGTAGAAGAGACATGAAGAAGAGGGGACACATGTTGATGTAGAAGAGACATGAAGAAGAGGGGACACATGTTGATGTAGAAGAGACATGAAGAAGAGGGGACACATGTTGATGTAGAAGAGACATGAAGAAGAGGGGACACATGTTGATGTAGAAGAGACTTGGAGAAGAGGGGACACATGGTGATGTAGAAGAGACATGAAGAAGAGGGGACACATGTTGATGTAGAAGAGACATTAAGAAGAGGGGACACATGTTGATGTAGAAGAGACATGAAGAAGAGGGGACACATGTTGATGTAGAAGAGACATGAAGAAGAGGGGACACATGTGATGTAGAAGAGACATGAAGAAGAGGGGACACATGTTGATGTAGAAGAGACATGAAGAAGAGGAGACACATGTTGATGTAGAAGAGACATGAAGAAGAGGGGACACATGTTGATGTAGAAGAGACATGAAGAAGAGGGACACATGTTGATGTGGAAGAGACATGAAGAAGAGGGGACACATGTTGATGTCGAAGAGACATGGAGAAGAGGGGACACATGTTGATGTATAAGAGACATGAAGAAGAGGAGACACATGTTGATGTAGAAGAGACATGAAGAAGAGGGGACACATGTTGATGTAGAAGAGACATGAAGAAGAGGGGACACATGTTGATGTAGAAGAGACTTGGAGAAGAGGGGACACATGGTGATGTAGAAGAGACATGAAGAAGAGGGGACACATGTTGATGTAGAAGAGACATGAAGAAGAGGGGACACATGTTGATGTAGAAGAGACATGAAGAAGAGGGGACACATGTTGATGTAGAAGAGACATGAAGAAGAGGGGACACATGTTGATGTAGAAGAGACATGGAGAAGAGGGGACACATGGTGATGTAGAAGAGACATGGAGAAGAGGGGACACATGTTGATGTAGAAGAGACATGAAGAAGAGGGGACACATGTTGATATAGAAGAGACATGAAGAAGAGGGGACACATGTTGATGTAGAAGAGACATGAAGAAGAGGGGACACATGTTGATGTAGAAGAGACATGAAGAAGAGATAAACTCACCTTGTGACGGTGTTGGTGGTGGTCCCCTCCCTCAGGTGCCGCTCCATGGAGGCCTGGATGCTGGACACCATGTCCTGCAGCTGGCGGCGCTGCTGCTCCATCAGACCCGGGTCGGGGCGCCCGCCCTCCTTCATCCTCACGAAGCCCGGCGCCATGCGCACCAGCTCTGGGATCTGAGACAAATCTGGAGCTCCTCGTGTCACGCTGGAGCTCAGGTCCACGCCACTGCTGTGCTGCCGCGTGATTGGACGGTGCTCCGGAGGGGAGGAGCTTCCTAGATAGATAGAAAGGAACAAACATAAGAACATAACACATCACACACATCTCAAGAACATCTATAACATTAATCTGTTTGCAACTCAAATATATCAATATTCCAATTACTGTATAGACTATTCTGCACTTTCTTTTATTTTCCATTGTATCTGTTTTCACGGTGCGTCCACACGGCAGCGTCGCGTTGAAGCTTGCCGGTGGGCGTGTCTGGCGTGCGACCAACAACCAATCACACGCGGTTTGATTGGCTAGAGCTTGTACAGGCATATGATTTGATTTGCTGGCGCTTCCATCGACGCTTGAAAATTTGAATTTTTCTCAACTTTCGAAGCGAGCGACGGAGGCAAAGCGACGGACCCACAATGCAGTTCGGCAAAGCGTGACGTCACCCCATTCAAAGTGCTTCTCCGTTGAAGCACGCAACGCTGCCGTGTGGACGCACCGTTATTGTGTTGCTCTGTTGGAGGAGCCCGTGACCTCAGATTTTCATTGTCATAACTACACGGTAGCTGTGACAATGAAAGGCTTAACACTTGAAACTTCAAAAGTAGAAACAAAAGCCAAAGTAGAAAGATGGGTCAACAGAGAGTTCCAAAGTGTTGGAGCCACGACTTTAAAGTCACCTTTAAATTCATCTTTATTCTCTTTAAAAACAAGCCAGTCTAAACACTCTCTCACTTGTTCACTCTAGCTTTCAATAAGATAAGAAAAGGTAAGATAAGAAGTACTTTATTGATCCATAAAAAACAAGGCAATAAGAGAAATGAATACACTAGAAATAAACAATCCAAAATATTTTCTGAAATAGAATAAAATAGCACTAAAAAGTAAAAAAATACACATACACGCAAAATATACATGTGGGAATACAAATGTCCAGTAACAAAATACAATGCAGGATATTATAAAGCATTATTACATGGCTTAGTTG